>CM052337.1:6026942-6242366 GCA_028455595.1 Lasioglossum vierecki | reverse complement strand
CAGTGTTACCAAATCCAATAGCATGGCCGCTAGATGGCGCAAAAACAGTGCCGTGTCTAGAATAAGGTAGCAGAGCGGCCAGGGCCCTGAGGCCGTTGAGTTTTTCGTAATCATAGGTTGAATATTTAAATCATAATGGAAACAAGTTACCATCAACCTTCCTCTTTACAATGACCCTTCACACAGCTCGTATAATGACAAACAAAACGATCCCGCAAACACGGTTTTACTTGTTTTTATAAGTAATATTCCGCCTATCCCTTACCCCCAGATGAATATTGGATAAAGTAAAGAATAAAAATTTTTCTCTATTTAAAACATACTTTTATTAAAGTATTATATATCATATTGTTTAATCTTCTTCTTCTTCTGGAGCAGCTCCACCGCTACCCTTGCGCAGGTTCTTCCTCTTTACACGGCCAGGTCTGCCACCACCGAACGGCGATTTCAGTGAGAAGTCAATGTGCTTCTGCGAATCTAAACGCACGATGAACGATGGAATGTTCACTACCTGTTTTCGTACTCTGAAACAAGATATATCTTTCACGTTTGCGTCTATATTCATAAAACAAATTGATTCTCCTTTTACTTTTCAGAATCATTAGTTTTTAGTTATTTCATAATCAAATTAAATACCAATTATTATCAATGTGTACAAGTCCGCTAGTACAATAACAGACGTTGAGTGCCAGTTTCCTGACACTCAAGTGGCCTGTCTGAAATAAAAACAGCTCTCAAGATTAACATCGTAATTGTTTATCCATATTTAAAAGTCAGTTTTTCTAAACATTTTCGGGTATCAACCGGGTAAGTCGTTTGGATACCTGCGGTAGTCAAAAGACTATTATGTTTTAATTGTATAAATGAGTCAATCATTAGTATTAGTATCGTTGTAAACAGATAAATATTTTTTAAAATGTTTCCTGATTATGAAACCAGAATAGTCATTAGATAGACCTAAACTGGTGATTAGACCAGGAATTTGATATCGCCTTAAAGATTAGAAACCATCTGTAAATGACCAGATATTTCTTGCCCAAATTTCAAGGCTTACAAATATCCGCATCTGAAAATACCAACCGGATGTGACGCTGGCGAATGAGCACACGAGCGTGATGAATAGACTTGGCAAGTCCCAATTTGAATACTTGGGTTTGAAGACGCCTCTCCAAGAAATCTTCGATCTTCAAACCGAGAACGTAATCGAGCTTCATACGGCCCTCATCCAATACACCAATTCTTACCAGACGACGCAACAGAGCGTTTCCTAAAAACAGAAACTTTAATCAAAAAAGAGTAGATACACGAAATATAAATAAGAACTGAAAATTGGCACTCAGTGGAAACAATGAATCCTCAAAATTTTAGGACAAGAGGTGTCAGAATAGTATATATGTTATTATTCATCATGTTGTTAGCAGCTCTATTGTTAATACAAATTAAAAAATTGCATGTTTATTACACGTAATTGGAGCAATACCTTCGAAAAGACGTTTAGGATCTTTCTCTTCAAGAGTAAGCAGCTCACGAGCAGCTTTTCTGATGTTTGCGAGAGTGTACTTGACTCTCCATACTTCACGTTTGTTACGTAGACCGTATTCACCAATAATACGTAACTCCTGATCTAGACGAGCCTTCTCATAAGGTCTCCTGGGTGTGACGTAAGTCTTCGAAAAGACTGACGGAATTCGTCCGTTTACCATTTTGAATAGTCGTTACCTATAAATAATGAAACAAATTAGTAAAACCATTAGTAGAAGAAATAAAATTATTAGCCTAATCTGTTTTCCAAAAGGGAAACATTGTATTTTATGATCTACTATTTATTTAAAATAGAATGAACTTCTATAATATGATCACTGATAACCTCGTTATAATTTACAACCTAACAGTATGAATATTAATAAAAACACTTAATTTAATTCCACTATATTAAATTTAATTATGTTTGCATGCATTTACGTTAATTAGAACTATCAAGATATCGCAAATTCTCTAAAATATGACTACTTAAGAAGAACCGAGACACGTGGTTGAAAGGTTCCACATGCATGTTCGACGAACTTTGCAAAACGAAGGAAAATTGTACAAAATATTAATCTAATTTATATATTTTTCTAATAAAGCTATTATAACAATGTCTCATACACTCCAAATATAATGATTTCAACAATACTTAAGGAATAAATTATACTTACTCAGTCACCTAAGTACACCGACTACTCGTCGTCACAACTGAAAAGGAAATGGCCGAATCTCTCGACTCTAGCATGGAAGACGGAAATAATGCTTACGCCGAATGCAGCGCCGGAACCGGAAATTCAAACTATTTTCGCGAGAACTAATTTTAAAAGCGCATTATCCATTGTAATTTACTTTTCATATAAAATATTGATGAAAACGTGTATTTAATATTTTGCACAATAAAAAGTATATTTTATATGTATTCTAAATACGACAAAACATTATTAATTAAATAAACATGTTACATACGATTTCAGATTCAATGTACATGTACTAAAATTGAATTTTTAGTAAGCAATTCTAATTTTGGTATAGAAAATAAATCTATTTTTATTAAGCTAGCACATTGTAATCATTATATTAACTATTACGTCTACTACTTAGCTAATATCTATTTTCAGTGTCATCACTTTGGATGTGATAAACACAGAATAGATGTATAATTTTCATTTACGCACGTATGTCGAGGTGACCACAAAGAAAACTTATTGTGTAGTAATTTCTAGAATTTCCACGCAATCTATTTATCAGCGGACTGTGCCGATTAATTTTTAATTGCAAAATATCGCTGCAGATTTGGAGCAAAACAATACGTCACAGGATACGTACTATGTCATATGCAATTAATTGACAAACATCGAAGACGAATTTATTATCTCGGAGACAAAGATTTCTTTACATTGTAGATAACGAATTCTTTTATCAGTTCTGAATATTTCAGCTGTATTTCTACGTTTTTGTAAATGTTATAGACGGTGTTTTTTTATGTTATAAATATTTACGAATGAACATGCCAAGTATGTGTTTTCACAATAATATAATCGTACTTACCGCTTAAGAATAATAAATATAAGTAGTATAATTGTAAAAAATAAAAGAGAATATGCGATATATTAAGTACACAACTTCGAATGGTAGAGTTTTTCATTCTAACCTAGTTATGACTTTTTCGTTCATTAGTTTGGTCTTTTTTTATTATTATACATATTCAATTGTTGTAAAACGTTTTAAGATACGTTTGTAAACAGTAATTTGTGTATTGGTCGTTTTATCATACAATAAAATGTTTTAATATATATTTAGGAATATATTTTTAAAACTTCTGTATCAAATAGATAAGCCACAGAATGGAGTAAGTCACGTTTACCACTAAGTCACGTTTAATTCACGTTTCAGTTTGATATATCGGATTTTTTGCACGACTATGTTTTGATATGCAGGGTTATACTGTTGACCCCGAAAGTGGTGAAACGAAGATAAGAGAAGATGTAAGTAGCTGTCACGTTTTCAATGTACTCAGTATCTCATTGACACCAAAGGAAGCATAAAGAATAGTTTAGTCTCGTGATTTACTAAGGAATACTTTGATTTGTCGCAACTCCAAATATACATTTATTTTCCAAGTTTCCGGTACATTTTGTATTGCCATGGAGGCTGTGGTATCTGTAAGTACTTCAATTTCCTATTTTGAAGTATGAACTTGTTTTAAAATATTATTTTGTATGTATAAAATATTCGGTTATGCAAATAATGATAATAGAAATACAAACTCTTCCTTATTACAATTGTATAAAAAAGTTTTTTGCTTTCCTAAAGTATCGAGGTAACGCACAGAAATCATTAGAAATGGGAATTTCAATGGCCTTAAATAAAATTTATTTTCTATGAACAGTGAATAAAATAAAAATAATTTAAATATTTCTACAAGAAATACCTCTAATTACAAGAGGTGGATGGGGGATGATTAACGTGGAGCTGTATCCACCATTTAGTGTCTCATGTGTTCATTTGCATTATGAGTTTGCGAGAGTTTGATGTCCCAAACTTACATGTACAAGCTGAAAAAGAAAATAAAAAATTATCTATTCTACGACTATTACGAACGTTGAATTATTATAAAATTAAATGCATTCGTGCTTCTAACGAGATCAAGTAGACAAAACTCAATTTTGTATTTTTGCATAGTACAGTAACGATGTAATAAATAATTATTTAGTTACAACAGTATATATATAAATTTTTCCACATAAAAATGTCATAGTTCACAATGCCTTGTGTGTTATTGATAATACTTCACAAGTAACAAGTACAATTAGTATATCATGCTCGTAAAGAAAAAAAAGTTGTCCTTACAATTAATGATAACCCATGGAACTTTATTCCATAGATAATGGCTATATTGACGTTTCAAAGGAAATTTATAATTCACGTGAGCAAACTCGTGCATGATAGTACATAACGACATACATATATTGTAATGACAATGACACTGATATGCTAGTATCTACTTGCTTCATTACAAATTTATCGTTTCAAGCTTATTTTTGTAACAAGATTCTCGAAATATTTTACGTTCTGAAATGCAATGATCATGGAAAAATATTTTCTATTTTTATAGTACCCTATTTTGAAGTCCTTTCTTGCGGGATCACTGTCTGGCACATTTTCAACAATTTTGTTTCAACCATTGGACCTTATCAAAACAAGACTTCAAAGTAGAGTAAACCTTCATCTCGAGTAAGTGAAAACAAATGATTCTTAATTTTCAAATTGCTCTGCTCAAAATAATTTGCACCTTGCCATATTTTTTTTTGTTAGTTCACCAAAAAGTGGGACAGTGGGAACTGTAATCCATATAATCCAAAAAGAAAATGTGTTCGGACTCTGGAGGGGTATGACACCGGTAAGAAGATAATAGTTATTCAATTTAAATACGCTGAAACAGGAATACTTCTTGAAAATATTTTTTGCAGTCCATTACCAGAGTTATTCCTGGGGTAGGACTGTATTTCTCAACGCTACATTGGTTAAAGCACACATTCCAATTAAAAGATCCTCTCACGTCTACAGAAGCCATGTTTTTAGGCATTACCGCAAGATCTATGTCCGGTGCATTATTAATTCCAATAACAGTAGTAAAAACGCGTTACGAAGTACGTATGCTTGACAGTTTTCAGATTAATAAAAATTGCATAGAAGTCAAGAATTTGGTGATAACAATTTAATTTAATAGAGTGAAGTGTACAAATACAATAGCATAAGGGAAGCATTGAGATTAATTTACAAGCAGGAGGGAGTGAGAGGACTTTCAAGCGGATTAGTTCCAACATTGTTAAGGGATGCTCCGTTTAGCGGTCTCTATCTTATGTTTTATACTCGATTAAAAAATATCGCCGTAGAAGCAGGTAAGTGCTACTAAAAGAAAGAAAAAGAACCATTGAATTTCTACACGATGATTATTAACGAATATATTTATTTCCAGAGTTACCATGCGCCAAATCGTCAGCTCCGATTCATTTTAGTTGTGGAATACTAGCAGGAATATTTGCTTCTATTATTACACAACCAGCGGACGTGATCAAAACGAAGATGCAATTATACCCGAATGAATTCACAGGCGTTCGTATTGCAGCGTTCAAGGTTTACAAGAAATATGGCGTATTAGGATATTTCAAAGGCATTGTGCCACGAATGTTGAGAAGGACGTTAGTAACTGCTATGGCTTGGACTGTATATGAAGAGGTAGCATAACTTTTCTTCGAATCTTTTTCACTTTTTATTATTAAGACAATTCTAAAACAGATCACACTAATTATTTAATATATTATCTTTAGGTTACAAAAAGTATGGGGCTTAAATAAAATTGTTTCGACTGGATGATATGCTATAAATTGTTTTGGTATCTCTGTTGGTACGAAAGCTGGGTGAAAGTAAACAATTTATACACGGCAAACTGAAAGTCGCTCAGCCAACTATTTACACTTGATGTACAGTATTTTTAGTTTGTATAAAGATTTGATAATAGCAGACAATTGTAGTATAGCAAATATTACTACTATGTACAGTATTTGGATAGAGTATATATCCTACCGCTCGATAATGCATTAAATGATGTATATACTTATTTAATAAATTATACAGTTCCTTCAATAATATACAATGTTATACAATCTCACTGATCTATTCATAATCATTGGGTTCTGATCGTTTTTAGAAGTATTTGTACGTCTTTTTCTTGTTTTAAATAACCGGATGCTTTCATTGCAGTACTGTTTTATTAATTTCAATTAACAATCTTACGAGTATTACAATGCAAATTATAGATAATTTACCTTGACGTCTGTGTTAATATACATGTATGTTTTTATATATATATACACATATATACGTGTATATGTATGTATACATACAGATAATTTAAAAGTAACATTTGCATCAAATATGAATAAATTGCTAGTAAATCTGTTTTAAACATCTCTCATATTTGTGATATAACGTTGACAATGCTAATTAAAAATCGAACTTCATGATACTTTATTTCTCCGTAATCAATTTAAAAACAGCGCGAAGTGGCAAATATTAAGTCAGGCGTAGTTGTATAAAAATCACGATTTCATTTGAATTTGTAGATTATGCAAAATCTTTACCTTAATATTATATTAAGCAGTGTGCAAAGTGAGCCTGTTGCATTGGTTACATCCCCATGGTATGTCCTCTTTAGTCTGAAAATAGACAATACATTTTTTAGAGATTATGCATCCAGCACTGTTTTCTTCTCATATTAATTTCGATTGTTACCAAACACCTAGATAACGAGTATTTTTATATTATTTGTTAACCTCGCCTTAATACACGAAATAATTAAAAAAAAAAGTATATCATACTTCTGTTGGCTACATGTGTGGGAAAGCAGATAAATTAAAAGTGATCATCTTTGATTGTAACATCGAAGACAAAGATAAATTGATCATCTTTCGCGAATGTAAAGATAAATATAACAAATATTAGTATTTGAGTAGATTCTTTCCCATGAATAGAATTTCGTTTTTAACGATGTGACAATACAAGATGATATCTTCTGTTGAAAGCTATTATTTTTGTAATCTGGTCTTTGTGTCTAGTTGCTTCCAAAAGCAGATTATTAAATGTGTGTACCATTTATTATGAGCAAACACGAATCACACAAATATAGTACTCGCATAAAGAATGAGAGTCTTCTATCAAGCCGAAATGAGGACACAGCAAAAAGAATGAGACAAGATACGATTTAAGGGGATCTCCTCGGAGCACCATATACATATATAATACATGATTCCATGATACGTGACCTATCATCAACCTTAGAATCGATGCACGATGACGCTAAAATATCACGACTCTCTAATTAGAAAATTTGACTGAGCTTCGCCTACGTCCTGAGTCTATCAGAACTAAAAATAGCGAAGAAAAATGGCATGCAAAGGGAAGAAGAGTATTCTCCATAATACACATGATAAAATATTTCATGAAAAAGTTCCGAAGAAAACACATTTATATGATTTACGACTATATGCCAACTTATAAGCCCAATGAATTCGTACGCTTCATCAATCATAGCCGGGACGGCTGTTAAATGAGTATGGTTTTATATCATCTGGACTATACATGTGGATTCATTGTTCTAAAAAGTTGAATTATTAAAATTACTCTCTGTTGGACCTATGCAACATAACTTCCCTCGCTAGTTGGTAGACAGATATTAGCTCGGCTTTAAATTGAATAGGCTCCAATAAATCGCAATTAGGGAATAAGGAAAGTAAGAGCAGGAATTTGTTATCATAACTTTTAAAGCACTCGAGTATCGCTCGAAAATAAATATCACCGTTTTCAAAATGTCTAATTTTCCTAATAAAAGGACATGTTTGGTATTATCATTCCGATATAAATACCTCAGAAATGCGTAGTAGAAGCTAGGATTGTATAGTCACAGTCACACAGGGCACTGTTGTGGCAGGTCTACGGAAGTAGGCACTGTTTTCCTCCACTAAACCACTAATTTCTTTTTCGATAAAAAAGCTATGCTGTCGTTGAAATTATATAATTGATTTACCCTATGAAGACATTAAACCGATCAAAGCAAGCATAGGTATACCTTCTCCTATCTTGCTCTGTAGACAATATCTATAATACTACATGATAAGAATACCTTTCGTATGGGAACGACTTTTACTACTCCTCGCTCGACATTACCTCGATGCACCTTTTTTCAGTACTATGTTACATAGAGCAAGCACGTCACTTTGAAAATTAAACGCTGTACAATCAGGTCCATATGAAATTTAGTAAGAGTGTTTCTCCGATTAATAGGCAGGACCAGAGACTGGCTCGCTGTGACTATGCCATTCTTCAAAATTACAGATAATTATCATGTATAAATTATGTGCATCTAATGAAACTCACCTGGTAAAGAACCTGTACAGTAATTGAGACGAATATGGTATATTGTTTAGTGCATACCTGGCTTACTTCTCACTCACTAACCAATCAAGAGTAGTTACTTGTGACTTCGACTTCTAGATCGATGGCGACGGCGAGCGTGATGACTCGAGCTTCGATGATCACGAGTTCCTATCATTTAGTCCATATCATTTAATAACTATTCTTTCAACTTCTACATTCAGAAAATAATTAGGATAATTTACCTTTATCTCGATGACGTCGATGATTATCATCATCTCGATGTCTCTCATGCTTATCTCTGGATCTGCTTCTACTTCTGTGTCCAGCATTTCTAAATATAATATTCAATATTTATATCAGGCATTCAATAAACAATTACTACGCAGGTACCGCCATAGATATAGTTACCTGTGACTGCCTGAGTCGTGTCTGCCTTTGTCATCTTCGCGCCTACGACGTTTATCTCTTTCTCTATCTCGATCTCTGTCCCTATCTCCGTCTCTTCTTCGTCTGTCGAGATCTTCATTAGCACGTGCCCTCTGTTTCCTGTCTTCTTCTCTTCTTTGTTCTTTCTCATCCCGGGCTTTCTCACGTTTACTCTGCAAAAGTTGTATTTGTAGCTCGAATATCTTTCATTGCATAAATAATTAAACACAACGTATGTATTGTACACATCTAGTTACCATGATCTCTTGAAGGGCACTTTTCAACCTAGCATATCCAACATGCTGTTTACCCATTAAATGATCGTCGATTCGTTGCTGAGCATCGCCAACAATAAGAAATGCACCACACACGTCGCAGACCTCCATCTGTTTTTCTTGCGCAGCAGCCAATTCAGCGGTCTAAAACAAATTATTCCTATATTTACATATTCTTAAAGTTATTCATTCGATTATAAATTGTGCGATATTTACTTGGTTGTAATGACTATTGTCATTAGATTTACGGAGTGTTTCCCGCTCTTCCTTTAACTGGTCACATAATCTCATTAGGCCTTGCGCTTGCTCTACATTGCCTTGTATACCGCTTTGCTCTGCTTCCTCTACCAATTTATTAATTTTCTCAGTTAACAGAGCAATCTGTTCCTCGTTTCTCTGAGTTTGTGCTGGTGTTAGAGTAGGCTATATACACAAGAAACATTATTAGTCTTATCATTTATTTGTGTAAACTATTTTTCTAGCTAAACTATTCTTACCGCCTCTGTTCTTCCAATGAGAGCCAAACGTTGCTTTCCCTTAATGATTTTCCTTTCAACTTCATTCAACATACTTTGACAAAATCTGATGAATTCGTCTTCGTACTGTTGCTTCCGGTACGAGTATGGTGCTTTTTCGAACAGCTCTCTGGCTTCATCGTCGTGCACACGGGAACAGGCACCCAAGTCTGCTCTCGTGTTGACGAATAGGTCATGAGGACAAAATTTCACTAAATACAATTTACAGAACTGAAACGGGAAAAGAATGGAACGTTTAAGATATATACATGTTATATTCAAGTATATATGTATGATTGTAATTCTATATTACGACAACCAGCTCGAATTAAGAGCCAGGACCTTCTCTTAGTTAATTTTCAAGGGTTCAATCAACGTTCAAGCGAAAAACAATTTTTTGGAATTTTACAGTACCCTAACCCCTTAACGATCACGTAATCGGAGTATGATTTTCAAGGGCCTACCTCCGGATCTTCCCAATTGAGTTCCTTTGGTTTTTCATTGGGAAGAACGTTTCGATTTCTTCCCATGAGCTCGTCGAGCAAAGCAGCAGCAGCGGCAGCAGCCATATTCCAAAAATCTTCGTGATCGAATGTAGTTTTATGTGTGTAGCTGGACTACGCAAGGATGTATCAATGACGAATGCGAGGCAATAAACGTGTTGTTTGTTGTTCACGTGAGACGGACAATGAACGACGAGACCGTATGAATCAACTTGAAATCGAGATAAATTCACGCGAGCATTGAGAGACTCAAACGAACTGACGACACTCACGCAGTTCTAACCCCGAAGTTTTCCGTTCGGGAAGGCAGCAGTGATGGAAACAATATGGCGGGACCTTACACACGAAACATGCGTGAGAGCAAACAATGCTAATTCCAGATTCGCATCTGTCCAATTCGCCGAGCAACGAATGTTAAACAAATTACGGTCCTCGCTGTATTTCTGTCAACTGTCTCCCGAAATTTTTTCACAAACCAATACTCTTGAAGGGAAAAAAAGAATACACGAATCTCATTGCGACGTTCTTGCAACTGCACTTACCGTGTGGTACAAATTTTTTTATTGATGTGTACACAGGCACACGCGTCTAGAGTTAATGTTATTTAGTGGTAAAAACAGGGAGATGATTTCATGTTTTAATTTGTTTCGTTTACAGATTTTTCGTAATCTTAATGATTAGTGTAGATTTTTGGACGGTGATTTGACTGTTTCTCCGCATAACGCGCGCCATCTGTTTGAGTTTCTTGTTGAATTTGAATCGAAGGTTTCTTGGTTCGTATATTTAATTATAATTATTGTTACCAGTTAATTATATAATATTTGCTTCGCGATCGTATTGATGGAACAGTAAGCGCCGTTAAAAGTAACGCAATAACAATTTATTGGTCATTACTGTTATGCTAATATCGATTACACATTACGTGTTAGCGTACCCGCTTATTACATCATTAAAATTATCACTGATCGTTCGCGCGGATAATTATCGAGCGATCTTCTAGATCGACTCGGCCCCCTTAATAAAAACCACAACAAGCTGGTAAATATAACTTAATGTATCAATATTACTCGATGCTTCGATCACAATCTCGGGAAAATGCTCGATCCGATCTTGATCTAAGGGATTAATCGGTGTTCTACGGATGGATGAATGAGAGCGTGGAATAATTTATATTCTACGATTAATTTCTAATGCGTACAGCTACGATTCACTTGAATAAATATATAGCAATTGCTATCCCTTACGTTTTCAATTTCGACGCGATAATCACGATGATGTTTCAGCCAATGTAATCGATAGACTGGAGACCTTCATACAATTACATATAAAAAACAAAGATCTTTAAAAGAATTATAAGATATACAATTCTACAATATTTAATAGAATATCACATTTTTGATATACTGACACTGTTTATCAAGAGCTTCGGATTTCGCGTGAAAATGGAAATTCGCATGAAGTTCCACAGCCTATTTTATATAATGAATTAAACGCGACGGTGAGTATGGACGATGAATGATTAATTATTTCAATTGATCCTGCCGATCCTGTTTACTCGTACTCATCATCGTCAGGTCGCACCTGAGGGTATCTCCTCACAGGCTGGTGCTGTTGAGGCTGCGGGCGTCTGTGTTGAAGAGGAATGT
The DNA here is from genome assembly GCA_028455595.1 of Lasioglossum vierecki. Classification (NCBI taxonomy): domain Eukaryota; kingdom Metazoa; phylum Arthropoda; class Insecta; order Hymenoptera; family Halictidae; genus Lasioglossum; species Lasioglossum vierecki. Next base: position 6,230,538 of record CM052337.1, on the reverse strand, counting down.
TGACTTCCTCAGGGCTGTGGAACACTTGGTTCAAAGGTAGACGGAATTGTGGGAGTCCTGCGGACTGTGGGCGAGCTGATGATGGGATACTGTTCAATGCTGGCTGTGTGCTCGCATAGATCTGCGCAAAAATCATATTTAACGCCGTTTAATATTTCATGCATTTATTTATTTACTTAGAAGTACTCAGTGGAAAATATATTTTACCGGCTGCGCAGGACGACGAATAGGAGCGGATGGTGTGATCTGGTAGTCGCCAACGTGATCGTCGGAATGAATGTCAGCGGGGAAATACCTCTCGCTGTATCGCAGTGTTACATTCGGTTTCGTCTCAGCCTCTTGCTGGTTCAATGGCTTGTAGAGATATTCATTGACGAAATGGTACTGCGAACTCTTCTTGCAGCTTATGTCACCGCTCGGTGGCATGCAAATCAAGTGGACCTGCGAGAAAATATATACCATTAAACTTTAAAAATGTCAGACAAAAATTAAGAAACGTTTTCCTTTCTTTCGATCGACAATTGTTTATAAATCTTTGAATGTTATTGGCGCGCGTCGAAATATTTTATGTAAATTTGCAAAATAGCATAATTATTGTCAAGAATGATCGTACCAGCGCGCCAATAACAGTCAAAGATTTATAAAGATCAAGAAAGTTTCTTGCTAATCCAAGGAGTGTAAATTGCAAACGATTCCATTTATTTACAGAAATCACGAGTTATGAATTTTACCAATTCTTTCCAGTTCCTTTAGAGAATCTTTTTTATTGTTATTGAGAATCGGCGATTTTAATTTATAATTTCTAAATTTAATTTTATGAGCCGTTGGAATGCTGTTAGGCCTCGAAGTTCTCCAGGAGAAAGGGGTTTCCACGGTTCCTCTGTTTTCATTTTTTCTAAGCCGAGAAAATGGGCGTGGACTGATTATCCCGGAAACGCGTAACGATAGTCTGGTATCAGGAAACCGATCGCACGATTTATGATTGGCCTCAGCTGCCCGCTGGTTCGGTACACGAAACCGGAAACGACCGGGTGAAAACGTACATCGGAGCGTACGCGAGAGGTGAAATTTACTTATCAATGGCATTCGAGGCTTGTTAATTGTACCGGCGGAACGCGACGTTTATTTTCACGGGCGCTTTCACTTGGCCGGGGTGGTTCAAGGAAAAAGGATAACGCTCGTAGGATCGTTGATCGAAATGGCTATAAACTTGACTTGGCAACAAGTAAATGTACATCACTGATCGGAGCCGCGCCATTGCTGCATTTACACGAATGCGGGAGCAAAAATGTTGACGATCTAGTATGTTGGTACATCTAGTTATCCGTGATCTCTGAATCTTTTAAAGAAGTTTCTTAATTGACAACTGTTGTAACGTTCTCGTTTATCTTTGTAGGCTATCATTTGGAATGATTGATTGGTTTGATTGTTATGGAACTGATACATTTTATTGTTCAACAGTCTCATCGTTCAAAGCACTTTCTCTGTCTATTTGTAATTCGTTATTGTTTCATATACTAGAATACGTTTATGTGTTCGTAGAATGATTTCGCAGTATGAAATACTAATAGAAATCTAGATCTTACAGACTAGCTAACCCGACAAACGTTGTCCTGCCCAATAAGTTTGTTTGTGATCATTTTGTGAATTTGTGAAAAGCTATTGGTAATTTAAAGTCATAATTAATTTCAAAGTAAAAATGAGAAAAAAACGTATTTCTGAGTGATCATTGTATTTATTAATGTCAAGCTGCTCTACTTGTACCGTTTCAAATATTATGATTATTGCAGTTTTTCTGAATTTTCCGACTTTCCTTCGCAATTGTCTTGAATTTTTTTCGAGACAATAACGAACAAAACAAAAAAAGAATTAAGCATATTCGTCGTTCGAATCGTGAGTATGGTCCTGAGTTTATAGAAAATCCCAAAGAAAAAAGCACTTTCAGTTTTTCCCGAATTTTCATGTTTCCGGGCAACTATTCCAATTTTAAAAAAAATTAGCCAAATCATCATTTCATTTTTATTATATAGATATTTTCCTTGAAATATTAAAATATTCTAAAATGTTAATTAATTAAAAAAGAAATAGGGTCGATATCTTGGTATTTTGGGATAAAGCTGCGATCTGTCTCGCAGTGATCAAGAACCTGAGGATATAGAATGTAACAGAAAATTCTCAATTACCTGATGGAACGTGAATCCTTCGGGACAGATCCAGGAGTGCTTCGCGTTGTCCTGGCAATAATGGAAGACTTCGCAGTTGAGGTCTTCGTCAGCGTAATACCCTGTCTGCTTGTTCACGCAATCGAATTTGCTCTGGGGCAGTAGAAGGGTCAGACGATCGGGCTCCTCCTTTTCTTCGAGTTCCTCAGCCTCGGCCTTCAACCGTGGATCAACGAACTTAATAACACCGTGAAAATTACTGTCGTCCACGGGGAAGAGAAAGGCTTACGTAAACCCGTTTCCTAATTTCGCCATTTCTCGGAACGATAACTGGAGCAGCGTAATTGGCTCGACCGCAAACGATCATTACTTAATTCCCGGATGATTATTCCACCGCGACAATCGTTCGAAGCAGCGATGATAAAAGAAGCAGAACAGAATTTCGCGAAATCATTTCTGCAGAAGAAACCGTAACGCCGGCGATTACGCAAAAGTCTCGCATTGTGTGAAACCGCGAACAATGGATGTTTCTTCGATCGGTTATGAAAATTACGTAACAACCGAGATTCGGTGAAAGGATTTTCCTCGTTGCTGAATTTACTGCTAATGCGAGACAATGAGCAGCTGATCGTGATTAGGCTGCGGATCTCTATGCAAAAATTGTCTACGTCAATCGGAAATTCGGAATTCAGATCAGACAGAAATTTTCTTCCCTTAACTTACATCTTGTGGATCGATTTAAATGAAAGGGGAGTTAAATGAAAATTGTTCCTGCGGATCTCTATGCAAAAATTGTCTACGTCAATCGGAAATTCGAAATTGAGATCAGACAGAAATTTTCTTCCCTTAACTTACATCTTGTGGATCGATTTAAATGAAAGGGGAGTTAAATAAAAATTATTCCTGCGGATCTCTATGCAAAAATTGTCTACGTCTATCGGAAATTCGAAATTGAGATCAGACAGAAATTTTCTTCCCTTAACTTACATCTTGTGGATCGATTTAAATGAAAGGGAAGTTAAACAAAAATTGTTCTTGATAAAATTCGCGGTCTAATGATGATTCAATGGCTACCTGAGGCTGTCCACCACGAAGAATGCCTCTCGGCGGTCCGTTCACTCTGATGGCTCCTTGGTCCAACGATGGTTTGCGATATAACTAGAAAAAAATAAACAATATCCACGTGTGATTATTTAAGAAATCGATTCGCTCGTATATGGAACCATCGATGAAGGTTCACGCGCCTGTTACGCAGTTGCAAGGGAATGAACTCGCCTCAGACGGTACTTCGAGGCAACCGGTTATTTTTACGTAAGTCCTTACATAACGTTGTAACGTAATATTATATGATCCAACTTCTTTCATCGGAGCTAATAATATTCGAAATTGGAGCAGATCGGAAAGCGAGAACGTTTCAGGCGAAAGGGAAAAGGAATTCGCCGCCAGACTGCGGGTGTTTATGTAAATCGACGGGACTGGGGACCGATCGATGAAAATAGGATATTATTGGCTCGGTAATCGCTTCCGCAGGATGGGGAAGAGGAATTAGAGCTGTGGTGGACGGTACAATTTTGATTTAGTTGAGTTCCAGGTATCCATTATTATTTACCTTTCTCTTAATTACTCAGAATATTCCCTATATATTTAAATGCATTGTATTTATATATATTTAATAATGCATATATTTAATATTATATTTATTAATAATGCATATATTTACATACTCTAAAAGACCCATGCAAAACTGATCTCACAATTAATAAAATATGATTTCAAAGGTTCATGCCCAATATTCAAAGACCTCAACACCTTCTTTCAATCACACAGTTTTCACAAAAAAGAGATCCACCAGTGATAATTAGAAATTACAGAAAATGGTGGTGACTACACAATTGATCAATAAATGATATAAATGTTATACATTGATTTTAACTTACAGGTTGTTGGTTGGCAGGGGCCCTGTAAGCCGGCGTGGGCGTGGGCGTGACAATGTTGTCCTCGTAGCTGTTATCGCGGAATCCTTGACCCCCAGAAGCATAAAGAGGTCCTAGACTAGAGGACTTTCCAGGATATGGCACCCTGCCATCCAGATCGTAAGAAGACTGAGCCGCTGCGGTGGCAGCCAGCGCTGTTAAACACAGCCACAACATCCTGGAAAAGCGAAGAAATACATTTTTACCGTACACAGTTTCAATGACTGATCCTCGATCGATCATCTATCCTTCCACTGCCTATAATTACGGCGTTCAGTGCACTTTCTCGCGGTACCAAATGCTATGTTACAGGTGGACGTGCGCGGACCTCGAGAGAAAGCAACCTTGGCCATTGACATCTTCCATAAAGCACACGCATTACGTGGAAAGCAACGATGCAGCAGGATCAATTCGAAACGGGGATCATCCCGATAGATCAGTGAAATCGTGTAATCCCCGGGATCGTGGAAAAATCGATTAATCTGTTGTGGTGACCCGTGAACGCATCACGCGGAGATGATTGGTTGTTTAGAGGTTTGCTCGATGACTACTTAGATTGATTCATCTTTCACTTTTATGCGTTTATATGATTCCACCTGGGGAAGACTATTAGATTGCTGATGGGAAATTAGCCTGTAAATAGCTCGAAGAGATTGATGGGCTATTCTGGAGACGCTGGAGAATTATGACCTATTGTGAATTGTCTTCGGAAATCATATTGCTTGCCATTATTGTAAATGCTGCATCACATGCATGCACGTTGCAACGAGCTATTCATTTGCTTCTGCAAAAATGAATTGTTTGATTCACGCTAAAAGTATTTATTTTAGAACCTTCAAAAAGTCACTGAAAAATTAATTTCGAATAAGTTAACTAAATAAGCAGAATAAAATCCTGTGACAAATTCCCTTAAGTCCTTTGAAATTTAGTCTATTTTAAAATAGTCCTTTGAAATTGATTGTACAAGCGCGTCGTAATCGTTCAGCTAATTTCAATTCAACAGCGCCGCAGGTGCTGTTTAGCTCCTCTTTTCTTTCCTGTCTAATTCTCGCGAATTAATTGATCGTCACGACTGAACAGCCGCGAATAATTTCGACTTAACGACCAGAAATTATCCTCGATCCGCTCGCGAGATTGATGATCGCGATCTAGGTGGTTAAACGGTTAGCGGCGGTTTCACTGTAAGCAAAAAAGGCTGCTCGTAAAGAAGACAACCGGCTGAAGAGAGAAGCCTCCGAGAGTCACGTCTCGGAAAAGTGATGCATCACGGCGATTAGCGAAACGCAGTTGCAGGTGTCCAGAGGAGAAGTGCAGCAAAAGTGTGCCGAGAGCAAGCGTGCTTAATGTCGACGACCCAGAATTATATTCGAGGGAAAGAGGGCCACGGAGAAATGCGGTGAAATGGCGTAATCGTATTCCAAATCGAGCTCGAGGCTCGTTCGATTTTTTGCTGGACCGGTTGCTGCACTTTTCTGCACCTCGGGCGATTACTCTCGATACGGTCAACACGGTTTGCACACGTTTGCACATCCCAATAGGTTTTGAGTCGATGCTGCGAGCGACGAGACAGGTTGGAAAATAGTTCATCCGTGGTGACGGTAGAATTAAGTGAAATTGCATTTTTATGGTGGAACGAGATACAGAGCATATTTACGCGTTGCGCAACGTGTTTCTCGTCGCGATAGAGAGCTTCGAAAGTTGAACCCCATAGAACCGATCGACTCTATTGCTGATTAGAGTGCAGTTTTGATTACAGGATAAACGAGTCGAACGATTCTTATCTGCTGCGACTAGAGCTCCGACTTTTACCCGGGTACCCGGGTATCTCATAAGACATAAGTCATAAATAATTTTGTGCAATTTTAAACAATAATTAAATTAAAAGAACGTCGGTATATTAATTTAAATTTATTAAAATCGTTCAAGAGAATAAGTAATCGTAATATATCGTCTGCTTTTTCCTATTGTTGCAAAGGATTTTTATTTTCCATAAAGATCCGCAGTGTATTCATGAGATACCCGAGTACTCGGGTAATTTTTGTTTACCCGAATACCCAGGTACCCGAGTAATTTCTGTTTACCCGGGTATCTCATAAGTCAAAGCTCTAGCTGCGACTATCTCGCTTATTGATATATGATTATCGACGGTTTTGGATACGAACGACTTTTCTTGGAACGCGCGGAGAAATTAATGTCGTGCGAACGAAGAGAAGGCTGATAGAGTTTACGCAGCATCCTAATTGTTTGGTTTCCGGCGGTCGCTCATTGTTTGCCTCGGAAAGGAAGACCGAGGCACATCATTGTGGAAAGCACCATAACTTTCTAAGCACGTAAAACACGGACGGCGGTTTCACGATTCGCTGAAGACATCTCATTCGTAACGGTGCGATGATGTATCGCGGGGAGATCCGGCGCTTTCGATAAATTTGAAAGGCCTCTCTCGAGAGTGGACCTCTCCGACACCGTTTAGATCCCCGCGCGTTGTTAAAAAGGAAACCTCTGCCGAGCGTGACAAATGTGCTGGACAGTGAAAAACAGGGTACACACCATTTTGTCGAGCAAACGTTAAAGCGAAACGCAACTATCCAGATGCACGATCGAAACACTTTCTTGCGCGTTTCGAACGCGGCCGCCACGCCGACCATCCGCGATTTTTTGGCGGCGGCTGCGGGCGAAAGTCTGGCAGCGTTTCTTTGGAAATGATAGGCAACCGGTGTGACAGTGGGTGCTTAAAGGTTTCCTGCTTCTTGGCGACAAAGGTCGGAGGTAATCTGCTTGTTCCCGGTGTTGGGAGACATTTTACGCAACCTGGCTGCGATCCTGATGCAGATTATGATGAGCCTGTCCCGATTAACGCGCTGCACGTCACTTGTATAACTTGGCTGGCTTTGAAAAATGTTTGAGAGCTGTGAGGACGTAATGATAGATGCATTTCAAAATGTTTATGTCCTCGCCATTTATTTTTTGAACTTTTTTTTTTAATTAATTGTCCCCTTTACGGATCTTTGTTTAGAAAGATGGATATTTGAAAATTGACGGAATTAAAATTATTTAATTTTGGCTGGGTTTGAAAAATGTTTGTGAGCTGTGAGGACGTAATGATAGGTACATTTCAAAATGTTTGTGTCCTCACCATTTATTTTGTGACCCCTTTTATTAATTAAGTGTCCCCTTTACGGATTTTTGTTTAAAAAGATGGATATTTGAAAATTGACGGAATTAAAATTATTTGAACTGAACGCTGCACCGCGATGTACAATCTCGGACGGTCGAAGAACACAGTAGGCTGTATCGTAGAATTTTACTATAACTCTTCAACCATAAGAGATATCGGGATGATTAATTCCACTAAAATTCACTGAACAATTATTCGTATCTACTATCGTAATAAATATATTTTTTGTAATCAATTTTTAATCTATTCTTGAAATTTTGTTGGCTTACCATAAAATAAAAAATTGTTCATTAGCTATTTATTTAGTAGCTTTTCAGATAATTTAAATCACCGATGTCTTTGGTTATAAATTGAAGAATAAATGTTTGGTAGAAACGAATAAATTTTTTGACTAGTTGCTCTTATGTTTTCACTAAAAGCTACTAAAAAATCATTTTAAAAAGTATTCTAGTATAAAAAGTATTCTGAAGCAGTGTGACGTTGGCCTAACCCAACGATTATGTTCTTGGTGTAAAGTCACTTTCGTCCTCATTGGGTCAAATAGACTAGGCGAATCGTAAGTAGTCGTATATGAAATGGAGGAAGCGAAGGAGGTCTAAAAGTTTGACGTGCATCAAGTCAGTGTGCCCGCTTATGGGACGAAATCGTTAATTATTGGGCACAGGAAAATGCGGTTGCTGGTTTTAATGAGCTGTCCTGGCTTTACTTGTTAGGCGTAAACCGGTGAACCGGCCGATCGTTAAGAGGTGGACGCGGACTCGATCGGTAGCTCGGGTGAAAGTGAGAGGGCCTGCGTGTAAAAATGGCATCGACTTGAGAAAGAAAAAAAGTGGGAACGTATCTGTATCGGGTGTTGCGAATTGAATTATAGTGTGTACGCATGCAGATCGCGAAACAATATCGCCCAAGGTCCGCGCGGAGAACGGACCCGCCGTGGAGGGTCCAAGTCGAGGATCCTTCAGAAATTCGATCGGGCTCATTTCATGATCTACATATCTCGAATCAGTGAAGATCGATGCGACATCCTTTGTACGTATAGATCTACTAAAAAATTAGTTAGCTAAGATGAATTACTCGATGAAAATCATTAGAAATATTAAAATAAAAAAAACAATAAAATTAAAATAAAACTAAAATTAAAATAAATAAAAAACAATGAGAGTACAATTTCACTTGTATTCTTCGTCATAGAGGAAATTCTCGACTCCCCAGTCACTGAATAGAAAAATGCGTGCCAGGAGAGTGAAAACTAATTGACTTTTTCTAACCGATTCCGAGTGAAGCATCAACGAAGATGCAGCTTTCTAACAGAAAGCGTATCAGAAATAGAGTAAGAGAAAGAAACCGCGAAGTTAAGGGTGCCGCATGCCGTTCGGCGGTCGAAAGCAGTGTCACGCGGAAGCTTTACGCGAGCCGTCCTCGAGGCGTGTCCTTCTCGCAATAAAATTGCAAATGGCGCCCGCTGGAAGCTGATCCGGCGGCGGGTCCGCAAAGAAAGCAATTGCATAATGAAAAAGGAGATAGTTGCCCGGTAACTACAAACGAGGGGGGAACGCGGCTGTATAATATAATCAGTGGAGGGCACACGTAACTGGTCGGCCAGTTCTCCGAGTACTTAAGGAAATCTGGAGCAGACTTTACGGTTCGGATAACATTTTTCAATTCGGTGGACCAGAGCCGACGGTATTCATCATGTATACTCAACTTTTACTCGAAGCGTGTTATGCTCCGGTGAATGAAACGGCACAGAATTTTAACTATTTGACTAGGAGACCTCGTCCTTCAATCTCTTCTTCGAACAAATATTTACAGAACCCTTTTCCTTCATGAATTTATCGATTATTTATAAACGATCAAAATGCACTCTACTCTTAAAAATAATCGCAATACTTCCTATGTATCTGCTCCATTTTTTAATTAATAAATCCAATTTTATTCCGATATGTGGACTAAAATATTGAAATTTAAAATAAAGTTATACAATTCATTGATTGTGGGGGCCAAAAATTAATTTGTACACCTAATAATTTCTCAACTTTTATTCACTAAAAGACTCCGTTCTTCTGTCTAACAATATTATTTTTTCGGAGGAACAGGATTGTTGGTTTTAGCTTTCAAGTTACAAAAGTGATAACGCATTAGAATATTTACAGCTTGAATCGATTCAGTTTATTACTGACTAGACTGTGGATTTTATGCAGTTATAACGAAAAGAGTGGCTTTAATTTGAAACAGTAGGAAAACTAACTTAAGACCCACTTCAATTCTTAACAATACTCAAATCCTTAGTGGCTGTTCATTTGCTAATGCCTTCTTGATTTTTATTTAACAATCCAAAGAATCTATGAATCGTTAACCTACCGATTCGCAGAACAAGTTTTGCCTAAACACGGCCATTTACGAGTTTTCATTCGGTCACCGTAAATTTTCAGAGGGAAACTCGTTCAGTGGGCGTACTAATAGTATCGTGAGCCTTCCCGAGTAATTGCAAGCGTCACTATTGCAACATTCAATTAAAAATTCATGAATTCCTCGGCGCAGTTCCTGATCGCCCTCGCACAACCGGTTCCTTTTCTAAGGCACGTGCCATAAGTATCGACTCCACCAAGCATAACGGCGTTAATCTCGCGAATTCTGATCTATCCGCAATTTCTCTGGAATCTCACCAAATGAATTTTTCCAACCGACCGTCCACACGATCGACCAATAAAGTACACCAATTTTCCACACGAGAGAAACATCGAGAAGAAGAATGATGCTTCACTTGCACTGTTCGTCACTGATTTTCCACGTCCTCCCGTCAACCATCCCTCTATAGTTCTTTTTCGTTTTATTTTTCGAAAACGCTGATTTTTTTTCTTCTCCACCCCCACTTACCTGTCAACGACCAAGGTAGAGGAGCAACAGCACGACGAAACGATTGACAACGCGCGAGCTTTATCTTGGCCGGCCGGTTCTTCATTCTCTTATATAGCGTGTCCCGCTGAAAGTTACCTCCACCAGGTGATATCTGGATCCGACGTTAGGGTTGTTGGTGGGAGAACACACGTAACATGGATTCGTGCTGTTCGCCGAAAACCCCATACCCGCCAAACAATGGGACACCCATGAGCTTTCATCGACGTGCTACACATAAAAAACGTAATTGCGATTGTTCGGACAGTCCTCGATCGGACAATTTAGTGCGCGGTGTGGCGAAACGTGTTTGACAGGACACGAGATGAAGCGAGATACCTGGCGTGCACGATCGACGATCATAAATCGTCGTTTGCGACGGTAATTGTCGGACAAGGATCGCAAAATTGATCTTCGGACGTTTTGCGAACGCTGCTGTTCCGACACTTTTCTTGGCTCTTGGGAGAAATGTAATTTTTGAGGAACGAGTTTTCTGATCACTGTATTGGTTCAATTTGTTAAGGAAAATAAAAAGATTCAATTCCTCAGTACCTGGCAAGATAACACTGTCCGAAAAATTTAAACTTTTTTTAATGTTTTATACAGTTTTTTTCGCTGATTCAGAATCTGACTTTAATTTTTTCCTACACGCACAGTTTTTGAAAAACATGACTTTTAAAAAAATCTATTTTGAAACTTTAAATAATTATTGTAATGTTATTATACAAGATATTGTATTGTTTTTTGCAGCAAAAGATGTTTAAACATGTTTAAACAATCATTAAAGACGGAGAGGCACCACTTTTGCACTGTTTTTTGCTGATATTTTTTAATGTATCAGAAAAAATAAGAATCCAGCAGACTTTTATCTTGAGAAACATTTTTATTGTTGGACAGTGTAATTAAATAAGATATTACGTCAGGAACAACAGAGAGAATAAGGGACATACGAGAAGTGACAACATTAACAACATTATCAACTGTAACTCCTAAACGTTAACAATTGTAAGAGTTAGTCGCGCACTCGGAGTTCGATGAATCAAGATTTTTCGTAACCTATTCCAGAGGCACATACCGGGGGTGCAAATGAAAAATCCGAGAGCCACGTGGAATGCAGGGTGAAACGCAAGCAGCGTGTTGCAACGGTGGACACCGCAAGGAGTTTGCACTTTCTTGGTAATGATTTTGACAGATGTTAAATAGACTCGAACGATGCTAATCGTCGAGCAATTTTCTTTTGATTCGTTTTTCAACGAAGCAGCAAGGATTGCTTAATTCTTCTTCGTTGTTTCCTTATTCTCATCAGCTTTTACGAGTTCTAGATCTAAATGAATGCGGTGTTTTTTTGAGGAACTGAAAGTCGAGGTGGAATTTTAGTAATGGAGTGTTTACAGGAACTTTAGTAGCCGAGAAAAGGAAAATGAAGTGAAATCCTTGGGAAGGCGCTGAGTTCTTCTATCACCTGGAAAAATCTGATCGGAAGCAGTTGTAGAAGCTGAAATTATATTGCTGGAGAGAAATTCGAGTGCATGCAAAACAGTGAAGCTGCGCACACTGTGAAATTCAATCGACTTTGCGCCGAGCGCGATACTATAACTTGTGATCGAGGAAAGTGAAATGGCAAATTATCACAGCAGCATCTGGATAGTGTGTGCATACCACCACACATTTTTCTGTGAGTGCCTGTATACGTGTAGAATGAATTAACATTTCTAAATTTAATGCTCTATAATCTTAATTATGCTATCTACTCGAAGACAAAGAGAATTAACAACTTCCCGGAAATATAGACTGCGGATTTTTGTACAAAATTCTTTCCTTAATAATTTCAATAAGTTGTAAACAGTATTTTTCAATCCGTTAAATGTTTCGACTGTTTTGCTTTTAATGTACTCATTTTTATTATAAATGTATAAAATTCACCGTCTATTTATAAGAATGACTAAGGTCTTTAACAAGTCTATTTTAATTTGAACAGTAACGCGTTTAAATCAGAGCACAAAATTTGATCTTGATCTCACTTTTATAAATCACTGGAACTGCACGAGAATTCGCAGTCTATGAACAATGTTCCGAGGTCTACAAGAAAAATAAGCGTTGAATTCATTGCACGCTCGACGAATGCGATTCTTACATCACAGTCGCGGCCTTTCGATACTTTTTCCATCGATACACACAGATCTTACACATTATTTCCGCAAAGCACAAATCTTTCATGCGAATAGGATCGAAACGAAATTGGGTCCGAGCAGCTTTCTACCGTACGAAAATTTCCTTTCGGCAGTAGGTCGCCGTATCTCAGCGTTAAATTTTTACGCGACTGTTAAGACTTTATTTGCATTCGGGGAACGTGCTTCCAATAACGATTGTGGATCGATCGACTTTTATTTCGGATTTTGATCGCGAACCCGGATGACTATTCGATTACTTCGACACCTTGCCGAACAAGTCGTCTATAGACTTTTTATTTCTACTAGATCCTTGTTAATCTACTCGTGAAAAATTCAACGAAAATTACATTGAATTTATCAATGGTAAACAATTAGGTGTTGATAGTGAATCTTCATTTTCCATATCCATCAGGCCTGACCTTGTTTCCGTCTTCAGGCTTCCCCATATGTACTTATATGTTTTAATTGCTTTTCTCTTAACTGGAGTTTTGCTCTGCCATTGAAATCTCGAAAGTAGGTTGGTGTAATGGCTAATTTAATTACATGCCTTTCACAGAATGAATAGCTTAATTGTATACACAATGATACACTGCATTCCTACTGCTATTGTAGCAGTAATTAAACGATTATGATTATCGTCAATCTTAAAAATTCCAATCTGCCATTACTTAATCATTACAAGATTACAAGATCAATTCTACAATCCGACCATTTTAGAGCTATTTATCTATTTTCAAACATGGTACTCCGGCGATTTGTCAACTCAGAAGAAAGCACTAAAGTGCAACAGAGTCGGAAAATTCGCGCATTGTCTGGAAAACTTTCGATCTCTTTTCTCGGATTTCTTTGACTCGTCGAATTCAACGCGCTGCTTAGCGTGTAATTTATTGAAATCGTATGGAAACAGATCGCTCGGACTTTCTTTCTTGCGGGCTCGCCTATCGAAGGTCATTGTTTTCACCTGACGGAAACCGAGATCCCTTTTCGATTGACGCGATCGACGAGATCGGATGTCTCGCACACTTTCTTCCAGTTCCTTTCTTTTTCGATCCGCGCGTCGAAGCCTTTTGTTATCGACGAATCTCATGCTCCACACACGAGACTGAAAGTTTAGACGGAACACCCGGAGCAAATGCCACGACGAAACGGTGAATCATTTTGCTACTTTCTACGAATTCGAAGTTGGATTAAACTAACCGAGTTTCATACACTAATCTAATAAATAGACCGTGGCCATGCAAATTTCGATTGTTCGGACCTAATTGACGAAATCAGGAACGACACAGAAGCTTAGTACATTAATCCCAGTAGCCTTCACATAAAATGCGTGTTAAATTTCTATTTAACGCTGAAACTTTTTATATATACATTTATAGAAGTATACAATTTAGTCGGAGAAAAGAATTTATTCTTTTGATAAATGTGCTGGTTTCGAATTGTTTGTCGCTTTTTCCGATATCAGTCTTAGATTGTTCGAACCTAATTGACGAAATCAGGAACGACACAGGAGCTTAGTACATTAAGCACAGTAGCCTTCACATAAAATGCGTGTTAAATTTCTATTCAACTCTGAAACTTTCTGTATACATTCATAGAAGTATACAATTTAGTCGGAGAAGAGAATTTATTCTTCGGATAAATGTGCTGGTTTCGAATTGTTTGTCGCTTTTTCCGAGTTTATATTAGTCTTATCACGTTACATAAGCACCCACTCAGATAACGCGTCTATCTACAACTTTTTCAGCTAAAAATCGGATGTTTTAGTCTCGGTCTCTCGGTTTTCTGGATGTCATTGACATTGCAGTACAGCCGAAGCATAAAACGATCGTAGAACTGCGTTCCCCGATAGAATTTGTCGTTCGAAAGGTCCCCCTCAGGCCGGATATCCTTGAGAATTCTATCTCGCACTGCCATCGAGCAAATCACGTCGCAAAACTTTTTGAAATTGTCCCCTTCTTGTTAGAACGGGTTTCACCCACGCATTTCGTTCGGCACTTTGTTTGAAGGGTCGAACCTTCGCGAACAATACGCCGAATGATTTGCTTCAAGACTGCGTACATTCCACGGAAAACTGTGGTCGTTCGGTAGAATTAAATTCTTACTGACCGCAAACCGGTTTCTGGTAATTGCGAATGAATTTAGACCAAGTTGAAGAAAATGGTTTCTCCCTTGTAAGACACCGACAATTTTACACTTCGACGGTGTACTTTCGTAATTGATAGTTTCCTGCGTTTCTGCGGGCGTCCATTTGCAACAAATGGTACCAATTACTTCGTTTCTGGAAGATAAAAATACATCGTTCAATCGATCACTTTTTAGTTTACATAAAGGTCTGCAGTCCAATTGTGAATTAGGAAGATTATTGTTCTCAGAGGTTAAAAAAGTCGCCGCACTCGTTCCAGAACACTGGCTCCGATTAAACGACAGATATTTGGGCGCCGTAAACGCGTGGACGCGTAAGAAATACTTTCACCGACGCGACGGTCAGACCCACGGGAGAAAGTGTGTTTGCCCTCTGTTACGCCCCTGTAATATGCAAATGAACGATTAAAAAAGAATATCAAAAGAAATGCGATCCCATCAGAGATTAAGTGATGTCCGATTATTGTATCCGATTACTTCATCCTGCACTACGAGGTTTCACTGATGCACCTTGCGTATTGGTAATCGTTACCAATTCAGGTGAACGACCTTCACCTGCATAAATACTTGATGCAGGTGAATTTTTCATTCAGAAAATCGAACCTCCGTTGGCGTTAAACTATTTTACACAAATCATGTTTTCGATTATTTTACCCTTTATTGAACTGTTCTGCATTGTTCAAAAAATGATTACATATTTTGGAGTACAATATTTTAGAAATTAAAATAATTCTAAGACTTTATACTCTTTCCAAATATGCATGAGATCAATTATACAAGCCGTACGTAATGTTTTTAATAAAAAAAAGTTCTCTAACTATTATTAATTTAAGACACTTAAGAAAAGGAAGTAGTTTTTCTGGAGAAGGTACGTACACGCATCATTATAATGTTAGAACGTTAGAATCAACTTAAGGAGTTGATATTGCTTCTTTATTTATGTTGTTCTCGTACGAATTGGTTTAGTTTTGCAACTGTCAGAAGAAAGTCCCCTTTCTCCACGAAAGTTGCTCCTTTTTTATTTACAAAAAATTATGCAACAGCGGTTTCGCGTGAATAAAGACATTCTCCTCTCGAGTCCCGCGGATCTAATCCGACATGCTGCGAGGAGTGTAATAATCTTTTGCGAACGTCTCAAGGACAATCGCAGCTATTACTTTCTCAGCTAACAGACAAGAATGCAAACCAGATGAAATTAATCTTTGCTACGTTTTCAGTGGAAAAGTTTCGATCACTGGGCAACGCGTTGTTTTGTAGCAACATGCGATTGTGGAAATCGAAAGTTCGATGCCGTGGCCTGTATTACTTTATTATTAGTGTTGTCTTCACTTTCTTGCTTGTTTATCGAATGATTCTTGAAACATAGAGCAAAAACAATATTTTCTGCTGTCGATTTATTTGAAATTAAATATAGATGATAAGACATTCCCGAGAGAATTTTTGTTTGCAAATTGCGGTTTCACTCGTGAACGTTTGAACGTGTTTACAAAAGGTGATAGATTATTGCATAATGCATGCATACCTGCACTCGATAGCATATTTCTGAAACAAGTAGCTCAGGGAACCAGTACGTGTTTATATATGCGCAGAAACAAGTGTAAATGTTAAACTGTTTCTGCGTCTGTACTTCCTGCTTTTAAACTAGTATACTTTCAAACCTGCGAGATGCAATTAGACTATACATTAACGAAAATTAGCATTTAGTATGTATGCACTGTTATTTTCTATGTTGCATCTATTTTTATAATCGCTATACATAATTATATGATATACTTAACTGGCAACGGATTTTATTTTGCCGAATGCAGATTATATATGTAAATATAAAGATTAGATTGATAAAAAATTATTTTATGTAAGACCATTGCGAAAAATAACGTAAACATGATAAAAATTACGAAAATCGTGAAGCTGCGTCAGAAATTAAATCATGTTTGCAACGCGAGGCAATATATAATTAGAGATATTTCAGTTCATGCTTGTTCGATTTAGTAAGAAATAAATGTTTGAAGCAGGTGTAAAGAAACGAAAGGGTACAGGAAATTATACGGAAATATATCTTGATACTATACACATGTACAGTTTAAACGTCATAGTAATAAATACAGAGTTCGTCCGATAGTCTTTACATATATTTCTATCTAAAGTCGATCACGATCTCTCATCGATCTCCCTTAACACGTAAAAATACTTTTTATTAAAATAGAAAAGATCAGTCGTTTTTCAGTCCGCACTTTCGAATGCAACATCGATCCACGATGTGCCGAAAGTAATCACTGGAAACAATAAATGAGTGCTTTATACAAATCTCATGGCCGGTACAGTCAGTCGCTAAAACCTACATACACATGGAGAATTTCGAACATTCATTTACTTATTAATTAAAATTATACAGATTCCGAAAAAAGAACGATATTTTAAAATTCACCAAATTTTTTATTAATTGAACGATACTAATTATAGCAACAAAGGCTAATTTATATTTATATAATGTTTATACGCGTCTCTGTTAAAAATATAGTAAAAATCGTCATTTTTATAGAATCGATTCAATTTTAACTAAACTTACATGTTCAAGTTTTTCCAAATATTCGAAATTTATCAGGTGGATGTACGTTTTAGCCACAGACTGTACATACCGTCTTTTCACCATCGACAGCATGATGCGAGACAATAAATGCTGTGACAATCACCTGTGGTAGGACCATACTTCGTTATCCCTCTATACATGCTTCAATAAATAATATAATAACTATGGAAATGAATCTTTTTCTAACAATCATATTTCCCTTGACAGACGACCATGCAAAATGCAAACGGAACTACTTGAATTTCGTCCACAAACAGAGTTCAAGACATTGCTGGCAGTTCGACGACTCGAGACTAGAAAATTCTTTACATAATTCAAAAATGTATGTACGTTGTAAGATTCTGATATTGTATCGAATAGACACATTGTGATAATATGATCTAGTGGCGTGTGTGTAGGATAAATTCTCGTTTCGAATTACATTAGCAATACGTTGCGTTATCATACATTTTAGTCGCGCATCGGCTTTGGTCACGTGGTTTCGGAGACTTTTCGAGATCGAATAACTTTTTTATGTTTCACTGGCTCTGCAGTACTGTCATTGTCGGACATCGACGAATCCCTTAACGTTTTTCTGCCTCGTCCTACATTCTTTTCTTCGTTTTCAGACCCGACAGATTCCCTATTCGACTTTCGCCTCTGACGCTGGGGAATTTGATTTTGAACCTCCATCGCCTCGCGGAGATGCTTTCGTTTCGCTTCCCAAAACATTTCTTGCCTTTGTGCTATTTCCGGATACCTATAAAAATGTATGCGCTTTAAAATGTTCTTTACAATAGAAATAAAATCTCTTATTATAAATTACCTGTCTATGAAGTCTTTAGTAGGTGGAATTGCTAATCGCCATCCCGTTTTAGGTTCGTGCGACGCTAAGTTTGTAAATATTTCGTTAATTTCATCAGGTGGTAATTTAACTATGGATGAAATTGTTTTTCTATCTAGATACTCGTGTTCCGTAAAAGATAATAACTGAAATTACAGGTTTTTGTTAATATTTTAGACAGTTTAATAAAATTTAGAATCATTTATGAAATTGCTGATACTTACAATATAGTCCCTAGCCCTGCACATTAGATCGGCAGAAATGCCATTATACGAGGATATACTCTCCTTAGGATATATTAGTTCGCTATTTACAACCCAATTACCTTGCACTAAAACAGCCACCTGTTGTAAGTATTTTAAGACAGCCGCTGTCTCTTGATCGGGAGACAAAATCGACCGCAACTGTACAAATGATATAACTTTGGCTGTAAAGAATTTATTCGAATCAACACAAATCTCTCCAATTAATTAATACTAGACGTGTGCAAGAACCAAGAAATGTCGGGAAATTTCGAGAAATTTCTCGCACATCTCCAATGAATACATATCTTAAGGTTGCTAACCATCTTTCAGAAGAGTTCTTATTTGATCCAGAAGAGGTAATGTCCTAATATAATTAAGGGATGTTGTACTATTAGATATATCTGTTCTCGAATATGGTTCTTCTTTCACTCTTGGCGCTAATAATTCTAAATATTGTTGATTCGTTAAATTTAATGTATTTACAGTTTCATCTGTTGCAGAGCAGAACATTTCCAAACGTGCCAACTGAAAATAAAAGAATATACATATTACAAAAGGACTACTAATTTTTAAATTAACGATAAAACTAACTGGAGATCATATCAACCTCTGCTTGATTACTATTAGCAGGAATATACTTTGTATGAATCCATCTCTCTTCCAAACTTTTCTTGGTGTGATGTTGAAAAGATTGCTCTTGCATTTTTTTCATGAAGTCTGGTTTCTGTCTGGCAAATGTTACGTTTACTTGTTTCGGGCCTTCTTCTTCTTCTTCTAACTCTATAATATTCAATATTATAGCCATTAATGTAACCTACATTCATAATTATGTATTATAAATACCTTCTCCCGTATTTTTGGCTTCATCTCTGACACGTTTATCACTTTTATCGAGATAGTTGAACTGTGGACGCATTTGAACAACCCCCCTAAGCGGTGTCAAATGTAACTCTCCATCTTGGAAAACACCAACCGCGTAATTAGAACAGTTTGGTAATGCTCTCGAAGACTGTAAGACTGTTTTGTCCATTAAATGACTACAACACGAATAAATAATGTAAATAAACCTTTAGGAAAATTTGTTTTTATTTTATTTTATTAAATACCTATCGAATTCTTTCTCATCCTCTTCTTGATCACTCTTTGCATCACCATCTGCATTGATTGCTATCTGTTCACCTTTACTTTGGTCATAATTAACGCTATGCGTATCTATCGCTACTTCTATAAGCACCTCCTGGTTCTGTGGTTTTATCGAGGATTTTAAGATAGTTGCATTGTCATAGCCATCTTTAGCAGGTCGGATAGGATATTGGAAAATGAAAAGCTTGTCTGCAAGTGTTTTCGAGAGAAACACTGGAATCTAAAAAAACATCACGTATTTCATTATTTCTCTTCTACAGCATAAATAGACATGATTTTCGCCTATTTTATACTTTCTTTAATATAATTTTCTAAAAGAAAAATATATATTCGAATAATAAATGAACTTTCTTACAAGGTTCATCCAAAACAGTACCTTGAGATATCAATCAATTATTAAATTACACGGTAATTAATGTATAATTATAAATTCGAAATTTATTTGCATATCATAGAAATAAAATGCATTCGTTGTACAAATGAAAAAATGTATTAAACAAACATTGTTAAATAAACCATAAAACAGTTCGCATACATAACCTCCAGCTACCACGTTTCATGAAACAATGTGAAATATAAGTATGAAAGTGAAAATCGATTTACGAACCTCTTTAACCACTGGATCATTTTCATTTTCCATAGCGTTAGCGTCAGATATTCAAACAATCTTTATTGTCCACTTATTACTTGAAATCGTTCGAGTATATTTCGATGCAAACACTGATTTTTATACCACGTTTCTGAAGATACTTGAGATAAAGCGCTAGTAAAGATAATATCAGATATCTATAGCTATAACATACGCGTTATAGATAGATAATACCACGATATCATATGTAGCAACTTCTTGTATATCATTAATTATTTAATATTGAATAATAACACACTTACGCCAGCTGCGTATTAATAATTTTGATTTTTTATATTTATTATTGTTAGTCCCCTCCTCTATATTTTTTGCTCTAAATAAGAGATGAACTTTAATCACTGCTACCAATAGAAGTGAACATAACAAGTTATCGCTGTCAGCTAATTGTATTTATCACGGTGTATTATAAATTTGTATCGGGCTAGCAAGTTAATCGAATGACTAAACAGATAGTATTGGATCGAAAAGCGATGTGAAAGTACATTTACCATGTAAAAATTAAAGTTAAACATAGTTTGTAACAATCTCGTGTGCGTGTGCGTAAGTTATTATTTAAGTAGGCGTATTAATAATATATATATCACCTGATTTGAAGAAAAAGAAAGGAATTATCATTTTTGTAAGTGTAAATATAATGTGCAAATTTTCATCGTATACTTCAATTGTAGAGTGACTTAACGCATTTTTATAATAGGCGAGTGAAGAGTTCTAAGTAAATTAACAAAATGACATCGATGCTTGATCAGTATGAACAAGCATCTCAGCGATCAAAACAAGTACACGCACCTCCAATTCGTCCTGACATTGTAAGAGTTTTTATACATATAGTTCAGCTTTTATATCTACGTTATATTTATAATGCAGTTGAAGCTCGATAATTAAAAACCTTTCAGTGTTAGAGGTTTATTATTAACTACCTTACTGTTTATTAAATTTTGTAGAGTACAGCAGGATTTATCCAAATGAAACTACAAGACGATGGACCAATTTTTATAAAGCAGAAAGTTAATTTTCAGCCATCGGATAGGATTGTACACTTGGTTGTTAATAATAATATAACTGTTATTGCTATGGCTAATAATATGCTCTTGCGTATCGATATGAGAAATTCTAATATAGAAGGTAGTATGTTTTTGTAACTTTAATATGTACTATACAAACCTGATCGACTTATTAAACGAAATGATTATTTCAGAAATTAATATAGCAAAATATGCAGTAAATATGAAAATGTCAGGGATGTTTTTTGATCCTTTGGGAAACCATTTGCTAATCGCTCTGGTTCCAAAGACTCCGAGTGCCAAAGATAGTCCACCATCTGAATTGTTTTATTTGCATAAGAAAACTACAAAATTAAAACAGGTACAAAGTGAAATGGAAAAGTATAATACAATGTATTTAATTTCAACGAAAGCAGTTGCAAAAGAAAAATGATGTTCAAAATATTTTATCTAGGCAAGTAAGTTTAAAGGACATGAAATCACCGCTGTTGGATGGAATTTCCAAAATACTTCTGAAACCACTACGGGTCCGATATTGTTAGGGACTTCTAAAGGTCTGATTTTTGAAACAGAAATTGGTTTAGATGGTGACAAAATATTTAATACAAGTTTGGAGCAATACTGGCGCCAGGTATAATAAAACATAACATTAATCTTTCAATTATATCATTATCAGTATACATTGTTAGTCCACAATAATATTAGTACTTCCCTTATATCATTATTCATTATTTCTAAAGCTTCCTAACTACTTACCTCTTTACGGTGCTAAAGAGGTAGAAGGATTGGTGAGTTAGACGTTACATATTCTGCATGAGCAAAAATCTGTGCTGGCACCTGTAATATCTTTTTGTTATAGTTTTTCATCGATTGCCACTGCATTATTCAGCTTATTAATATTATGTTTCACCTCATGAAATCATAATGTATCGCTAAGTAAATAGTATGTGATATTCTAAAATCGATTTGCCTTCATTTTAGGTGTTTGATATAGGGGAGAGTAGTAAACCACCAATTACTGGCATAGAATTCCATAGAGTACCAAACACAGATAAATATATGATTATTGTCACCACTCTGATGCGCATTTATCAATATATTGGGGAAGTACAAAATCCAGAAGAAAAACCTTTGTTACAGCAAGTTTTTAATAAATATTTAAATGTGCAAGGTAAAGCGTGGCTGCATGTGTATCAATTGTCATCTATATTCGGACAATTAAAGAAGTACCATTTTTACAGAGAGCTTTAACGAAGTGATCAGTAGCTTGAATTATTCAAAGATGCAATTCTATTACTCTTCGACGGATGCTCTACCAAAGTCATTTGGTTGGTTAACTGAAACTGGTATATTGTATGCACAGGTAAAAATAATTACATCATTTTTTGCAATATATTGCGAAGTTTACAAATACTTGAATGTAATGTGAATGTCTTTAGATCGACCCGACTATAGATCCGAAAGATGCATTACAAAATCAACAAATGATAACGTGTCCTGAAACAAGTCTTATAGGAAGCAATATGTCGCCAGTTGCATCTCCACCGCTTTCGTTTGTACTAACAGAATTTCATGCACTGTTACTTTATACAGATCGCGTTAAAGGCGTATCACTTTTGAATCAGGAATTAATATTCGAAGATATTTATAATGACGTATGTATAATAAATAAGAAATACGATAGTTTAAGTATATTTACAATTAAAGTTATGTAACTCAGATGTCTAAATTTTCGAAGGCTCTTGGCAAATTAGTTAATATCACTAAAGATCATGTAACTCGTTCTATATGGGCCTACAGTGAACAAGCAGTATTTAAATACAAAGTGAATAAAGAAGACAGAAATGTTTGGCAGGTAAATGGTTATACTTTTATTAAATTATATATGTTTTTACTGCTATTAATAACATTGCTTGAATTTTCTGCAGATATACATTGACAAAGGTGAATTTGAGCTTTCCAAACAATATTGTAAAGATAATCCAGCACACATAGATCAAGTATTGGTAAAACAAGCAGAAATGCTTTTTAAAAACAAAGAGTATGTTACATGTGATACACCAGTTATTAGCATGCGATATCATGAATTAAGTTGAATATGATTTTACAGATATGAAAAGAGTGCTCTCATCTCTGCGGATACTCATTCGTCGTTCGAAGTAATATCGTTGAAGTTTCTTCAAGAGTGGCAAATAGAGGCATTAAAAACGTTCCTCAAGAAGGTATGTGCTGCATTCATTATTTCAAATTAATCGCGTTCGAAATAAACGAAATAATTTTATTTTGAATGTGCAGAAATTAGAGAAATTGAAAACACAAGATAAAACACAAATAACTATGATTGTGGTGTGGGTGATTGAATTGTTTATGAACCAAATGGCGGTATTACGGAGTAGCAATAGTTCATACTTAAACAATACACAATACTTGGAACTTCAGAAGCAATTTGATAGCTTTCTTGCTATACCCAAAGTTGAGGTACAAATGAATACCAAACTGTTTTATTACAAGAAATATTGTTTCTCTACGTATGTAATTCTTATTTTAGGAATGCGTAAAAAGAAATCGCAGTACGATATACGATTTAATGGCAAGTCACGGCGACAAAGACAATCTCATCCGTTTAACTATAATGCATTGTAATTACGAGGAAGTTATACGTCAGCACTTATATAAAAACAATTATTTAGAGGCGCTTGAGGTTTTAAAGAGTCAAAATAACAAGGATCTTTTTTATCAATTTTCTGGCATTTTCCTACAAGAATTACCCCGTCCTGCGGTAAATGCTTTGATATCGCAAGGATTTTCGTTAAAGCCATCTAAACTTCTGCCAGCTTTAGTCTCTTGTAATAGCGATGAGAAACATGTAAGCAACAATTTGTATTTTTTTGATTATTTCTATACTTTAAACATCTAATGATGTTTGATGTTACAGGCGAAAGAAATAATTAGGTATTTGGAGTTTTGTGTATACAAATTAGGTTGCCAGGAACAGGCAATCCACAATTTTTTATTGTCGTTGTACGCTCGTTACAAAAAGGATGAAGTTATGCGATACATCAGCTCTCAAGGTAAATTAATTACTAAAAGTTATATTTTTCTATTATTTTGAGGAGATACTGTAATATTTTATGTAAATATATTTCACTTGTTATTAGGGCAAGATATCAACATGGTGCATTATGATGTTCACTATGCATTACGATTATGTCAAGAAGTTGGTTTGACTGAAGCTTGCGTACAATTGTCCGCGTTGCTCGGACTTTGGACAACAGCAGTAGATTTAGCTTTGACAATAAGCGTTGATCTGGCTAAACAAATAGCAGCCATGCCCACCGACCACGACGATGAATTAATAAAAAAGTTATGGTTGAAAATCGGTAACTGAGAAAAATATAATTATGAAATAGTTTCGTTAATACCTACTCTCATTTATTCTAATTTCAGCTGAGCATGTGGTTCGAGAGAAAGACGATATACAAGAAGCAATGATATTTTTACGAAATTGTGATATAGTCAGAATAGAAGATATACTACCATTCTTCTCGGACTTTGTTACCATAGATCATTTCAAACAAGCTATCTGTAATTCGCTACAGGTGAAATAATTTTAGCTCTCATGTAATATGTTTTCTTCAATTCGCTTGATATTATTATTATGTATTTTAAATTATAATTAACAGGAATATAATCAACATATCCAAGATTTGAAGGAAGAGATGCAAGAAGCAACGAAAGCAGCCGAACTTATTAGGAAAGACATACAAGAATTTAGAACAAGGTAATCAGATAAAAGATCGTATACGTATAGTATTTAATATAGTGATATAATGAAATATTTTTGCAGGTGTACATTTGTGTATGTGAAAGACACATGTAACACTTGTGATGTACAGTTACTATCGCGACCCTTTTACGTATTTCCATGTGGGCATAGATTTCATAGCGATTGCCTCGTAGCTGCACTGACACCTATGTTGTCGATGGATCAAAGAACAAAGTTAGCCGATCTTCAACGACAATTACTTGTTGCTCATTCGAATAGACCAGAAGATACTACATCAGTTGGCTCAGTATCCTTATCGAAAAAAGATCGAATCAAGGCCGACATCGACGAATTAGTGGCCTCCGAGTGTTTATACTGTGGAGAACTTATGATAGAGTGAGCTATTCTAATATTTCATTCTCTTTTTTTGTATAAGTATTGATTTTTACACCTTTTATAAAAAAAATTATATTATAGATCCATAGATAAACCGTTCATCGAAGAAGAAGATTATGAAAGAGTAATGAAGGAATGGGCATAAACAATACACACCATTTGTTTGTAAAATATTCGAACAAATAATCATCGATTTTGTATGCTATAATTATATATCAAAATTGTAACAAATAGAATATGTATCATACCGTTTTCAACGTGATAGCTATTTATTTTGTATGTATTATTAAGTAAATGCAAAAATAAAACACTGAATTAATTTAAAGCCACAAAAAACATCGACTCCACAATTTTGTTTGTGCACGTAAAAATTCGTATAAATATAACATGCTTTAAATAATTACAATAATTTAGTTTAGTTGTAATGTTAATTCAGCTTCCTTATTTCGTTTGCTTACGGCTTTGCTACCGTGTACGTAATATCGCAATGGTTTCTTTGACCATTCTTCTCCATAGTTCTCTATACCTATCCGGGGGCACTTTACAACATTGATATCCATTTTCACGTTGTCCTTCTCGATCCACAAACCTTTCCAAGAACACATCGAGTATTTACTATGTTTTTTATGTAGTTGAAAGGCCATGCAGAGCTTTGATGGGCCATTGCATAATTCATGTGTTTTTAAATCTTTCAAAGGCTTTTTAGGCACACCCGATGTTCCCTTTGATGTACGTTGACTAGCCATGCATTCAATACCTTCTAAGGGTTCAACAGCCCTTATCAAAACAGCACATCCCTCACCTAAAATCTTACCAGTAGACCTTTATGCGATAGGATACAATACACGGAAAATAAATATTGTTAAATATTATAGGCATGCTCCTCAGATTTAATATCTCTCTCAGTTACACTAGAACTTCCTAACACATAGTATCGCCATGCTTTTTGGACACCATGATTTGAATCATTGTTAGGATGTGTTGCCACAACGGTAGTAAACTTTATATAAGGATCATATTCTATCCACAAATTCTCAGACTGGTAAATTTTATGTTCATTGAAATTATCTTCTTCAATATCAAAAGCAGCACAAATCTTGGTTGGACTATTACAAAGTTCATTTTGTTTGATAGATTTAACGTTTGCTATGATTTTCTTTTCTTTTCCACTCTCTTCGAGTTGCATGTTTCTAAGCAATTCCATGTAATCAAGGCCAAGCATTGGTTCGACTGCTTTAATTTGTACATATGCACCTGATTCTGAATATTTTTAATGTTATACCAGATGTGTTTTGTTACAACTTATGCTAGCAACTTAGAATTATGATGGCTTTTCTTTAAAATCAATTATAAAGAGCAAAGACAAGGAACTGGTCTTAATCAACCTCTTTCAGTATTCAACGAAATTGTTATATTCCATTTACACTCACCTTGACTAGATATATTGAAGCAATGGTACATGCCATAAGTCATGTACACATAGATAGTTCCTGGTGGCATGTACATCGGCATATTACGGGGAGTAACTTTTTTCTGATATGTGTGCGAAGCTTTGTCTATCACACCTAAGTAACCCTCTGTTTCAACAATTCTACCTTTCAGAACAGTCCCATTCTCTAAACAACGAACCAGTACTTTTCCTAAATATAAAAAAATAATAGTATTTGTTAATAGTAGCATAAGTTAATAGTAGTCTGCATTCTCATTAATTTACCTAATAAATTTTGAGCTAATTCTTCACAGGGAGTATCATAAAATGAGTATGGAAGCTTATTAAAACATATTTGTTTTTCCCATTCAGTTGATGGGGGATCTTCTAATTGTTTTAATTCCTCAGTCATCATTTTTAAATCTACTACAGCTCTAGGCTTATTCTTTGGCACAGGTGCATTTGGTTTGAGTTCTTCAACTTTTTCTTTACTGCCTATGTGAAAGAACAATGAACATGTAAGTATCATATCTACAACAGAATTTCCTATAAATTGACTTACAATCTTTCAGTCTTTTGAAATTAAGTTTACTTTTTTGTTGGGGCTCAGGATTCGTAGCAGCTTTTAAAGGAAGATCAATGGGATCCTTGATGCTATCAACCAATTTATTTTTGCTTTTTGATATATTGTTTAATTTCTGATTTTTTAAATTCTTAGCTTGTACTATTAAGTGATGTTGATTGTCCTAATAAAAACAATATACACCTCTATGATGAAAACAATATGTTATCGTTCATTTTATCATACGTAGGATTGTTGAATAAATATATAAACACATTAAAACATTAATCACATTTATTAAAAAAATCGTGTTACAAATATAATTACCAGTCTAATACAAGTTGTCAGGTAATTAAAAATATTCAGAGAGAATTAATTTAATTTTTAAATTATATATGAAGATGATACGTTTAAAAAATAAACAAACCTCTGGCTTCGCTTCGATTTCATTTTTATTGGAATCATCTCTGGCTTCTTCTCTCCCGGTTTTTGCTTTCGAGCTAGCCCTCGTTCTTTTCATTGATGAACCACAAAACATAAATCGGTTTGCTATGGAATTGTTTAAAGTTTGTCGAATAACGTTCTCTAGAAAAATCATTACACATTGCTTCATAATATTGAAGCGGGTTAGAGAACTACAGTGAAGTTCCTCATGAGATACAAATGTCAAAAATCAATGTTGCCACTACAATCAGAGCTGTGATATGGGGCGCTTTTTTAGCGCATGCGCGACTATTTTAGCCTCAATCAAGTGCGAAGATCGAGTAAATTCGGGTACCTCGGGTACCTGCTAATTTCGCAAAATGTATTATGATTTGATTTAAAAAATGAATGTAAAATTATATATATATATATATATTAAAATTTAATATTTATAATAGGAATAGGAAGGGAATAGTACAAAATAACTTTAAACAAAATATATATAATAACAAAATTAAGTATTTTATTTGGCAGAAACAATTAAAGAATACCAGCATTTGCTGTTAAGATAAGGGAAACTGCCAAATAACACTCCCCCACTCTTTTCCCTCCAATAGTCCCCCACAAACTTCGGACGCAGATACGTTCCTGCCGAAACTCGCGCATGCGCGAAAAAAGCGCCCTATATCACAGCTCTGACTACAATAGTAATTGAGATGATCAGATAATCTTCACCCAAGCTTTTGTAATGGTCAAATTTGAAAGCTGTTGCTGTTCAAGAAAAGTGCACTCCGAATTTTTGTATTTTGTTAAATGGTGATATAAATAGTTGCGTTTTCGCAGAAGAATCAGCTGAGCTTACAGTGAATTGGTTAATACGTACGATGTTTTAGTAGTCCACAATTGAGGAGGGTTTTGAAACTGTACTTCGCATAGACCAACATTTATAATTCTGGAGGATGTCAGGTACAAATTATAATTTTTTCTTATTAATTCTGGGATAGATAGTTCATTTAATTGTTATACCTCAATATTATGGTAGCAAAGAAATAGTTTCGGTTGCGTCTAGCTATATATGACAAATATTGTTTCATATGTGAGTAGTATCATAGACATCGTTGTTTGTTCTTTTTGTACTTTAGTGTTATTGCATTTGTTATAATTTGACGATCCTTATGAAAAATGAATTTTTAGGCATACATTTTATATATTGTATTAGAATGAAATAAAATAAGAACAAGATAAAAGTTCGAATCATTTTAATGCTTTTTGGCTGTTATGTTTTCGTAAGAATACATTAGTCCATAATCTTCATGTTTGTAATTTCAGGTAAAAATTAATGGTAACGTTCTAATGATTGTCGATGCATGAATAGATTCGTTGAAATAATACTTCTAAGATAATTAAGTGATGTTAAAGCATGACATGTCAACATCCCAATAATTGCAATTATTGGTTAAGGTTGTGTTTGAGAAAATGGCCGGAAATCGTAACGTAGTGAGTCAAGAAACCATTCAAAGCATCCGAATTTGAATAAATTTTTTTTTTATAAATTTGAATAAATTTGTTAAGAACAAGGTGTAAAGAAACACGTCAACCTTTTTCCATTAAAATGTAAGACTAGAACTGACAAACCGATAGATATGAGTTTTTAGGAGCTTATAGTGAAAACGTAAGAGTGTCCACTTTATTAGCGAAAAATGTGTTTATTTTTTAACTTGCGGAATATACTTTATAATTGTAGATTATTTTGCAGAATATTCCATATATGGGCTTTTTCAAAGCTTTAAAAATTTTCCGATTACACTTTTAGATGCATATTCGCGTCATTTTCCCGATTAAAATGATACCAAACACGATACAGTTCAATTTTTAAACATGACTGTTTAATCCACGATTTGCCTCGCGCCTGCCTCGCGCCTGTCTCGGCCGAAGCGTAAGGGTGAGGGAACAGGGAATCTATTCTCAATCTGGCATTTAAGTATAACTTTTGAACCGTAAAAGATATCGGAATGAAATTTTCACTAAAATTCATTAAAAAATGATTCTTACTTACTATTGTAATAAATATATTTTTTGTCATCAATTGTTAATTAATTCTTCAAATTGTGTTGTCCTAAAATAAAAATATACGCCCGCACACACATACACACACACGCAGGCACGCACACGAACATTTTGCTAAAAAATAGTCTAAAATGACTCCAAAGACTTTGAAATGTGAAGATCTGCTAAAAAATCGATCTTCAATTTTCGGGGTCATTATAATGACTTCCCTATAAATCGGGAAGTTAATAATAAATTGTTCATTAGTTACTTATTTAGTAGTTTTTCAGATAATTTAAATCACCAACGTCTTTGGTTATAAATTTCTGAATGAAGAATAAATGTTAAGTTGAAATGAATAAATTTTTTGAGTAGACACTCTTATGTTTCCACTATAAGCCCCTAGAAACCTATTTTCCTCGGTTTGTTAGTTCAACTATTATAATTTAATGGAAAAATGTTAATAAAGATCTTATTTCTTAAACGAAATTATCAAAAGCTAATAAATATGTGCGCACATGAACAACTTAGCTTGTCTAAGGCTAGATCTTCAACCG
Organism: Lasioglossum vierecki; assembly: GCA_028455595.1. NCBI lineage: Eukaryota > Metazoa > Arthropoda > Insecta > Hymenoptera > Halictidae > Lasioglossum > Lasioglossum vierecki. The sequence continues at coordinate 6,200,390 of CM052337.1, read as the reverse complement.
GTTTACCACATCGGTGGAGAAACACGAAGAACAAGTTGTTTGCTCTGATTTTTATCATGCTATCGCCTGCTGGATATTTTATAGGTTTAAGATACGCGCAAAGACTTATCGTGTTGACCGAGAAAAGGGAGTAAAAATTTATAAAGGCCGAGCAAGTTCATATAGATCAGCATGTTTCATAGTAATTTGTTTAGTTTAACTATAAACGTAACAAAGTAGCAAAATGTCATAAATTCTCTATTACCAGCGTTAACACAATATTTGAATAAAGCGGTGAATATCGTCGTATTTTTTATAATTTCATTAGACTTTGAGATCATTAGAAGGAATTTTCCATCCAATAGCCTAATTAGATAATCTAAGATAGCTCACGCTTGTTGGAAATCCGGATGTGGTCATCAATGACTTGGAAGTTGCATTAATGTCCTTTTCTACGGAGATTGATCCATCGTAAGCGTTCATCCTGCGACATTAAATAATGATTTTATTCGTTTAATGAAATATGCAAGCGTTTTAACAACAAATTCGAGAAAGTTTTAGTCGGCGAACCTTCTCACTACGTATATGCGTTTTCGCAAAATTGGTTTCCGATGCCTAACTATTGTGTCATAATAGTGTCTACCATTTCTTCTCTACTTTTGTTGCATTTGTCGCATGAGAGTGAAATACGAGGCTGCCGTGTTGAACACCTATCAATAATTCTAAATTTGCAATAGTCAATATTCACGCTAGTGAATATTTAGAGTATTCATCGCAATACTCACGCTGGTCAACGTGCGGATTGATATCGTCTGAAATGTTAGCGCTGAGATACTGCACTGTTGCTGCGCCCTAACAATTATAAGGCAAAGCTGTCTCCGATAAATTGGCGGTAAATTGTACCACGGCAGGTTCAGATAAATCACATGACCTATTTGCTGGCTTTCTTGAACGAGGATTTCGCCCGGCCAGCACCATAATACGAGCTGTATTCCCATCGATGTTAAGTAAGATATAAATTTCAGGAGATCGGTGCCGGTGCCGTTATCAAACACTGCGAAACCGCTCAGACAAATCTCCACGCCACTCGTCAGGAATTGCACGAAAATGATTGGAGCCAGTAAATTGTTCACTTCGTTCACAACGCTGAACAAACATTATGGTAGAAAAATATAGATGAAAAAGAAGAAAACGTTAAAAAATCGTGCAGAACAAAATGTCGTACTTTATTACACGCTGATGGTGCTGCACGCATTTCAATAAATCGACTTTGAACTGCGGCAGGCAGTTATCATCGCAACAGATTTTGTTGATCCATATGTTGATCAATTTAAATTGACCGCACACGTGCAGAATGATCGTCATGAACGTAGAGTCCAGGCCGGAAATGCCGGCGCAACAAATCAGGGACGCGATGAATTGGCAAATAAATGCGATCTCGAATTTCGGGGATTCCGTTATGTCTGTTCCATACCTAATCGCGATACAACAAACCGTAATGCATCATTACAATTGTAGAATTATTTGAAATTCAATCGAAATCTGTTCATGGAACAATAATGCTTCTACGCGAATTGTTATGAACTGTATTTCTATTATTATTTCGGATAATTGTTATGTAAGTTTACCAAACTTCAAACGGTAAATGGCGATTATCATTAGAAGCCTCGCTGATGTTGTAATTTACGTGGGCATAATCGATCGCCGCAGCCGTGGCGAATGTAATCACGTTGCACATGCAGGACGAGTAAAAGACTATAGTGAATATTCTCGCCCAGTTAGCCAGCTGCACGTAGGGTTGCCTCTCGACAGGATCATCCGAAGAGTTCCATAGGTGTCTCAGCTCGTAGTAAAGTCGATACATCCTTTTTCTTCTCGAAAGTAGGTACATCATTTTGAAGAGTAGCTGCCCGACTGATGTTACGACGCATCCTACCCCTAATTTAAGAGCAATTGTAATAATTAGATTCTCGGCGCAAGGTTCGATCATTTTTCTACACAACAAATAGCTACATTGTAGGAATCATCCGGTTCAAGAACGACGTTAGCTATTAAAAATGTTTAATAGGAGGAAAAGAAAGGAGATGTTTCGTCCTAGATCGAATCTTGCGTCGAAAATAAAATTCATAATATCTTTCAGACAAATTGCGATCGATAAACTAATTAATTATAATAATTAGAAATGTGACAGAGAAGGCATCTTTGGTAAAATTGAAACAAGGAAGAATTATGTAAGAATGATTCTTTTGATTAAGACCTTCGGAAAAGGATGTTAGGTACAATGATGGAGATCAGCAGGGTTTCAATTATTCCCGTTCGATTGATTACCTGCTAGAACCTTCAAATCGCCCCAGTTCACCGCTATCGCCAGAATTTCCGGCACGAAAACACTGCTGACTGCCGTTAACGCGAACAGCAAGCGGAAGTAAGCAAACAGTTTGCTGAACGTCGAACTGTTATCCTCGATAGGCCACATTCCGGCCATCCCGCAGAAAATCCTGTTCGGCAGTATGTAATAATCGATCGAGGACTTGGCCGGCTCTTCCATCTTCCCATGCAAATGTTGCGTGTCCGGTCGCCTAACTCTTTTTCTTGGTGTACCGCAACAAAGTCTCCCCGAACAGGGAATTCTTTATAACTGTGACTATTACCAGGATGGACGGAAAATAATAGGTCTGGTTCGCTGTCTCTGTCTTTGAGAGTACTATGCAATATTAACGTCGTTGGCTCTGCACCTGTTGGCCCCCTACCTTATCTCTTTATAGTTTGAGGAATGGTTAGGGCAGTAAATAGCCGGTATGAATAATTTGCGGGTCAGGATTAGAGATAGTCGTGTGACCATGAATGTTTAACCATTTTGTTACGCTGGGAAAACGTTGGGACCGAACACGAGGGAATCAGAAAAAAGGAATTCCCTCCGCATTCTGATTTTTCTTCTGTTACCGAGAGTTTGCGGGTAAACACTGTTTTTTCCTCGCCACGCTATAGCATCGTTCGTCGTGCCCGAGGTATAATAAACAATAACAACTATATCTCGTTTATTCAGTTAATAAATGTTTACCGAGTGGCTCAGCCGAACACATTTTCGACGTAAAAAGGATACCTTGACGACAATAAATAGCTTTGTTCGAGTTTCCTTCACGTGAATAATAGTTTCAATATTTTGTATCTACTAATGCTTATCTTCTAAGTATCCTCTTATCAGTATTTACACGGGCGTTGATATTGGTTACAGTCAGTTTCACTCCGGAGTGCGCGAAGTTGATAAACGATTCAAATGATTAGAATTGTTTTTCTATTTTTTAGTCTCTCGTTGTATTTCCAGTAAGCTCTTGCCGGTGGTTTCCGGTAAGAGGAAGTATACATAAGGAGCTAGGAACAGCATGAAGAAACCATAAGTCCAGAACACGTATTTGTCACCGACCAGGTCCAAGTATGGTTGATAAGTCTTCGCGCTAGCGAAAGACAACACAGCATTGCTGGAGCTGACGAACAGGCAGCCCATGTTCTTCAAGTTCGCCTGGAAGACTTCACCCATGATGGTGCTGGGGACCGGTTGCAAACCGGCAGACACAGAAATGTTGAACAATATTAAAGCAACCATCGGCAGCCAGGTCAAGCTACCGCCATCGTACTCCAGAGATAGAAGATGGAAATGGAGGCCTAACAGCGCTAAAGCTATCGAAGATCCAAGACCGGAAACAATCAGAAGACACCTCCTGCCGAGTCTGTCGACTAATAAAGTGGCTGTAGATCCAGCCACGACCATCGCGATCCCAAAAATCGTCACGGCCAAGCTAGGTTTCAGATTGATCTGGCTCTTGGTCACTATAATCTCAGCGTACGTGAATATGGCATTGTATCCACTCACGTAGGTAAAACCGTAGAGTCCCAGCACTAGCAGGACCTTTTTCAGATTGTCTGAAAGTGAGATCGAACATTGGTTAAGTTCATTTTAACCTTTTGCTCTTCGAGCACTTAGTCAATGCGAGCAATTGACTTAGGAGTGCGAAGGGTTTAAGTGAATTTTCTCTCGGAAATTGTGTTTGTCTACCTTCGATCAATATAGAATATTAGGAAACATGGAAATGTTTTCCCGAGTTGTCTGGAAGACCTAAATGTGCCGCAAGAAAATTTTTCGAAAAGTTCTTCGTAGGTATATCGTTTCCTAATATTTGAGCCACGGTGGAGAACAATTTAGCGAAAGTTTAAGCAAAGAAATCGCGGGTACTTGGCCGGAGGAACTCCTTCAAGTTGAGGAAAATATTAGTCCGAGCCCCGTAGACGAATTCCTGGAGCTCTCGCATCTCTTGCTTGACGTCAGCTTCTCGCCTGAACCACTTCAACGATGCCTCGGCCTTGTCGATATCCCCGTGCAAGAGGTAATGGTACGGTGATTCCGGTATCAGGCTGAAGAGGATTATGAAGAGGATATTCGGGACGAGGCTCACGTACCCGAACATCTCCATGGACAGATAAGGACCCATCGCATTGCCCAGAACCATGCCGAAGGAGGATGCGTTCACGTTCATGGATATCTGAGGACGTGACCACAGGTACCACTTTATCGGACAAGAGATCTGATTTGGCACGCTCGCGTTCCGCCAAAAAAATATTCGAATCTTTGGCTTGGACGTAAGTTTGCCTTTGATGCGTAAGAGCCCTCTCGCAAGAGGACTTAACTGAAGTGAACCCATAGCACTCGAGAGGCGCCTCTGAGACGTCACTAAAGATTGCTGTACTATTATTAAAAATATTATTTACATTATCAGATATGTCTATCAGATATGTTTATGATTATCAATCTATCAATTAAAAAAAAAATCATAGAGAATGGAAATATTCTAAATATTCTTAAAATAGCTCCGAGTGCAAAGGGTTAATAATTGCTTAAGCGTCCCTTTTATCTATTATTTGACTAATTTACTTAAGAGGTTATTCTTAGTTTCAAAAGTGATAGGTTTGTTAAGCACAATCATTTGGAGAATGTACTCAATTTTTTCGAGCAATGATGATCATTAGACTGTGGATTTTATCTTCAAACGATTTTGAGTATTAATCTAATCTGATCTAACAAGGGTCAGTGGAAAAGGGGAGGATGAACATTAGATTGAATCACGGAATGATGATGTATAATTGAACGATTTTAAGCATTGTCGGGAATATGACATTTGATTCAGAATTTACCAGCGATCCACGGATCCTGGGGTCAGCGATCTCGCCCAGATATATCGAGAGAGAACTCCATAGCATTCCTGTCGCAATTCCTGAGCTGATCCTGGAGGCGTAGAGCCACATGACCGATGTGGCAGAAATACTGAGCACCCAACTCATGGCCATCGGAATGCCGCTGAGCACAAGCACCCTCTTCCTACCAATATAGTCTGAAGATGACGGTGTGACATGTTAAAGTTACAGTTTCCTGAGAACAAGATCACCACAACTCAGTACCAATAATCGCTCGATTGGATCTTCGAAATATTCCTTTAGAATAGAAATATTCCATCCGGAAGATCGTAATCTTTACAATGGATCTTAATCTCGATCATCTCAGTACACGAACGATCAACTTTGCATGTAATCGCGGATGAATTTGAATCGCTTTTAGAGCCTTTTCGTTTTCAATTTTCTACGTACCGCAATTTTCATATCACGCTTTTGCAACGAGTGCTGAGTCGTGGCTGCCTTGTTCTTACTTGAGTTCACGGCTAACAATGTTGTTCGCCATTGTTTGCTTTGCTTGGCCGGTTGATCGCGTGCTGCAAGAAAGGATCGATCGGATCAACCGAGTACGAATTTAATGTATTCCAGAGCGGGCTTATCTGCTGCAATGTGTTAGGCGAGGAGGAAACTCCTGAGGAAAATGTTGTAAGAAATCTTTTTAATGGCTTTCGCTTGTGGGTCCGCGTATCTATAAAGCAAAAAATCGTTTCAACGTTTCTAGCTTGCGACAAGATTTATTTGTTACTGTAGTGGACAAGCAGGGAACATTTATTAAGAAACGTCCTGATTTTAATGGTTTGGACATTTGACATGGGTTCATTACACTGCGGGTAGCAGGAGAAAAATTAAAAGAAATATTAGACTATGTTGCTGTATATAACGTATTGGTGATAGGCAAATTGGTAAGGCAAGAACAGGCAGCTCTTCTCCGAGTAAAAATTTTGTGAGAGGAGATGGTAGAGAAAGAAAGAGGTTGAAGAGGGTAGAGAATTAAGCGGAGTATACGCGACCATATAAACAATTGTTACACGTTGTTACTTAAAAAGAGCGGAGGCGGAGAGAAGTTATGTTCTCGTTGATTGGAACCGGGGATTTATATTTGACCGGACACGTTTGGATAGTTTTTCAAGTTCACACGATTCCCGGGGACGTGTCCGTGCGGGTGAGTTAATGGGGGTTGGCTAGACGAATTTTCTTCCGGACAGCGAAGAATCGACCTTACCTTGACACAGTGCGCTGAGCAAAGCGCCGGCGAGCCGGCCAAGATTTAAAAGGGAGGCTACCCAGGACGCCTCGGTATCTGTCAGTCTCAAAGGCACGCTCGCTTCCGTTGATGTCAGTTGAGCCAAGTACGGCGATGCCCAGCCATTTGCGAGACCACTTCCGATAACAGCTAAGCTGACTGTCACAAACGGCCATGAAACAGTTGTGTCAACAGATGCGAGAGTAATTTCATTAGTTCATACATAGACATAGGTCTACAAGCGTCGCCCCCCTGTGCACGGCCGAACGGAACATCTTGATGCACCCGGCGAATGTATATACACTGCACTCTAAACCGTTCTAATCTTAGTAACAATTATACCGAGGATCACTTTACTACTGACAGAACATGATAGCTGTGGAAAGCTAGGATTGCAATACGCTCTTCTAAAAAAATTTTACTATTTTCAATATTATTGATTTTTGTTAAAACTTAATGCACGATCTAGTAATAATATTGTTAGTTGGTTTCGTTCTAAGTTCCAGAGTTTGGTTAGAGAATAATCTGTTGTTTCAAATGGAACAGGTTTCTAATTTTCAATAAATTTCAAATTTGCTCCTGTTATGCAGATTCGATCAAAGGGAGCATGTTTGCACTTGTGATTAAGTGGAATTATGTGATATAAGAGCTTTCGTATGGTGTGACACTAAGACAAAGAGAATTCTTAGTTGTTTCCAATTTGATTTGGAGGTGTATATATACACTTAGTATAGAATTATGCTTTAGTTAACAGTTTTGCAATAGGAAGCCGTGAGGAAATCACTTTAAAAAGTCAATATTCAAACGAAGGGATTTAATTTATATTTGAAATTTGAATGAATGACCACCTTTAATTGAAATAATTTATGCATTCAATATAGAAAATCATAGTTAACGAGACTGAACGAAATAATCGCATTCACATGAATGAAAATTGATAATTTTATATTTTTTAAAAACGTCATCGAGTGTTCTCGTTTATAGTTTCAATGTACGCGAAATCGTTTTCACACGTCATACGAATAATTTGGAAGACCCCAGCGTTAACACGAAATCGAATCAATAGTTTCTGCCAGACTTAGCGTTTACTTACGAGTGAACGCGGCCAGCCATTGTGTCCAGATCGTGATCTTTTTGGCTTTATCATCCTCCGGGTCCTCGGCTACCATTTCTGTCTCGTATTTTTCTGGGATCTACGGGAATGTGCAAGATGTGATGCACCTTCTATCTCGCCGGGTGCAGTTGCCTGCACTGACTCATGTGGCCCCGCGAATCTTATACCAGGAAGATACCGTTCGAGATCGGAAAATTTGCGTTCCGATAAGATCTTTGATGTATTTATATGCCGTCCGTGCGTGCGAGAGAGAGTTTGATTATTCGGCTGCGCGTGAAAAATCCGTTATCATTTCGGATTCTAGTTTGGACTGATTTTTCTTATCTTTGGCAATGGCAACGAGACGGCATAAATTATTGAAAGACTCGTGGAGAGGCAAACACCGTAAGTGATTCATATATCGTTATCGTTTCGCACCAGTTATCGCTGAATCGCGGCAAAAATAGTGAACGGGGCGCTATTGTTTCGGTTGAGGTATTTATTAAAGCTGCGAGAGAGATTGACACTGAGATCACGCTGTTATAAATCACTCGTACAAATGAGATCTTTCCTCGAACGCACGAAACAGCGACAGTAAGAGTTTCCCTATTGTCGGGAAATTAATGAGAACGTAGAAATGCTAATCATTTTCAATTGTCCACTGTACATTTACATTTTTTAAAAATTCTTTAGTCATTTTTTTTATCGATTTAAAATATTGTAACAATTTTATATGTATTTTTTAAACATAAATTTGTGCGATTGTTTCAGGATTCAAGTCTTTAAGGACGAAAAAGGATCCGCCACCGTGGAGGGAAAAAACCGTCACAGATCCTCTGACCACATTCGCGAATAAAATTCGTTCGGATGGAACGTAAGTTAATTAAATTCTGGAATTTAGATTCGCAAATAATAATTCCGTCGGGCGTTGAATATTGGATTTATTTCTTTAATTGCCGAGATTATTTTTATGGAAAATAGAATTTAATGCGAAACGTGTTCCGCGATATTATATTATAAATATCTGTGATGCTGTATCGTAAAACGTTGTCGTCAGCAAACAGAGCGCGAAAGAGTTATTAATGTCACAACTGTCGCCGCCTCGGTGTCAGATAGACTTCTTGCCTGCAACTGTAAATTTGGGTAAATGTAATGCACTGGATTATGAGAGTACGAAAGAGTTCCAAGACTCGCGTGACACTGATAAAGGCAATGGTGCGTTAAGACGCAGTTTAGGTAAGTCTTAAATCGGGATTAAGTAGAGAACACACAGTATGAACATTAGATTGAAGTAGTAAAATAAGTATAGTTTCATAAGATAATAGAATTGATGGATTTTACTATTAACTGGAATCTTTTATGCATTATGTAAAAGATGAACCTCACCAGGAAGGGGAAAAAGAGACAGTAACAGGCGAAGAAAAAGAAATGAAATGTATAGAGTGCGTAATGAACGATCTCGAATTGTCATGTGATGGCGAATGGTTGAGAAACCATCTGAAGTCGCCTTTAAAAATGGCGATAAAAGAAATAGTAGCGAAGAAGCCTGGTGATCCAGTCAATTATCTCGCATTTTGGTTGTTACACTATAGAAAATGCATTGAAAAGAATCAGTGGCAATTAGAGGCGAATCGAGAACTAGAGCATTATCGATCCATGGTTAAACCAGAATCAGTATGTACTATTCGTGAATATTCAAGTTATTTGTACAGTAATGTAATCTGAAACAGTTTACACATTCGTAAAAAAATAAGTCGAAAATATTCAGCAACATTTGACACTCCGTTTCTGTATGAATCAATAATCAGTAGAATCGGTATGTAACGATCAGATTTCTTAGTCAGGCCAAGTCACTGAGCGACAAATTAATTTTATTTCCAATTTTCTATTTATTCTTCAGCATTTACAGAGATCCTACACAATCAATATATTTACAAATATGTACATGATGAATAATTTTATTACATATTTTAAAGTTTGAGAACGTGTATAGTATTTCTTGGTAGTTGAACTTATAATTTGTGGCATTTCATAACTATGTGCAGAGTACAAGTAGTTTAAAATAATGTTCCAGGTGCTTGAAGAAGAACTAGTTTCAGAGAAAGGGGAAGAAGAAGAAGTGGCACGAGACTGGAATTTTAAATACTACGAATCTACAGAAAACCCTGCGTAAATTTTTAATTATTCATTTCCCAGTATGTCCATTTTTTATATCACTTAACCAGTCCAGTTCTAGTCTTAAGTTAAAATTGAAGATAAAAGGTAAACAAATTCCTTCACTATTGGAAAGTACGAAAAATTGTATACAAAAATCATTGGAACAAGTATATTTATAATCGGATCGTGTAGCCCAGGGATACGTTGCAAACTGAAATAATCATATTTAAATAATTTCCAGATCCTGAAGGAAGATAATGCGACCAACATCACCGAACATTACTTTTCTTCCAGCACAGGGTGGCGGGCCAGTGTCAGGTAGGTTACTGTCTGACCATAGGATCCATCTACCCCTTAAAGACAACCACCCCAAGCAGTTTCTGGCACGTGACCGCAGATGTCACCACACTCGCGTCGGATTGGCCGTTGGTTCGTGTGTGATCGTTCGTTTCCGGCCTCGGCCGCACGGTTCCCATGCGAGGCTGCGCTCAGTCCGAATCGCGCAGCCGCCGCAGTACCTCGTTGCGCGGTTGATCGAAAATACGAACGAGGGTATCGCGCGATGGCTCGCGTCTGGCTCTTGCGACCGTAGTTTCTATTGTTTCGGGTTGGTTCTTCGTTTACAGGTTAGAGGCGATGCAACGTCTGGTCCTGGCCGTGGTATCGGCAGACGAAAAAGCTCGCGACTCGCGTGTCTCGTTGCGGGATTCGATTGTTATTGACGCGAGGGTTGGTCGCGCGGCCATGTCAGTCGACGGGTCAGCAGCTTAGTCGTCAGATGGCGCGGCGTTCGTCTCGGTCCACCCTGCCTGCGCTGGAATGCCCTGAACGAGGAGCCTGTCGACGCTGTCTTCTTTCGTTGGATCTTTTTTCCACGCAACGATCAGGTGACCGGCTCGAGAGAGTGTTTTGCCCGTTCGAAACGACCCGATCCTGTGGCCGGCGATGATCGGCCGTGCACGGTAACCCGACCCCGGAAACGGATGGCAACGAACGGATGCGCCAGGCGGGTGGTCCACTTTACACGTACGGAGGTGGTGTGTTGTGTTGTGCACCAGAAGGCGGTTCCAGTGCGCTCCGCTCTCTGTCTATCTCCTCAACAAACGGTGCAGGATATCCCAGTGAAACGACATCGCAACGAACGTTCCGCTACCGAAACAATTCCGTGGCTGGTCGGAGCGGTGACAGGCGCGGCATGCGTGGAAAGCGGTGACTTAGCGACCGAGTGGAAACGGAACACGGGAGTGTCGTCCACCATTTTGGCTGCGCGAGGTTACTCGATGCGTGCACCGTTCTCATCCGCACGTTCCCCGTTCTCGACGGTTTCCAACGGATCGTTCGTGGGATGTGCGTGTGCATGTTCGCCGAGACGATGGTGCGTCAAGGACCATAGTGGACAACAGTGCGTGCGGGAATGGCTGGCTAGGTAAGAGTGCGCCCGTGAACATCACCGACCTGCTGTAAATGGAGCAAGGCGAGAGCTGTTTTCCTCGTCTGTCTCACCTCGGGCCCGTCAGCTGGTCGTAGCAGTGTGCCATCGGATATATTCGTCGTATACCTCGTCGAGTCTAGGCTGATCATCTCCACATAACCAAACTTCAGAGGTGTCGGGCTACAACGGTCCATGGTGATCAGCTCGGGGATAAGGGACAAACCTCGAAACTGGGTTACCATAAGTACCGTCCTCCCCGCTGGTTGACGACGTTCTCTGACCGTTTCCAGGGTCGTTTGTGCGTTCGAGGAATTATCTGTTGCAGCTGATCGACCGTGTGTATACCTTGATTATTTCACCAGGCTCTCGGTGACTACCTAGACACCCGGACCAGGCATCTCGGACCGATTTTTTTCTCCCGGACTCGGGACCTAGGAACTCTGGATAGTGAGATGGGTGGCGCGATCGGGGATCCGATTTTCCAGGCTCTGGTCATTCAACGGGTCGTCCTGGACCCGCCGTTCGACCTGGAACGCGGGAAACGATGAGGACCGAACATGGATCACTGAACAGCCTCAGCCGCCGAGAGCAGGGATGAACCGTTTTAGGGTATTCCATAGCGGTCAGAGCCTGTTCCATTTGTCTCTGACTCTGTCTGTGTATTATGCACCGTGAACTCTGTCTCCCTGCCGCAGAGATAGATTGAAAAAGGGATCGAGGGAGAAGGGGGGACTAAGTATCGCCGCGATGGAGACCGAGTGACTTCTTTTCGCCCAACCCAGCGTCGGATGGGCTGTTCTAGAGTAGTTCTGGATGGTTTCGTGTGCGACGTATGCATTCGTCGGCCAAGTGAAACTGGTTCGGGTGTGCTCTCGATACAGTGTGACCAGTGTGTGCCGGTTGTTTTTCACGAGGTGTGACGAGGATTACGCGTGCTACGCACCATTACCCCCCGAGAACCACGACCTAATGTGAGTATCATCAGCCGAACCTGGACCCCCAAGGGGATCTGTATACACCGTGCTCCGGAAGTTCGGGGTCGTTGATCCGAAAGGGTGCTTGGTCTGCCGTACATAATAGCGAATGCTTCATTGGATGGTATTGTTGACACGGCATAGTGGATCTTGGTTTCTTGGTGGGCTTGTTTGGGAAATTGGCAACACTGATTGGTCACTGTGTGCATGTGGCACTTGCTCCGAGGGGCGATTATGGTAAATTCAGAGAAGCGATTGGACAATTAGCTGTAGTTGGTCTAATCAGCGAATGTTTTGATGGAATGGGGATTCGAGGTCTTAAATTTGATTTTCTTGGGTCTTAATGTTTTCGTATTGTTGATGGGATGTTTGTTTTTCATGTGTTACCTCGAACTTTCGGTCGCTGGTGAAAATTGTCAGAGAATTGTGATCACGATTTTATACAGAACGATTTTATGTAGAAATCATTGACTTATACTACTAAAAAGCCAAGGATGTGTGTGTGTGCAAGGGAAAGTGATCGGTTCATGGTCAGACACTACTGCCGAATTAAAAACTGTTGCCACAGCGATAAATAAGTTGTTTGAAGCTATTCATAGTTTCACTTGACTGCTTAATTAGATAAACAATTAATTTTTAATAGCGACAGTTATGAGACAGTGAGAACAACATTGGCTACGAACACGTTTTCTGCGTTTCTAACAACAAAACAGTTTTAACACAGTCTTTATTTATTACGAATAACTTAATATTTTCTAGTTTATTGTACACGTAACACTGAGAAGTCCATTAATTCCGGGGGAAATAACCATTTCGTCATCTTTCTTATCCAAGATAAATGACTAAGTGATATCTAACCTGTCAGGCTTTAAACGAAACAGGGTCAAACAGCAAATCTTGATAAACTCCAACGAGACGGGCAAATTAAATATCACTATCCGGAAAGTGCGCGCAAAAAATATGTATCCTCTAATATTTACTAACTAGCTTCTATTCAGTTGATAAATTCCATCCAAAATTGCTTGAAAACTTGCTATAAGTTTAACGTGCGTTTATTAGGAGCTCTGTTTGCATATCATTTTACAAAGGATCCTATTCACCTCTTCAGTAACAATGATTACAAAAATAAAAAAACCAGCGCAATGAGTGCGTATAAAAATAAATTGAAGCTCGTAAAAGTTTACAACAAGAAGTTCCACCCAGGAAAACACGTGCCAAATGATCCAGTAAACCTTGTCCTCAATAAAATCTCCAGCAATAATACCAAAATCGTTACTAGAAGAAACTGTTTACTTTATTATTCGAGACATACGCTTGCAAGCTCAGCAAGCGTTTGAGCGATTCTTGAAATCTGTTATCCGACATTTATTTTCTATATCTGGTTCGCCATCTACACTCGTGCGATCGACAGCCAGGGAACGTGGACACATTCGCAACAATGGCCGAAGAACTTTTCCCGGCGATTGACTCGGACGTTTAAACGTTTGAGTTTTGGAGCGGCCGCTATGCAATATTCACATGAGATCTAGAATCGATGGTAGTCTACGCTTGCTTTATGCTCTTCTCGCGGAAGTTTTGGCAATTGCAGTGTAATGGGTACGTGAGCCGCTCTGTACAACTTCCGGGTGGTGTTCATAACGGTTCCGAGCGGTTCCTGTGAACAGAGTCTTTAATAAAATGACCGTTTATCATCACTTCGTTCAGAACGTTCGTTTGTCGTTGCTACGACGCCATATCTGCCGCTGTACATTGAAAGTTTAATACGGAATCATCGAACATGGAGACCTGGCAGGTTTCCAGTGGCCCCTGCCGTTTCTGAAATCCCACCTGCGAGCCTTTATACAGTACCAGTCCGCCTAACACATGTTCCACCGTGTAGATGACATACGTTGCAGGCATAACTACCTGCATAACTGCGCCGGCCGTTGAATTATTGGCAATGTAAATCGAAAGTAAACGGCACGCGGCCGTTTCACGCGCCTACCACCGTCGATCGGCCGACCAGTAAACGGTGAACGTGATTTTTTGGGGATTTATTTCAATATTTGTTTATTCGACGCGTCAAGTGGTCTACAAGCGATTCTCGAGCACTCTTGTTCAGCTCGAGGACAATCGGAAACTTTTTACAAATATTCGGAACGGTGCAATAGTTGTGTTTCATGGAAATGGGATAAAAGTTCGAGGAGAGGAGAATAAAAATTTGTGTTGTTCTAATTTCTATTTTGTCGGAGAACTGTTTTTTATTTGAAAAATGTTTAGGTACCTTGAAGTGGCAGTGAAAATAATTTTTAACGAGGTTTTTTAATTTTTAATGAAACCACACATGGTTTAAGTTTTGGTCTGTAGATGTGTGGAGATCTTTTTGTTGAGTGTGTTTAGAGACATTGGAGTCGGTGTCTGATCATAGACGAACTGTTCCACTTGATTGTCTTAAGACGCTAGTAGTACAAGTCCATCATTTCTCTTTCCTCAGCAATGAAATTTTTGATTGAGCAACAAAATGAATGCTGGTGCGAACACGTTAATACATACAAAATTTAAAAAAAACAAGATAACGAAAAATATCTGAAAGTCCAGAATTTTGAGAGCAGAATCGCTCCTAACCCTCCTAGTGTTTATAGACAATGTAGTGCACCAACTGATGAAATTAACTCGGTGTTTAACATAATAAAAAGTGAACGTATAGATAGAAAGTTTCAAGAAGTTATAAATAAGTTTTCTCTCGAGCATCGTTTTCTTGCTTCTATCAGATCCTTTATAATTGTTTTTATCAGTAACCCCTTGTAACCACCAGATAGCCGCTTGTCTTTGCGTTCTGCCGCCCACAAATCGATCTTTCCAACAATAGACGGTACTTTCCGATTCTTCGAGCTCATTAAAGGGGGACTCGCAACAGCCGATCAATTTTTTCGATCTGAGACACCCTTGGAACATCACTGTTTTACCTCTCGTGTCAATAACCTCGACACTCATCCTCAATTTCTTTTTAAAACTTCTTTAAGACACATGATGCTATTGTTACTACATAACATAAAACTACTTCTGACAAACCAACAATTCATTGAGGGATTTTAAGACAATTTAACGAAAATTAAAATTTTGTGCAGTGGTGGGTTGATGTTTTTGTCGACCAATGCAAAATTATAGATTTCTCTGTTCTTAGATGATCAACATTATTGGATACCCTAGAAAATGTTGGTTATTGACATAAATATTCACGTCGGAAGCATTCCAAATTCACGGCGATTTGTCAATTAGTTTCTCAATTTATTTTAATTCATGCTCCCATTCCACGTGACGTCAACGTAAAAGTCGGGGAAAGTAACTTGTCTTACCTCGCGGAGGTCAATTAAGTAGAGTTAAGTAGGTCTTACTTCGTTACTGAAGTTTCGGCGCCATTGAAAACATAAGAAATTCAGAATCATTAAAGTCACGGAATAATTAGCGAAAGAAGACAGAATGGAAGTTATTATACTGATGTTAACGAGAGGGGACTCTGCGACATAGCAAATTCCTCCGAGGAAACTCGTTTAACGTTGCTTTAAGATTGCTATTGTTCGGAAGGTATTAGACTTCGGGTGCTCAATAAGAGATTTACCTTGAAGTTTCTTGTTATATTTCTGCGACAGCAGTTCCACAGTGAAATATAAAGCTGACTTCGTGCTTTTGTCCATGGTTGCGTCGAATAACTAATAATAAGCACGCGAATTTTGTGCGAACGTAGCAAAATCTCGTTGTATTTCATTTAATGATATCGGAAGCGATTTAAAATGCAAGATTCAATGGTCTTGTAATGTTTTAGCTTATATCATTGTTTGAGAGGCCCAATGATTCTATTCAATATCTACAAAATTTTGTGAGCTTGTTTCGCGCAGCAACAAGACCAGGGAAAGTAACAAAACAAAAGCACACCGGTAGTAATGCTAATTACGTGTAAATTGTTTCTAACAGAGCGACTGTGAACAATGACAAGCATTCCGCCTCGCCTTAGGTAGCTCCTCTGTTTTCGAGACGCTGATTACAGTTAAATAAGCGAGTTCCGAATTATCGAAAGCATTAATGGCGCGCCTCTCGCTCGATTTCGCAATAACGCTTATTTTTCGAGCTGATTTTATAGCGAGGAGGTAATCCTCTGTCTACTTACGAGCTTAATTATGTTCAACGATGTTGTCCGACCTTCGGCAGTAACTACTGCCTCGGAAAAATCCCTTAACCCGATTGGCCCGAATTATTTCACTGGCAACTACTTCGTGTTTTACCGGGCCGCTCCGGTCGTCATTAACGCTCGATTTTCGGTTCGATTGTTGTCTTCTCGTATAGCCATTTTCTCATTAAAATGTTAGAACCAATATCTTTCCTTATCGAGAGAAATTACAGCCTTGAAGAACATTTTCCAATATGAATAATCAATAAATTTGTTCGAGTCGTAATACCCCTGAGAAAAATAGTAATTTCAACGTGCAGTTCAGTGAGCAAAGAATGTAATTAAATGTCATGATTTTCCAGTTCGACTAGATTCAGATGAGAAGAGTGTATTTCATCAATTAAGGACCGCGAGGAAAATTGAACGAGAAATTTGTCAATTCACGTTGTAAATTTTTGCTCGACCGTGTCGAAATACTTGTCACTCATTAAGAAACAGTTTAATTAAAAAGTCGGGGAAATATATTATAAAAATATTCGGACCCACTTCATCAATTCCGGAAACGTTTTCGAGAATATTAATTACAGCTTTAACGAGCGATACGCATAGAATGTGCACAATTGACTGATTGTTATTGCATCGTCGCGATATCGGAGCTTCGTCGTGGATTTTAATAATGCATGAGCTGCTCGAAATGTTAAAGCACGTGAATGTCGCGTGTAATTAAAGAATCTAGCTGCGAAGATAAATATTTCGCATTTACAACATATACACGTTTGTATGTTTAAACGATCGCTCGCGTTCCGCCTGTAATTACAAATTGGATGGATAAACACGATGCCTATAAAGATCCGAACCAATTTAAATGAATTCATTGGAAAGTGAAAAATGCTGATTAGCATAATTAATTTCGGCTCCGCGAAGTGAATGAGTATCGCCCAAGAATCAGCGTTACTCGATTCTCAATCAATTACATTTATAAAATTCGATTCCAATTTTATAAAAAGTATTCAACATCAAAACTATTACTAAGAATACAAACTCTATGAAATTCACTACGAGTCTGCAAAGAATTCTTTAGTTAGGAAAATGAAATGTAGCAAACTTAAAAATGCAAATAAAATAAATACACGATGAACTTTTACAAAATTCTAGCAAAAATTCAGCGAAGTATGGGAAGAAGGTTTTCATGTTTCCAAATATGATTTTTACAGTTCCCAGTGTCTCAGTCAGTAGAAATAGTACGTTTCAAAGGAGCGTTTCGAGCAAAAAGATTCGACCGGTTTCCCTCGCAAAAATGAATTTTAATTCTGCTACCAGTCCATTTCTTTGCGGTTCTCTGTCTCTCATTCTTGTTTGCTCGATTTCTTGTTCCCTTTCCGTTTTCAGAGGAGATCTGCTCTCTCTCGTTTCTTGTTGAAAGTGTCGCGTTATTTCCACTGGCTAAAGAGAATTTTAAGTCGACGTGGATATTAGTTCCATTCACGGATTCGTCCACGGGCTGGCCAGTCGAAATTGACTTCCGCCGAGAACGAGAAATCTGCTCAATAGAACGTTCTATTTTCAGCCACATGAAATTCTATTGTCCACCAGAAACCTATCTTCTCAACATTCCGACATCTCTTTCCTTGTTTGAACGGTTTTACGCGATCTGAATTTTTCCGGCTACTCTACCGTTGCAGCAAACCACATTTCTCGCGGAGTTTCGCGTCTGATTAACTCTTATCCGCTTTTCTTAGCGATTATATATTTTTCGCTGGTTCCGACCAAGCATATTCTATATCTTATAAGTTGTGGATGATTTGGATCATTTTATTTTTAACTCATTTTCAATGAAGGTCTCATTGTTCAAGAATAGATTCACAAAAATTAAATAAATAATGTAGGATTGAAAAGCAGGTACCCACAATGTTCCTATAGGAAACTTTATTAGTAACAGTTGTTCCACATAAGTCACCAATCGGATTACTCATTGACGATTGTAGACGATTCTCTGTGCTAGTTGTTCCCGCACTATCTCGATTTCGCGGTTTCTTCTGACTCTGGTAACCATCCCCCCAGTGTGAAACAAAGTTCCCCGACCTATCCGCCTCTCTCGTTTTTCCCGCTACAATTTCGCGCTGTAGAAACAAAGCAATTTGTCCCTCCGTTACACATTTGTCATCGATACCGCTCGCCGATCAACTGCAACGAGCCACCCACTCGCGTTCGCCATCCCCTTTCCATTCTCGTCCCGTCGAATATCGTGGCCAGCCACGATTTATCAGGGCTGGACACACGAACGAGACCCACAGGAAAAGAGCAAGAGAGGAAGAGAGGCATAGAGAGCCTTTTCAAGAACAAATGTTCGCGAATGCTTTGGGACGCAACGCTGAAAAGCATTTCATCTTAGCTAGCGAAGCTTTGGACAGTTCCTGATATTTCTAAGATGTTAACCAAACCATGCTTGATGTTGATCTAGCAGCACCATTGCTGAAATTTTGGGAGAATTGTGCTGGAGAACAATGCCAAGTGCCGTGGACAAATAGAGCTAGTTGTATCTCGATTTCAGTGCAATGGGAATTTGTGTTAATCTAGTGGTTACATTTTTTTTTTTTTATTAAAATCGGTTCAAACATAGCATGGTTTGCAGCATAGCTGTCTGTGTAATTCACGATTTAGTGAAGCCTCGATAGTCTGAAGGTATGAATGGTGTTGCATCAAAAGGAACCTTGGAAATGTTCTTCTACATTATAATTCCAATGGCAATTAGTCGGCGTTACCGTGATTGACTTGTTGGTTCACAAACGAAGGATTCATTAGAAAGTTTTTGGCCATGGACCAAGCGGGGATCTTTAAACGAGACACCTTGTATACCTCGTCAGGGTTAAGACTTTCAATTTTTTTTATTAGAAAATCTCATATGAGATTTATTTCAACATAATTGAAAAAAAACGAAATACACCACATACAAAACAGAATATAATAATTACAAAACAGACATATGATTAGTTGGAACAGTATAGACAAAACTTATACTTTGATCGATTCTATCGATCTTCTCGATTCTTCTGGTCCTGTTTCCACGAACAGGAGTCGACACTCCATTACGCAGGAGCGGTGTGTCGTTGATAGCAGGCGAAAAGAAGGTCGACTGATGCGAGCACCCCTTCTCGGTTAGAGCACACTCCACCCGGTACATAATGCTTTGCAGCGCGCGCGCGCGTAGCTGGGAGCACGAAAACGCTAACCTACATACCCGTTCGCATGGCAAATTATATTCAGTTGGCAAAATGAAAACGGACCGAGATACCCAGCCCCGACCCTCTCTTCCCTCGAAAACCACCCACCCATCCACCCAGCCCGGCACCCACGAACACCGCACACGCCCCCGCAACCGTTCGCCTGCAACACTTCCGCGTACAGCTATCCAGTTGAATGCGGTGCTAACTGTGACCGAGCTCTCGCCCTGTTATTGACGAAACGGTGTTTCCGTGAACGGAAGGTTCTCGATGGATAGGTCTACCGGGTTCGCTACAGATATTTCCAATGCCGGAGACGGAACGCGTGTTTCCGAGTCCTTCGGGAATTGCTATCTCGTGCGGGGCAACGACGAATGTCTATTGACTGACGAGGCTGGCTAGCCTTAGGTCTGGTCTGACCCTGAGTTGCGAGCGTTCCATCTGGATTCTAGTTTTATGGCGGTTGGTCCGAATTATATCAATTTGTCTGACAGCAATAGGTTCAATAAGACCATCAAAATCAAAACCATGTTAGCACGTCGCTATCTCTTTCCGAAAACTGGAATACAGCCCCAGACAGCCCATTTATCCGCTCTCCTTCTCCTGCAACGAATCGACGAAAGTACATAATCGGATAACAGAGGGTTCCCTGCTAAAACCATCGAAGACCCAGACGCCCACGTTATCATTATCGTTTCTCTCCACTCATCGGCTCGATTAGGTAGATTAGGCGTGGCAGAGGTAGATAGCGGATCGCTTATCACAGAGTGAGTGCTACCTTGAGAGGTGTGCTTTTGGGAATTGTTTCGGAGGGTAGAACTCCGGGAGCAACTGTCTAACAATACGCTCCGGCAATTGTTGTTTCCACGCTGGTGGGCGCAACACGCGAGGTGTTTAAGCCTGGTAGATGGATACCCTCGCATGAACACGTAGCATTAAGCTAACGTAGAGCGCGCATCGCGGGCTTATGTACCGTAGAAAAGTCAGAAGACTTCATTCGGGTAGACAGCAGACACGAGAATTACCCTGGAGAGGCACTGTGTAGACTCGCGAGTAGACTTCTGTCAGTTTAATCCTGGCTCGTCTGCTCGAGTATGGTTTGCTGGCATCTTGAAACAACGCGACTTCTGACTGTTCAGAAAATAACTCAAGTTCTGCTGTTCGCAAGGGTTAGGAAATTATAAAGAACATTATGGAGCTTGTTCTCTACGTTGATATTTCAATTGAATTTTTACAAAATACGAACGAGTCATTTTTCTATACATGTTCACTTTTTCCACTGGATTGTTCATTTTTTTAATACCACTATGCTAGGAAATAGAGGATTGGTCCCAAGTCAATTACAGAAGAAGCAACGAGTTAAACGAGTTTCCAGCTGATCTTTTAGCTAAGGAGGCTTCATCATTTAGCGATCCTTGTATTTCCTACATTACTTTCACTGATTGCTTTGAGTCTTTCTTCAAAATTATGCTAGACAACACCCTCGTCTCTATAAAGGCTGATGGTCCTCTTAAAGGCAAAACATATTGTCAGTATTTTTTTTAATGAAAATAGACTTCTTTGGTTTTCTCAGTTAAACTTATCCCGTTTAACTATTGTCAGTATAAACAGGTATAGATCTGATCACTACCATCTTGCTTTTTCTCTGGCTCGCATTGGATTTATTGATAATCCTGAGTGTAGCTGCAGGGAGGGTGACGAAAAGCTAAACCATGTTCTATGGCAATGCAACTTATACCACGAGGAAAGGCTCAAATTAATTAGTAAAGTCAGCAAAATAAATTTCCAGCATCCAATGGATGTCTCAATATTAATAGCTAAACCAAACATCAAAGCTTGTTACTACATGTTATTTTTTTTAAGAGCTGTGATCTTAAAGTATAAGTATGGTCAATACTGTTCCAACTAATCATATGTCTGTATTAAAATATCTGTGTATCTCTAATATACCATATTTCGTTTTTTTTTGTAATTATGTTGAAATAAATCTCATATGAGATTTTCTAATAAAAAAAACGAGTTTCCAACGCGCTTCAGCAAGTTGAAGCGTATGATGGTGATGGAGCTTCGGCAGCCCGTGAGCAATTAGTTACCCAGGCTTCACTATAGAACAACGACTTGATAAAAATTAGGATAACGCAGATCACTAGGCCAATATTAATAAACTGATATTAGCGAGTTCGCGAGAAAACAGAAACGAAATCACGGGGCATAATCTGCGAATGCGCGCGCGAACTGTTCAGATTCGCGGGGCTCAATTAAAAGAAAGGGCCCGGCAAAAGAGGAGAGAATGAAAGAACGAAAGGACGAGAAGCACTTGGACGCCACGAAAGCCGAAGAAGAGAGACCACCGTGGGGTAAAATGAAAAACGCGGAGCCGCGGCGGCAGGGAGGGGCGGGGAAGAGCATTCAATTTGCTGCAATCGCGTTCGTGCTTCCGGCCGAGTGTGCAGAAGCGAAGAACACGGGGCAAGGACATGAAAGGAGGCACTAGGCGGACTATTTGTTAATTAAATTCGCCAGGGAACATGGGGGAAACTAGAAAGAGCGGCCGCGCTAGTTTTCCCTTATCGCCGCGGCTCTCTTTTTTCATGATTAAACAGGTATACCACGCGTTTTCGACTGGTTGCCAAGCTGCCATTAGCGGCTCCGACGGTGGCATTACAGCGTGTCTGCTATTGGAACTTCGTTTACAAGCCGTTTTGTCTGGTTACAGTCTCTCCGGTCCCTTCGAGTTCTCGAACCGAGGGTTCGTTCAACTCTGCTTGCCACGCGGAGCGTCAGAAAAATACAGTTGACGAAATTTCTATAGAAACATCATGATTTATGACGGAATTCGTTTCATTAACACCTTGTTGTATTTTAACGAGCCTTATGGTGAAGACTCAAGATGAATTTTAAATTGTGGGATGAATTGTGGGCGAAAAAGGGGTTCACTATAAAAATTGATTTAATCTCTTAATAATTTTTATACATTGAGAACCAACCTAACAACAACCAGATTTGTTAATGTTTTCACGGTTTTATGTTTTATCCAATTGTAAATATTGTAAGGAAGTGGCTAAAAATTTTGACAGACACAATCTGGTTATTTCCCATAAAGTAATGTAAAGTAGTCGTTTTCAGTTTCCCGTAAATCTAGTATTAACACGTTTAACAGAAAATCTCTCGCGAGGAAGTTAATGTCCAAAGGCACCCTTAAATCATCAAAGATAAAACATTCCCGCGAGGGGAACTTAGGCGAATCCGGTCGGCATCGGGGAAAGTCACATCTCTGCAATCAGAACCTCTCCGGGGCTAGGTTGTGGAAACTCGACGAAAAACGGGATAAAAAGACTTTTAGCTTGGGCGGGTAGTTGGTCGATGAGAGATATTAAAAAGAAGAAAGAATGAGTAGAATATAGAGAGAAAGGAAAAGAACCAAGAAGAAGAAGAATAAGGGGCGGAGGAGGAGGAAGAGAGAAGTATAGAAGGAGGCAAACGAAGAGACGAGAACAAACTGTTGTTTGAGACCGAGGAGACAAGGCAGAAGCCCGTCTCCGTACACGTTCGTAATAAAGTAAAATATGGCCTCCCTTCTGGCATCGCTTCCTCGAGCTCCACTCGCGGGACTTCCAGTATAATTTGAGAGCATCTACGTACACTCGAGAGACTTTCTTTCGGTCGTACTTTATTTCTCACTGAAATTTCCCAACTTGTTCATTAAAATTCCGCGTGTTTTATGATGGCGGCCAACTTCCTGGGCTGGAAACGGCCTCTCCCCTTGGACCGCCTCTCCTGCCTACGGCCCTCGAACGAACTTGTTTCATTACTCCTTTTTACGACGGGAGATTATTTCCGAAATTGGATAACGCGCACGGCGAACTCGCTATTAACCTGGACTCACGAGGAAATTGTAGACTGGCACACTAGGACCTGGAAATTCTTAGACGCCTGTGCCGTATGCTCGGAAGAAAGCGTTCGTGCCCTCCAACCACCCCCAATTTTTATTTTTAACCCTTACACAGTAAAGGGCTCGAGTCCGGACGATTTTCGAACAGTTTGAAAAATTCACGTATTTTCATACTATTTACAATGGGAAATATTTCATCGCATCGGTTTTTATTATACTTTATTATACTTTTTATATTATGTTTTATTATACTTGCACGTCTAATGATATTTCATTTATGCCAAATGCACACACGACACTCAAAATTTAAATAAATGGAACTGATGAAATAAATAAACGTGACTTTTTCTAATTGCTCAAGATGAAGGCGTTTAGAATTACCGAAGGGTTGTTAGCCGGAGTTTTGCGATATAGATGAGAGGGGTTAGGCACACGGTGTTCCCCGGAGATTGATTACCCGCTAAGACAACCCCGACTTTGCGCGGTCCGCGCGTTTATGTACATAGTCCGGGTCGTCCTTCGTTAGCATTGTTTGTCTAGAGATTAATAATCTGCCTGTCCTCTCCGGAGAGTCTTCGTCGGAGTTGCATTTAAATGTTTACCGACCGTAAATACACCGATACGCAGCCGGATACGACGGATCGTCGCTCAACCCTTTTGCACAATTATCCCTCTGCAAACGAGAACAAATACTCCGTTTTTGCAATTAATCTGATTCTGCAGCGATTCTTTGGACGCTTTGTCGGGATGTAAAACGTGAAATGGAATAAATCGATTTTTTAAATGAAGATAGAATCCTGCTTAAAGATTAACTAGAGTGGATTATAAATCCTTGATCAGCCAATAAGTGTCACTAAAACGGAATGCAATATAGCTGTACCTAATTAATATACTTGAATATTTGATGAGTACATTATTGATTATTTTGACCCGTTTGCATGTAAAAGAAGAATAAAATATGCTCTTGTCACGAAGAATTTCAGAAAGTAAGAGGAACTTCATACTTCAATAATTTGTGCATATATGTTAATTACTTATTGCCATGTATGTACACAATGTATGTGCAAAAGAACTCACCAGGAAAATAATAATATCATTGTTTTTGTGGTTAATAAGTACATTTTCTCATATTTAACACAACATCGTTTTAAAACATTAATAATTACATCAATAATTTGTGCATATATCTTAATTACTTATTACCATGTATGTACACAATGTATGTGCAAAA
This sequence comes from Lasioglossum vierecki, assembly GCA_028455595.1. NCBI lineage: Eukaryota > Metazoa > Arthropoda > Insecta > Hymenoptera > Halictidae > Lasioglossum > Lasioglossum vierecki. The sequence continues at coordinate 6,175,801 of CM052337.1, read as the reverse complement.
GAAATCAGCAGGAAAATAATATCATTGTTGTTGTGGTTAATAAGTACATTTTCTCATGTTTAATACAACATCGTCATAAAACATTCTCCTAATAAACTCCAAAAATCCGTCCATCTCAAAAACTAGCAATTTTCATTAAGTTTCATAATCTAGCGAAGTTAACTCTGCGCGCCATATACGCAAGTTAAAAATTCGTAAGAAATTTCGAAAATATTCTAACTTCCCGCAATATTACAAACTGGAAACTTTCATGCGCGTTTTATTTCTCGACAGTGTACCGGCGACAGCGAGTGAGAATGTAATTGAATTTCTAAACGCGCGTCGTTTGAACGCGGCGCAACGTTAAAGCTAAGTTTTTTCCCTAGGTTAATTTTATTGCGTCGGTTCCCGGCGTTACATTCTTTCATAAATATATATCCGCCATCACGGCGCGGCATGGCGGAAAAAAACCCGAAAAATTTCACGACCTCGCGAGAACCGTCTCTTGCACTCGGCCCGGTCCGGCCCGGTCCGGTTATAATTAAAATTAATCTGCGATTTTAGCGATTCCGAGCCGTGCCGCGCCACGTCGTATTGCGCGAGCATTTTTCAGCGGCACGGAAAATCTGGCCGCGCAGGAAAGTGGCCTTCGGCCACCAATTAATTGAAACGCATTAGGCAGCCTGTATTTTCCAATTTGTATGCGAGAACGGGATTGGATTATGCAGTTTCGGTCTGGAAACTCGCGTTCGTTTCCGAACAAAAACGCGCGTCCCTGCCCCTCAACCGGAAAATCTCGAAATTGGCTCGGCGATTTGATTTTTGCCTAGCCTCTTTTTATCACGCGCTCCTGACGGACCTCGCCTGAGTAATCACTTTTACGTGTTCTTGAAATTACATATTCTACTTGTAAACATTGTTCAAACAATTATACTGTTTAACAGTAGAAAGACTGAAACTTAATGAAACTTAAGTCAAAATGACTGCATTGTGAAAGAATGTGTAAAGAAATTTGTTTAAAATTAATTTTTAATATTTTTTATATTATATTTACAGTCATACAACAGGTTATTAGTAAGTTCGCGGTCTCCTCCCACTCCATCAAAGCGTATTGATTACAGTAAATGATCCTACAATCAGAGATCCTTCTTCCTCCTTGAACTACGTTAACGTGGGCAGGCCTGGCATAGAGATTCGAATAACAAGTGACGTACAAGTGACGATAGTCAAAAAATATATAAACTGTTATGCGAATTCTGAGCCGATCTGGTTATATAAGAAATTTACTCAATTCAATAATAAAAGTCATTTGATTATTTAAAATTTCCCAAGTAGTCAAAATGACTGCTTTTGGGCAATACAGGTATAACACATATACAAAAAGTCACAAAATTCTAAGAAGCTGTGTCATTATATACACAATTGTTTTTCTAATTGAAATTGAAAATCAGTCAAAATGACTTCCTTAGGCAATCTAGTGTTAACTAAATATGTACATTGTAAAATTTGGGAGAATTCATTGAATCATTAGCCTAACTTTGACGGTGTTGGCGAAACAAAAATTCTCAGACATCCCACGCGACTACATGAGCAGTAAAGAAAGAATAGTCCTTTCCCGCCTAAGAACTGGTCATTGTAAAATAACACATGAATTTCTCATAAAGAAGATAGAACCCCCCCTCTGCTGTAATACCTCGCTCACAGTTCACCACATCTTGTATGAATGTCAAAAATTCTCCACCCAGTGACTAAAATTTGGAATCAACCAGAACACTGCCCTCACATCCGAATAGCATATAAAAAACACTATTGAATATCTTGAAAATATCAACCACCTCAACAAAATCTAAGAAGCACAATAGTAGTTCGTCGCTAATGACCTAGATGTTGATGCGACGTTAAACCTTAATATAAAAAAAAATCTCGAAAGCCAAAAACTCACCCTCTGTTGTAAACTAAAATTATCAAAAATCCCGGCTGGTGGAGAAAAGCGACTTTTGCGTCGGCGTTCAGCAGAGTCTAGAATTGGTTATCGAAACGTGAAATTGTTGTCGGACAGTGTTATCAATTATCCTGCGATAATGAAGCGTGCACGCTAATGCCGGGTGCGGGTCGCAGTCCGGGGGCTGCAATCCGGACGAGCATAATTACATAAAGCTAACGAGACCGAGACATGCTCGGGGGAGAAACAACACTCATTGCAGAATATCCTCGATCCACCGATGCGTTAGATTCGGCTCGATTATAGTGTTTGAAGCGCGCAATATTCAGAGCTCGACGCGTGTCAATCAGCCCGTGGCTTGAGCACAGACAAATGTTTGAATTGGAAATTATTCAGACAGACACTGTCGTTGAGATCATTAACTTCCTCACCCCTCTCCCTTCTGTGGAAAATAATCTCGCATCTTGCGCGCGGTTAATGAACAAGCCTTTTGATTCGATGGATCCCGCTCGCACGGGAAAGCAGAGCTCGAAAGTTAATTAGTAGACCGCAGATCCTTGCGAAAACCTGGATTTTTATCTTATGCGTGAGTTGCCAAAAAAGTACTGAGACTTTCATCATGTTGGAAGCATAATTAAAATTCAACAAAAAAACTCCATCTTTAAATTTTTTAAAAATGTTTAAGCTTTTATAATATAATATTATGAAAGAATATATCGTTGTATTGAATAAACTTTACGGAATCATTCTATGTAAAAATCATCATCACAACTTTCACGGTTGAAGCATGAAAAGTGGTTAAAGTAGAAAATAATTTTTGCGCATTAATATTTCTTAGGAAAATAATACAAATTCAGTGTAGTTAAATATTTACATAAAAACTAATTGTTTTAATGTAAGTCTGCAAAATTATGCAATCAAATGATTTGTTCCAGTCGTTCTTATTAATTTAATCAGCTGATGTTCTGTGATTAGAGAGAAAATAGTTTGTCTAACATTTTATAGGGTCCAACAAAGCTCCTACGAATTTTTATAATTCTTGTCTGTTGTGGCTATACTATCTGTAAATGTCGTCTGCATTTTCGAATCGAATCTTTTGCAGCCTCTAGCGGGAGCCAGGCTCCGCCTGCGATCTTATTTTACATACGGTGGAAACGAACCATTTAAATAAACACACCTGGAATTCAAAGTTTGATACGACCCATAAAATAAGTCAAGCAGCAAGTCCCGGCAAATATTCACATCGTTAAAGCTTCGGTAACGCGATTCGGGCGTATTTCGATAAATCGTTTCTCGAAGACGGTCGATTTACTTTCTCAAATATACTTGAGGCCGCGGCAAGAGTTACGCCGGCGATCCGGGTCAAAAGTTCATGTTTGCCCTATCGAAAGTGGAAACGAAATCCCATCCAAAAGTTCAACCATCTCTTCCTCCATGCCGATAGGAATTCATCGATAATTTGTTCAAGTGCTGGGCACACGAATTGCGACGCTTTTCACCGGGGCATTTCGCGTGTCGTCGAATTATTCCAACACAAAAATTTATTCACAAAAGGAAACACAAAATTTTGCAGAAATAGTTTCAATTGAATTATCAGAATTAAAACATCAGATTAATAAATTTTTATTCAACATCTGCCTCCCGGAAATATTTGAAAATGATTGATGTTAACTTGTACATTTAAGTACAATTGAGAATTGTTTTATTGCTACAATATAATAATGTCGTCAACAAATTTCTTGTTCTAAAAGACATTTAGTTCAATTACAATTAAGAATTGTCTCCAGCAGTAACAAACCACCATTCTGAATATATAAAATCAAGAATGAAACGATTGTAAAATCTTTTTAGGATTACATTTAGGCAACTACAGTGAAGTAGATCTCCATTCAAGAGTCCCTGTCGCTGCTATTAAAAACCGTGATAAACAATGGTGAAATAATAACACCATATATAATTGCGGCGGTTTGTAAAACGTAGAGCGTTACTTGAATCATTTATTTCGCGATTCGAAACAGTATCGTAATCACATCCGCAGGTATCTATGCAAATTGCGACAGACATCGAGACCCGGGCCGACTGCGCGGCAAAGTTTTGTTCGTGGCGAACTCGAAAATTCGGTTATAACTCGTCGACAGTCTCGTTGGGGAAACTAAACCGATTCCGGCTAACTGTAAGATTTAGCTGTAATTAGAAAACTTTTCCCGCGGCAGGATGTTTCTCTTGTTTATTACCAATTTCTTCGCGTCTCTTGCCCCCTCCACCTCTCGCCTGTTCGGAATTTCGCGGTGAATTATGGAGTTTCCCTTGTCGGCCATCGAACAAAAGGAAAGCCGAAGGATAACCAAGGGAAAACCCTGGTTCGGAAACCTCGAAACAGTTTCTTCACACGTTAACCCTTTCAATCCCATTTTTCCCTATTTGGAACTCTTTTCTTTTTTTCGAAATCACCATTACTTGAGGATGAGAATATATTGACTTCGAAACTTGTATGTTAATATTTAAATAGAAACAAGAAGTATTGATGATCTCGGCGCAAAGGTTCGATCAGAAAATAAATTAAATCAATTTTGCTAGTTTGATTAAACTTTCTACGTTTCGATCCTAATATGGATCTTTTTCAAAAAACAGGTAACAACTGCGTACTGTACAGCAACCTGAGTACCGGCATTGAAACAACATGTGCTTATACATATATTCCTGTCTAATTTTTTCATAAAGCAGACGCAGTTGTTTCCTCTTTCTTGAAAAGGATCCATATTAGGATCGAAACGTAAAGAGTTTAATCAAACTAGCAAAACTGATTTGATTTATTTTATGATCGAACCTTTGCGCCGAGATCATCAATACGTCTTGTTATAAACAACCTTACGATCGATAAATAACAAACACATTTAAATAGAAAGTATAGTTGGAAATTTTTAAATAAAGATCAGCCTACATTAAATTCTCATAATTTTATAATAAACGAAGCACTTGGTTCAAATTCCGCAGGAATAAACAACATTATGATTGTGAAATAAAGAGCCTTTAATTTGAACGGGGCTGATGGCCACAATATTAAAGCCAATAAATCAGCGGAAAGATACAAACTCTAGATCTCTCTGGTCGGATAAAAGCATCGTTCCATTAAAATTTGCGAACGTTCCGAAACTGCGAGCCCCATATTTCTTGCTCCGCGATTGCCTGGAAATGAGCGAATAGAAACACCGGCGGGCAGCCATTTTCTCTGCAAACAACATTATGCAGTTCTCGTCGGGCAAAACATAAATAAGAAAATTAACGAAACGCGGAAGATGACGGTGCTGGGGAGGCATTGGCGTAGAGAGCGCTAAGTATTCCATAATAACAAAGACTGAACAATAACAAAGACAGAACTAACAATAGAGGCGTAAATTTTCTTGGTATTTTAGGAAACGATTAACACAGTTCTAGTATTTAAGTTCGAATACAGAGAAAGGCAAAAGTAATTTAAAGGTATATTAAAAAAAATCCTCTATTATATTTTATCTCTATTATATGATATTTTTATTTTAAGTTTTTATTTGAAGTCTTCGTGATCCATATATGGAATGTCAAATTGTGAATGTGATGAACACCAAGAAATTCTTAGGGGCAGACATTATTTTGCATAAAATTCGCAGTCCGATGCAGATACGTCAGATGAAAGTTTGATTGATCATTTCCGCGTTGGTTGATCCCTTCCTCGAATTAATCCGGCTACCAATGACGTCATTCGCAGGCATTCATCGGCCAGCAAACGGATGTAGGACGCATAGTTGCTGGCGGAACTGCGGAGTTAGTATTCACGCAATCCGTGGATCCTGTCGGCCAGGTTTTATCCAAGAGCGAGAACTCGATAGGATATTAGGGTATTACGAACGAACGAGCCTTGCACGACTTTATTCAATAGCGGGTCGAACGCCTCCTGCATCTATGCAACCCCTCGACTACCACACCTCTCGTTTCCGTGAATCATACCACGAGCATATAATGTGCTTGTGTTGCACCGATGACTAGATCATGCTAACCGTCTCTTTTCATCTCCCTATGTCCCTCAATGGCCGCGTCTGATGAATATTGTTCTGGCTCATCGTTATTGTCTGGCTGTGAAGCCTATAGAGACTCTATCGGAATTTTTTCAACGAAACTACTTGATATATTCATTTAAAAATATTTCTTAATATGTTTGACAATCTTTAAAACATATACCTATAGATATGTCGGAAATAGCAACTCTTCGTTAGATAACCCCGAAATTCCTTCACTTTCTGGCTTATCTATCGAGACAGGAACAAAAAAAAAATCAATCACTCGAACACTTCACACTGAACTCACGAAAACACTTCATTTCTGAAACAAGGAAACGAACTGGCTTCGTCGACAGATATATTTTTTCTTTGTGACAATAGTCAATTTTTCTAAACCTATGGCAGAGAATATATGGGCTTTACTACTTTGATTATCGAAAGAGGATGCTTCAGGTATTTATCACAGCAGGCATAATAAATATATTGATTTCAAACGTTTTGAGTACATTTAATAATCTTTGAAGAAGTCAGAAATATTTTTTTCTTTCAAAAAATAGTGATTTCATGTAATGTTATGATGTAATAGAGAGCCTTTAGAAAATCATGTGTCTGTTCAAAGGCGATCATATTTCCCTGTCACCTATTTCATACCGAAGTAGAGCATTCTAGTATACAAGCACGAAACGTCTGCTAATTTCAAGCTCTTTTAAAACGACTAAAATCGGAGCAAGTTATTATAGGAAGTGCGCGCGAGCGCTCTTTCAGTGAAGGGGGGGGGGACCAGATCGTCGATCGTTTAAGTAGGTCATTTTAATGGGAAACGGTAAAGTTTATCGTGAATGGTGAGTGCCGGGTACAAACAGGGACGGTCTTTACTACGGTTGATTTAGTGCCCAACCACGAATTTATGCTATTTCCTTATGAGAGTACTTTTTCACTCCTCGGTTGCCCGTTTCTATATATGTCTGGAAAAATAAGAAATAGCGCGGCAAAGCGAAACTTTTCGATGCTCCATTTTTCAAGACACGGTGGAAAAAGGTTTCCCCGGTTTCTGGGCCAACCCGAGCAGAAATATTACGTTTTTCTTCGTCGATACGTTCGCCCGTGCTAAAGATCAATAGGGGAGGGAATAAACTGGAAATCTCGTCGATGAGAACTCGCCGGGAATTGATAGCGACGCGATTCCCGGGCAATTAATTAAAAAATTCAATTTTCCAACCGATCGCGCTCGAATGATTATTATTATTTATCGCACGATTGTTTCAGCGAATACGCACGCTGGTAAAACATTTTACGTGGCTACAATCACAGAAAAATTTATTTTTATTTATTGGTACGGTGCTCGAGGTTGTAAACATTTTTCAGAGATTATTTTTTAAAAACACCGTGCTCAATGTATTGTAGTGTAATCAGGAATAGCGAAAGTAAAACAAATTTTTTTTCAACAGATAATTATAGCAGACAATGCGAAGCTTCACGTTGAAAAATCAATAGACTGAATAGAATATTTATGAATAAGGGTTGCTCATCTTTTAATACAATATTCATAATTGCTGACCCCGGTAATGTGCACGTTATCCAGCCATGCATGATTCACGAGTTCCTACCACACTATTGTCGATTATTGCTGCAACAGTATGTTTTTATTTAACGCCAGATTTTTTGTGCTGTGAGAATTAATATCGTTCGATTGAAAAAAGTTTGTTTGACCCCTGTCCATGCAACAACGAGTTAGTATAATGAAGATTTCTTGAGCTTGATCCTGAGGATATTATCATATTGTTAACAACTTGAAAAAATTACGAAAGAGGGAAATAAACTGGTATTTAATTCTTCCTAAAATATAAACATAAGAATTTGATGTTGACTACAATATTCTTTTAACAAAAAAATTGACAACCAAACTGTCTGTTTTCTCCGAGGATCTACGATCACCTAAAATCCACTAAATGTTCACACAGCCTTAAGCAAAATTCGATAGTGTTGATCGCTTTCATTAATTCGAAGAAAGGATCCTAACAACTTGCGACGAGTTTGATGTCGCAACGATGCGGTCGGCGTGGTTTCCACGGCATTCCCATCGTTTTCCGTTGCCTGTCACGTAATTGAATATTCCACTCGAGAGTCACAGTTTTTCTTCGGAAATTCGCGTAAACAAATTTTATCCGCAATTTCCAGGCGCATTCGTTGGACGCAAACCGAACAGTAAATTCGCTTAATACGGCGTACATCTGGACCTCGCAAGTTTCAAATTTTATGCTCGCCACGCGCGGCCACCGAAATGGATTTAATTAAACTTTACCGGAATTTACGGTGTCCTTCACCCAGCGGGAAACCTTCCAGAGGAAGATGTTGCCCTTCTTAGCCGAGCCACTGTGTAATTTTTATGCGGAAAACCTTGACCGTGTCCAATTACAGCGGCTGTCGGCGAACAACCAGCGAATGTATGCGGGAAAACGAAAAAGAATTTCCAACGTGCAAGTCCGAGCTACCAACAAGCTGGTTATTTATCGTGAAAGCGAGCAATCTTTGTTTAAGGAATTGTTTTGTGTGTGTTTCGAATTTTTTTTACCCGTGCCGAAGGCACTCGATCGATCGACTTGATCCTTTCATTGTTATGATTTTCATGTTTGTTTTATGAATTTGTGAGAAGTTATTGCTTGCACTTCGTACACTTGTTTGCATTGTAATAGTAATGTGGATACTCTCTTTTATTACAGAATCAATTTTACCTTCGAAAGTTTATGGATTTTGCTGGGAGATTCGAAATGAAATGAATTTAACATGAAATGATTCGAATTTAAATGTACATATGTATATCAATAAATTTATTAGGAATAATATTTATATATGTATAGAAATATTTATGTGACATTAAAAATTTGCAAAAATTTGCATTCAGGAACTGTGGCGTAGGTGAGTCGAAAATCAATCAATTTATTAGGAATGATTAAATGTAATTAGATACATATAAATATTTATGTGATATTAAAAATGTACATTCAGAAGAATATCTAAAATTTGCAAACCATATTGTATAATCATTTTCAATATTTGCAAACTGGGGCGTAGATGAGTCGAAAATAACTAAAAAATAGGAAAGGCCAATGTTCGAATTTTTACTATACCTGAAACTTGCAATCTGGGAAATATAGGGATGGCTATAGCCTGTTTAAAAAATTCTGTCGATGACGTCTCGCGCAGGTCACGATGTCTCAGTTTCAATGACTGGTGTCTCGGTGTCGAATGCTCGCGGGTCGTATCGATTTCTCGGTCCCGATAAAAATTCCGTTTCGCTGCGGATCGAGGGTAGTTTCTTTTCACGTATGTGTGTCTGTGCACGCGTTTCATCAACGTTATGCAAGCACAGGAAAGTTCGACGCGAGAATGGATCGGGCGTGTGTGCGTGCCGAAAGTGGTATCACTGGCCCGTTTTCGTGAAATCGATACACATATCGTTCGCACACGTGTATTTTACACACTACCCCTCATGGGGTTGTATACGACATACACACGAGGATGCTTTGCCGTTTCAACAATGGCGTGCCATTTTGCCTCGCCGTTTCCCGACGTTTTATCTCCCGGATCTGGGTTTTCCTTTCATCTATATTGAAGTCCTTATTTCCAAGATGGATGTCTTTTTACTTTTTTTCCTCGCTCTTCCGAATGCTTCTTTCGGAAGAATATTGCAACTCGTGTTTTCGGTTTTACTGTTCACCACGTGTCATTTTGCTTCCTCCGCAGGAAATATAATAGAACATTTATGTCGTGGAAGAGACTTCAATTTCTGATCATTATAGATTTTATGAAAAATGAAACTGACCTGCACTAATTAAAAAATACAGTCGTGTCAGAGGTAAACGAAATAGGAAACCTACGGAAAGAAGATCAGTATAGTCATTATTAATTCTAGACTGCCGACTCGAATGAAAAGGCAGCTTCAACCCCCAAAATTCCTAAGGACAGACGCGTTCGGATATTTCAGGCCAGAATAATTCACGGCCGTATCCTTAGAGCCGGTAATATTCCTGGTTCTTCCGTGACATCCTCTACTGATGTAAATCACCCCCACCGGTTCGAAAAGATGAAGAGCCTAGGGGTCGAATGGGTGTTCTGGTAAAGTGGCTAGGATACTCGGGGACGTCTTTTTTTCGAAAAATAATTCTCAGATTCCCGAGTGCTCCCTCGTCGCAGTCTTCCTATTAAAAAGTTTGATTCGTGGCTTCGATGGGTTAGAGGATTCTCGTTTTTCGTCGAAGACGAAGAGCCTGTTGGAACGTCGGCTGATATTCTAGCGACTTCGGAGGCCTCGGCGGACGGACTATAATCCACGGATCCGTTTCAAATCTTCTGCAGTTGGCGACAATAATTTATCGTCCGCCATACTTGCCCCCTGAACCGCCCTTACAGCTTTTATTCGGATTACGGTGCGCCGCGACAAGCGTTCGCTCGCGTGTGTGCTAATTGCTCGGTCTTTGCTCGGTCGCCAGGCTATAGCTGGTCATAAAAGTCTATCTGCAGGTGTGGAGCTATAATCCTGTCATTGTCCATTAACCGTTGTACAACGTAGCAATTTCTATCGACGGGAAAATGTGTTTCATTGAAGTTCGTATTATAGGAACCGAAAAATTGATTGGAACACAATGTGCGGTACTCGGCTTGCGTTGCTGGAAATTTTTGTTCATCAACCCTCATTCGATCCCTATTCTTGTACTGTAATACTGAAAGCACCGAATCAGAAACCAGCAAATTACCAGTTTTATAATTTTTATTCAGATTTTCATCCATTCAGAGCATCTAGATTTATTAGATTTATTTAGATTGGATTCATTCGTAAAAAATATTACAATATCTTTTTATTAGTCTTGCTATTTAATCCCATTTGCTGAAAATTTGTTTACAAAAATTATAGAAATTGTATATTGCATTTGACAAAAATATTTCTACGAGTATAAAAATACTGTTATATATTCCACAGAACAACTTTTTTTCGGACGAATCGTTAGAACCAAGTAAATCTCGATCCTCGAAACTGTTTCGTCAGCGATCGAATCGTTGACAAGTGATAGAACTTGTTCGATCCGCTCCTTTATGGGCAACACACAGCCATAAAGCTTATCTCTATAGGCCAGTATAAGAGATTACAATATTCCCTTTGTTATTTCACTGTGACAGGCTCGTCCAGCTGAATCTATTGTAACGGCGACACCATTTCCCCGAAATTTCTCCTTACGCTACTTCTGGATCCGGAGATAAGGTATCCTGCGTTCCCGTGGGATTACCCCGATGTCCTGTTCCTTATCCTTGCTTCTTGGAATAATCCACCGACTCACAGGAACCTCTCACATATACAACCCCACGCAAACAGGTCCTTCGTAAGACACTTATTGTTAGGAGGATGTCCCCTTTTCATTTCAATCGCCTCCATTTCCTGCCTCGATTTTAATAGAACCGCCCAACTACCTCTGTTTCACAGGACTCGAGTGCTTTTCGAGAAAGTTGCACTCTAAGAGAACGGTTTAAAAAGTGTTTATTAAGATTTTAATCATTTTACTAATCCACACCTTACTATTATTACTATCATGTTAATTACTATCATGTTATTCATTATTTATTATCATTATTACTATGATGTCAAATGTAAAATTAATAAGATTAAATAATGTACCAAGAAGTGGAAGGTTGGTATAGCCGAGGGATGATTCTATGTATGAAAAACGTTTTCGAGAAAATCGAGTTTCAAGATCAGCAAGTAGAATAGGTTGGCCATGGTCAGACAGGATTTTCAAACTCGATTTTCTCGAAAACGGAGCTCGAAATGAAAAATTTCATTCTCCGACTTGTCTTTTGATCTAGAATCACTCTCTTTTCAATTATGCCACCAGCCTTTTATGTTATAATAAAAATTGAGGTTTAGCGCTGCTCTGTATATCTAATGTTAATGATTCCCTTCCAACGATGTTCATATATTTTTGGGAGGCTGCGTATACATAAATGAAGTTTGCCAAGGCACAATGAACAATTTATCGACTCGCCTGGAGCCATTTAATTCTACTTAGGCGAACAGTGTCGAAGTTCATTGCCCCGCGCAGCAGCGTAAAAACATAATCGTGGAAGCGAGCGCTGCGACGGTTTCGGTCTACGTTTTATGTAACGTTTGCGCCACACCCCATAATACTAAACACCAGCATAGGACAGCTTCTTCGGTATCTTTGCCGGGAACTTTCCGAGAGGTAGTTGAATGTTTAATCGATTTCATCGGCCTGTACGCCGGTTTCATTAGTCTCGCTGCCATATTACCTAACCGCACCTCACCCGGGTATACATTCCAAGGGTAGATGAATATTTCGGTAAAATCGTCGTTCACCATCACCATACCGAAAGTACCAGGGCCCCGAGTGCGCGGAATTAGCATAAATTCTACACCGTTGCTACGCGTTTTCTCGAAAACCTGGCCGAAATCCAATTTTCGATGCGCGTTGGAGCTACCATTGCAGATTTGTTGTATACACGGAATGATTTACATAAAATTAGCCACTTTGGCTGTGTAAAAATCTTCTCCAAAAAAATATAAAAATAAAAAATATTTTATGGGCAGTTTGAATAATACTACTGAACAAATAGTATTTAGAGAATATTTTCGTGCATTTAAGAGAAAAATGAGTAGGTGAAATATAAATCTCTGAAGATATTATTTCCAACCTATTAAGATTGTTGAGACTGAATTGAGGTAGAATTTTGCATAAAAATAAAGTTTATTCTCAATGTTATTAAAGTTTGAATTTCGCAATTTTTAATAGTACATTCGAGTTTAGCAATGTGAAAAGTGTAAGAATATTGTTAAGAAAAATTTCATGAAAATTGTGTGTTTTTGTATGGATGCAAGTGCGACTTTCACGCTTCCAAGCTTGCGTTTGACAAACAATATCGGATTCGTATAAATTCCGTAGTATGTGATAGATTTCGTTCTGGGATTGAACAGCAAGCCGTTCTATGGATAAAAACAAATGGAAATGTAGGAGGGTAGGTTTCTCTATATGCCTTCGGATCGGAAAAAATGATTTTGAGAATTCATCGACCGTGGCCACGTTGTTTTACGGGGCTGACTATTGCTCACTGTTTCTACTCTAAACCGATGCTTTGTTATACAAACCTCAACGGGAAAAATCGTACACGTTGTTCCAAGCTTCAGTGTTCGGAAAACGGTCGCTTTGACGACTGCATAGATAGCGATGTTTAGAATCATTCCACGACTATCCATTTTTTCGTTCATATTTCAACAAACATTTTCCAAGGTGCTTTCGCTGGGATTTTTGTTGAACTTGATTAACTGGTCTGAAATTTGAATCAATTGCTGTAAGGGTTACCGCTGACGACGTGTCTGTGCACGTGTGCCTTTAACGATCAAGGCACATTGCCGCTACGATTGTACAGGCCGCTGCGCTCTTTTCGGCGCGGTACCGATGCCGCTGCGCTCTTTTCGGCGCGGTAACGATGCCGCTGCGTTCCTTGCGGCGTGGTACTGCAAAGCAGCGTCGTGGCGATGGGCGGCATTTTTGACACTTCTGCCTATAAAAGCGGGTCTCGATGATCAGAGTTTAGTCAGTTGTTGTACGATCGTGAACGAGTCGAGATCCTTCCGTGTAAATCGAACCTTACATTGCTAAATGATTTCTTTGACATTTCAAATCTATTATGCATAAAAAATCAGAACAACGCTTATTCCGCACAATGATCCTCACTGTACTTGTATATCAAAAATTAATCAACGATTAATACTCTCAAAGAATAGCAGATTGAAAAGGGCGCTGAAAAATCAGTAGGAACAAGCTTGCAACAGCAACTCCTGCTGGGAGCGTTCACTATACCTTCATTAGGCAATCGCGATCAAATCACCGAACCGTATAATCGAGATCAAAGCTCGTTGCACGCGAGTATCGCCTAGCGGCGGAATAAATCACGCGGTAATTTCGCAAATTCGATTTGCCAGGTACGCAAAGGGCCCAGGTTCGAGCTGCGAAAACTTTATTCTACAATTCCGCGATTTATCTTCGAGCCGCGGAACCGGCCATTCGTCGGCATATATCAATAAACGAAACTGCCGGGCCACCGGCAATAATTTAATATTAGAGACTCGACGTCATAGTTCTTCGCCGGTTCCATTCGCCGGGCGTTATCGATCGGCTCGCCGACATAACTTCCCATTACGTCGCGCCGTGTATCTTCCATAGGGATATGAAACCGCAGGGTATAAAAATTTATCTCGTTGCCACGGTTCGTGTACACGGGAGTCGACGGAGACAGAGAAAAAAAGAGAGAAAGAGGGAATGGGATAGAAAGAGAGGGAAGATCTGGGGAACGAGAGACCGATCTGTCTCAATTTCTCTTCCCCGATGCAACGAGAGGTCCCCAGACGAGTAGCTGGATCTGGATTAGGTCTGGCGTACCTTATATTATTGTAAAGCTGCCGGCGCACCCTTTTGTTCATAATCGAAAAATTTCAAGCTGCTTCTTGACCCACCCAAAGCCCAATAAGAGTACTAAGAGAAAGTGTACATCTAGTTTCAGCGGTTCATTGTAAAGGGGAAGTTCCAATCTTGAAATCTCCAGTGGATTCAATCTCGAGAAAAATATTTGTCAACATTGTGAGCAGTGTGAATATGAATTAAATTTGCTAAAATGAACCATTTGTCGATATCTCTGTAATTATTTCTCAAAAAGATGATAGAAAGTGGAGGACAAAGAGGGAAAGAGGGGGAAGTTTGGGGAACGAGAGACCGATCTGTCTCAATTCCTCTTCCCCGATGCAACGAGAGGACGAAAAGCAGGGAAGGTGTCTGGCGACTTCTTTCGACCAAGAACCTCGCTAAACGACGTAACTTTTATCGTCGAGCATCCCGACTTTGCAAACTGAGCTGTTACAAGACGGCGTCCTCTGATGGAAGGTTCAGGGGAGAGGCTCGAAGTCGTTTAAACTTCTATGAGGGGTTGACGCTCGCTACCTCCCCCTTCGAATTGCCCTGAGCGAACCCGCGAAAAATAAGGGACGGCCATCCTCTCCTGGCTTCTTCTCAAATTCAGTTACCTTCGCTCCCAATAACTGCTAATCGTCTTGATGGACCTTGGCAGTGTTTTAGGCTCTCTTCTCTTGAGGCGTCCAGGGGAAATTGATTGTCTTCTGCGAAATTCTACAGGCGGTGTAAAATAGAGTGGCAAATGCGATATAAACAAAACGTTGAAAATCAGAAAAATTTATTCAATGGATTGGTATTGTTTCACTCGTCTTGCGTAACTTCGACATTAACAGCAAGGAATGAACTGTAAAATAAATTTGAAATAAATTTCCAGTGTTGTTGATAAAAATGTTTATTATTCATTCGTACATTCCAAACGATTAAATATCTTACATTTTACTAAAACGAAAATAATCTATACAAATACGTGACCTTTATGGACAGGTCACTCTCTCGATTCGGCGTACTTTACTTTGTTTTTCTATAAGCTCAGGTAGACGGTCAATCACCATGAGTCGTCTGGTGCACATATGGTTTCCCATACATTAACCGTACTCCTTTCATGATCCAAGGTGATCATTGAGTGACGGTCCGACTCACTGATTGTTGTTCTACCTGTGCCTTGCCTTTCTCGAGCTCAGGTAGTAGCTCTTTATATTGGTTCGTTTACCCCACATTTGGTTTCCCAAATGTGTACCGTACTCCTTTTATGACCCGAGGTGATCACTGAGTAACGGTCCCAACCAACATTTCATAGAACTCTTTTATACCTTTTTATTATAAAATCGGCAACTATCCACAGACAGTGACTGTCCCGCTTGCTTTCTACTAGCACGACTGACTGCTTTCCATCGTGATGCTTGCTGTTTAATCCGACCCCACTCTGCATACTCTCGAATTTGGATGCTAAATGCAACGTACATCCATGAAACGCCCAACACACTCAACACACACAAAACCAAGCGGTTCAACGAACTTCAACTTTGATAACGAACACGTGAACACAACGTCCCTGATCAACATAAATTAACACAAATGAACTCCCAAATCTAACATAAATCAATTCTTAACACCCAGCTTCCAATGGATGTCTCAATATTAATAGCTAAACCAAATATCAAAGCTTGTCACTACATGTTATCATTTTTTAAGAGCTGCGGTCTTAAAGTATAAGTTTTGTCTATACTGTTTCAACTAATCATATGACTATATTAAAATATTTGTGTATCTCTAATAACCACATTTTATTTTGTAATTATTATATTCTGTTTTATATGTAGTGTATTTCGTTTTTTTTTGTAATTATGTTGAAAGAAATCTCATATGAGATTTCCTAATAACAAAAATGTACAGAATGTAAGTTACAATTCAGTCCCAAAGTTTTACATACATAAATTACTGCAATAACCACACCTTTCTCAAAACAGAAGTTAGAAGGAGTGATTCGAAAAAAAAACTCGAAAAATCTTGTCAGTATGGATCGAGAATAACCTGTTTTTTGAAGAATCAGTGTCCTCCACATTCCACCACGCACACGGTCCACCATCGCTCGTTGACAATCTCTGGGAGACAAACATTTTTGATAATACCCGTATCGATTGTCAGGTGTGGGGGGAAATTTCGTTTTAATTGTTTCCATGGTCCCCAAAGCTGTCTATCCGAGGCAGCACCGTCGATATCACTTTTTTAAGAGCTTAACACACATCAGGCCGCCGCGAGCGGCCTCCCCGAAAATTCAATCGTCCGATATTGAAATATCCAGTCGAAGTTCGATTGAATCACGCAGTGTAATCCCGGGTCCCAGATTCGTTGATTAAACCGAGATCGCCGGGGCTCTTCTACCGATCGCACGCGAATACACGGATTTTTTATCCTCTCGCTAGCTATTTTTGTTTTGTCTCTCGCGTACACAGGCGAGCGGGAAAAATGAATGACAACGACAGATTGCATATTAATGATAACAGGCTTACGGGCACGCGTATTCTCTCGATCGCTGACCGATCTTTTTCGGCGTTTTCGACGGACCCGTTTTGATAGTCGAATAATATCCACCGGAATTATTTATCGTTGCTACGGCCGAATGCAGCCGAATAATTTAATGCGCCGTCGATCGGCGTTGAAAATGTCGGTCGCGAATAAAATTGGCTAGCAAGTGTGCGCGGCGACTAGTCAGTTTTCACTCTGAACGATGTAGAATTTGCCGATATCGCGAATTTATGCGATCTGGATTGCATTTGGTTCGCATTCAACCCGAGTTGGAAAATTTTTATTTTAAATGTTTGATGAGAGTACAAATTTTCTTGCAGTTCGATTTAGTTCGTGTAAAATCAACTGGCTGAATCCTGACCGAAAAATTGAAAATTCAATAGAACGATTTTAGATTTTTTTTTTCGGCGAGATATTTAGGTTTTAAAACGATCTCTTGTTTTGATGTGACTACAAGATCCTTAAAAATTACATTTTAGGTCGTCGTTTTTTTTACTTTCAACTTTTCAGTGGATAATACTAGCTAGTTTTACGTTTTTCAAGATCTGAGAGCCAGATTAATAGCGTTTCGGTGACAGAACTTTTGTGACGAGTTAATATGTGCGTGCCTATCAGAGAGAGTTATAGTCAGAAACGAAGGATTATTTCTGCTCGAATTGACCTCAATAGTGTAGAAAGGTTGATATGAATCATTCGAAGTACTTTTCTTCAGGAGAGATACGCTGTTCGGAACAATTATACAAACTCCGGGAACAGTTACGATTAAAGTGTCGACGTTTATGCAAATTCTCATCATTTATAGACGAGCTTCGAGAGAGCCGAGTTAAGTGTAGTTCCGTGTTCCCGTAGAACTGCAAGTTTTACATAAAAATAATCAAAGCCTTTATTCAATTGTAGTATACCTCGCTTTATTCCCCGTTTCGGATCTTCCATTTCTAGAGAGATGATTTCTGGAGCAGATATATTCATTTCAACCGGCTTGTGTAGCTTCATTAATATTTCTTGGTCAGTTTGGACAAAGTTTCGGATCTATTTTAAACGTTTGCTCCTTCGGGAATTCCCCTCGACTCTACAAAAATTCGTCAATGCTGTTCCAACATGGAGTGAGATTATTAAATTGACCTGTTATAAATTGAATTTAAGTGAAGTTAACGTTTCATTACATGTCACTCAATTCCGAAATTTTGTCTCTCCCAATAAAACATTAACCTCACTCAAATTCAATCCATAATACATCAATTTAACAAATCAAATATTGTTACAGAAGTTCATTAAATACCAGATGTTTTTTTTTATTAGAAAATCTCATACAAGATTTATTTCAACATAATTACAAAAAAGACGAAATACGCCACATACAAAACAGAATATAATAATTACAAAATAGAATGTGGTATATTAGAGATACACAGATATTTTAATATACACATATGATTAGTTGGAACAGTATTGACAAAACTTATACTTTAAGACCACAGCTCTTAAAAAATGATAACATGTAGTGACAAGCTTTATGTTTGGTTTAGCTATTAATATTGAGACATCCATTGGAAGCTGGAAATTTATTTTGCTGAGTTTATTCATTAATTTGAGCCTTTCCTCGTTGTACAAGTTTTTCGTTTTAAATCTCACAAGTATTTTCATAGCTATTCAAAATTCACAATCACAAATTTTCAGGACTATCTGTACGAGGTTAGGAATCTGTATGGCACTAGGAAAAATTATTTTATACTTTTTAGTCCGTTTTTAAAAACGTGATATTTTAAAAAATTTATTTTTATTTAAATAATTATTTTCATTTTAAAAAAACTGAAAATATGTTTTGCCCTTAAGAAGACCATCAGCCTTTACAGAACTGTTTTTAATGATTCATTTGTGAAGCTTTATTAATACATTCGTCCCATCTCTCTGATTGAAATACGAGTCTAAATACGATTTGTAACCTTATTTACTAGTTTAATCCACGATTTACTGAATTCATCGTTGTTCGAATGCGCGTTTCAAAAATAACTTGATAAAATTTTAATCGAATCCAACGTCAATCCTAAGAAACCGAGAATAGTGTTTGACATTTTCCAAAATTTCCGACGCCGTAACCGGCTCGAAGAATCATTTCCGGCGTCGACGGGTCGGTGTCGGGTTCCAGTCGGCATCGTCGGGTTCACAAGATCCCGGGATGACGTTTTGGTTCACGCAATATCCGTCATTTCCAACCGTCAAGGCCTGCAGCTGGTCGCAAAACAAATCTTCCTCTCGAAACAAGCGACGGGTTGTGTTGCTTTCGGGGGCACCTGGTAATTACGTCTCAACACCTGACAGTTATTACGGCCCTGTCCCCGGGTGCCATGCACAGCGGCTTCATGGAATCCGTGGCCATTAACGAGCCACATTAACCATCGAATGAACCGCGAGAACCACCCACCCCCAGACTTGATAATTAGCCGAGCGAGTTTTGTCGCGCGCGCGTTTTCACTAGGCTGAATTATGCGAGCCGGCGTTGTCGGGGACTGGAAGAAAATTTGGCGGTCCCTTATTATTGCTTGATGAACCACGTTCTCGAGGAAGGCGTCGTGAAAGACGGAGCTGCAAAGCCGGTGTAATTAATTTATTCAGTCCCGGGGAATAATGAGGACGCACGGTTGAACCGACTTCGGAAGCGGACCAGACGGCGATCGATTGGTTTCCGTTCGGTCGACTGGCTGGAACCTCGATTGCTTTTCGTAGTCGGGTCTTTGAAATTTTTCGGAATCGTCGGAATTCATCGTTGTACTTGACAAACTCGAGATCATCACTCCATAGACGGGTTTAGAGCCCAGATCATCCTAAGTTGAGCATTAATTATCAAATCATTCTGTATGTAATTCGATTTTTTTTCATATTTTTAGAACGTAAAATATAAAACCAATATTATAATTATAATATTGGTCATCTATGAATTTATAATGCATGGAAAATTTGTATCATAGCAAATATACGTTCTCTAAAACGTTTACAAACATTTCAAAGAAGCTCCGTGTAATACCACTTTAATTTTGTTTGATTATTGAACATATTTTTAGAACGTAAAATATAAAAACAATATTACAATTATTATATTGGTGATCTATGAATTTATAATGCATGGAAAATTTTTATCATAGCCAATATACATCTCTAAAACGTTAACAAACATTTCAAAAAAGCTCCGTATAATACCACTTTAATTTTGTTTGATTATTGAACTGTATGCGATCGAATAATTCCTGTAAAAATTCCTTCGAATTTGCTTCTTTGAAACTTCGGAGGTATCGCATTGAAAACCGTATTGAAAGCGGAAACTGCGCGAGAGTTATATTCCCGTTCATCCAATGTTGTCAAATTCGAATCCATTTTCATTAAATCCCATTTAATTTGAAACAAGCCACCCCCTCCCCCATCAGTGGCGTTATAGGAGGTACACAGCGGCTCGAATAAATAAATATTGCTGAACAACGGTCCACACGTACGGCCCTCATATTTCTTAGTTTTCAAATTCCCTTGTTCGCTGGGCACGTTGTGCATACCGGATCCCCAATTAGTTTCTCCATTACCATTGCTGTCCATTGTTCTCGGTTAACAGCGCATCTGGGAGCAAACACGCATTTGCGTCTAGCTCCTCCAGTTACCATTATCAGGCCGCGATAATGCGAGCTGGCACTAACCAACGATTGTCAACCGTTGCTCTCGGGTTTCTCTAAAAATGACCGTGTCACATGCTGCGTCCAATAAGAGTACTTTTCACACCCCTTGTTGGTGTTAGTCCTGAATCATTGATTGCACACATTAATTCATTATATTTTGTTCACGCTGAAGCTGCGTAATCCAACCTTTTTGAACATACCTTTTAAATGTTGAGAAATAATTTTGTTGAGAAATAATATTGTGCTAATTTGCAAATAGTGTTTGAGTAACAATTGATCGAACCTATGCGCCGATATCATTAATTTGTGCTTAAAGCAATTTACGATCGATATTATTTAATATTTACACCTTTTAACTTCATAACATGTCGTCCAAAATTTATTCAATTAAACAACTTATTGTTTTTAATATTTTTTTTTACAAAACCTCTACCAACATATTTTTGACATTTTTCTGCTCGAAATGACTCCAAGCATGACACAACTCGAACCACACTCGTTTAATCCACCATACAATGAAATATCGATTATCCGAATTGATATAAAATGATTCACTGTATAAGTTAATGTCTATTTAATCTATAACTGTTCTACTATCCGAACTTTCATGTTGCAGAGTTCTTGGCATGCGTAGGCCGGTGGAAGAACCAGGGGGCGAGCAGAACAGGACCGAGGAGCATGGCGTAACGCTCGTTTCGGGGGTGGCTCGCACATCAAAGGACGCGAAAGAGGGTCTGGCCGCTCTCGAGCGATTCGAGGGCCGGTGAGCATCGCGACGGGGCAAGCAACCCCGTTGCCTCGGTCAACGTCTAACAACCCTCCCGTCTGTCACCGTCGACGAACAACAGAACAGGTAGGTCGATCATCTACACTTCCAGCCAAAAAGATTGCTCGCATATGCTGCCCTACAACATTGGCAAACTCAAGAACCAACGCAATATTCGTTTGGTTGTTGAGACAGTCGCTCAGATTGTTTAAAATGTCAACCCTTCAGTGCGTACCAATTAAAGGTTGCAGGGTAAGTAGTTGTATTTGAAGCTATGAAATATCAACAAGAATAATATTTCTTGTATGAAGAACTCGAGAGTCTTCAAAGTAATTGGTTCCTAACTTTTTTTTAAATTCCTAACAAATTGTAAAAAATTTTTCATCCTAAATTTTCGAGTGGAATCTGAATACATGTAGTCTATTTGTTTGTAAACATGCATGTGCTATATTTTTGGCTGGGGCTGTACCTTTCTTTCTCTTGATTGTTCCCCCAAGCGATTTTTTCCCCGCCGGACGTGTCCTCCCCTCATGGCCACTCTGGCACTCGTATCATCCCCATCCTCGATCAGGATGATCCCCCATCTGGATGGGGATGATACCAGTACGAGGATAATTAGGCTTGTTAACGAGGTTCATTTGGATCGGGATCACCGTCGCGATACGGTTGGATTGTCGTTGATGATCCCTTTTGTGTGGGATTAATGCATGCGGGTGGAGTCGAATGGATAAGTGGGAATATAACTGTTTAGAGAGGTTAAGAATTTTGGGGGGGTCTTGGAGTTCGGAAGATTAGGCGTCTGGGGGTTTAAATATGCTAGAGGACTGAGGGTATAGGGGTTTAAGACTCTACGAGTCTCGGAGTTTCTGCGACTTGGGAGTCTTGGTGTTTATGAGCCTACGAATAGAGTGAGGGCCGGGAAATATACGAACCTAACTCTCTATAAAGGGAATGGTTATCTATTTAACTGCTTCCTGTTTTTCAATGGGCTAAAGAAATTTGTTTACTTTTAGTTGTGATATTTAGACTGTGGATCTTTATTTAGAGGGGGAAGTCTAATAATATAAAAGGCTTCCGATACCTTTGGTAGAAATAGTATTAAAATGTGGAGGAGTCTAGACGTTAGGGGCCTATGAAACTCTATATTTAACAATCTAGGATCTAACAGATTGAAGACTCTCGAGGATCAAGTGATTTAGCGACTTGGAGCTTAGAAGACTATGCTTAGGAACTCAGAAAATTAGGAGCTCAAAAACCAGTCAGTATAGGGCTCTGTGATTTAAGAGTCTAAGAGATCAAGCGATTTAGTAACTTGTAGCCTAGGAGTTCAGATAAAACTATTAGTTCCAAAATCCAAAAAGATAGTTTTTAGTGCACAGATGTATGGAACTCAGTAGCCAGTAATTTGGTTTTGCTCTTGATGTAGAAATATAAATATTAGAATATCCGATGGTCGTTGCAATGAGGATTTTTTGTTATTGGAAAAATGTATTTGCACGCTGCAAGAAATAACGACTCGCAGGTGCTAGAGTGCAATTTAATTATAAACCTTTTACTGACCATTTAAATGTTCCATCGGAATCAAGTGATCATATCCGAATAAATTGGATATATATGCATATATATTTATTAAACCGTAGAATGGTATGGTTTATTCGATACGGTCGATACCCCGGGATCATGTAACTTCATTACGTTCGTGCAGCAATATAACCGGCTTATATCGTTTAGATTAAATCCAAACGCGTTCGCGCATTTCCGCGGATATACAATCCGTAGATCATATATTTTCAACAAAGTGTGATTTATGGCTCGAGCACGTATGACGGAGAGCCCTTTCCTATATTGTATACGTATCTCATGCTATCGGTCGATTTCTCGAGAAAAATTAACTGAATCACTCACCCCTAAAACTATTACATTTATATTTCTTTTCGGATGAATCATTGCGTATTGTATAAAGATTCACAAAAATCTCTCGTCACTAAAAATTATTACATTTGTATTCCTATTTGATTGAATCATTGATTATTTTTGAAATATTTACAAAAATCACTCACCCCTAAAACTATTACATTTATATTTCTTTTCGGATGAATCATTGAGTATTTTTTAAACATTCACAAAAATCTCTTGTCTCTCAAAATTATTACATTTGTTTTCCTATTTGATTGAATCATTGAGTATTTTTTAAATATTTACAAAAATCTGTCGCCTCTAAAACTGTTACATTTATATTTCTTTTCGGATGAATCATTGAGTATTTTTTAAACATTCACAAAAATCTCTCGTCTCTCAAAATTATTACATTTGTTTTCCTATTTGATTGAATCATTGAGTATTTTTGAAATATTTACAAAAATCACTCGCCTCTAAAGTTTTTACATTGATATTTCCATTTTATGAATCACGGAGTCTCCTTTTTATTTTGCGAAACTTGTTACAAATTGCAGCTAGGAGTGGCAATATTTAAGTCTCAACTATACTCATTCCGTTTCCGTTCCCGCATTCTAGAATTCGGGATTATACGCACGGATGCCCGTATTTTCTAAGGATTTGAAGAATTCGAGGGTTTCCCGTTGGCCCATGGTAAAGGCACGTCCTCAAGTACAGGCTCCGCGGTTTAGAGAGTGAATTTCGTGGTTTAGCATGCCGACCTGACATACCGCCATAGAACGTTTGGCGACGTGGCGACCGCAATTGCGGCCATGTCGTCCTAACACCTTCTAGCGAAAGCCGGTGTTATGTATGCGGTAATAAGGGAGCTAATGTCAGCCGAGAAAAATATGGCTGGATGCGGCCGTGCTTATAGTTAGGCGCGTTTAGGCCGTAATTAACTCGAGAAATCCGATAACTTAACGTCTGCTGAATGCGCGACGCTAAATCTGAGCTGGACGCTAAATCAGCCTTATTTGACATAGCTTTACCCAAATACGGGAAACTGCTACATTTTATTTATTAAATAAGCTTTACTTCTGCTAAATTAAAAATATAAAACCTCTTCACGTTTTTTTTTTATATACGTTTCACATAGGAATACTGCACTCCCCTTACTTAGCGTCCCTTCCTGGAGTGGACGAAACTTACCAAGGGACGGGGACGAGGATTTTACCCATAAAAAATGCCTGAGCAGGCCGAGAAAATTTTTCGGGCATGGGCGAGGCAAACAATACATGTTGCCTCGCTGGGCCGCGGAATACAACGCGTTATCGCATTGCCTGCCTCGCTCGGCCAATTCAGATTTAGTTCCACTAAATCGTGAATTAAACAGCCATGGAAAATCTGAACTGTAGAGTGTTTGGTATCATTTTTGTTGAGATAAACGTGGAAAGGTTCAGGCAACACATTAATATTCACTGGCGCTTGGTGATTACACTATTTTATTTATTCATTGCACAAATATGTCCTCAACGACTCTCTAGCACAATCGACTACGATCTTCTAACAGGTTCGCTTGTGGCGCGCTCACCTTCAGATGGCGCAGCCCATACCTCACGCACATACACACACACAGTGTACACAGTATGAATTTACTGCATAATAAAACAATTTTAATCGGAAAAATGTTGCGAATGTGCATCTAAAAGTGGAATCAGAAATTTTTTAAAAAATAAAAAGGCACATATATATGGAATATCCTGCAAAATAAGCTACAATTATAAAAAATAAGTTCTTGAGTTGATGAAATATTACGAATGGAGTATAAAAGGCGCTGGTGTAGCAGAACGCTGCGTCCAGACGCGCAAAGGAGATTCCAGTTTAAGATTACAGATTCTCCAAACGCATAAAATCCGCAGCGGATCAATTATCAACGAATTCGATTACATTTCCCCTGAAAATATAGAGAAATGCATTTGAAGGGTCTTTAGCCTATCGAGATTGCCGCAGTAATGGCAGGATTTGAAATTGAAAAAAGGTCTGTGGAATCAGTGAGTATAAGGGCTCCCTGATAGATAATACCGATGCAGCTGCAACTTTCATACGGGCAATATTAAATTTTCGGTAATGGGGACATTAATATGATAATTGACGGGGTATGTAAATGGGAGTGGGTCGGTTCGGGGTGGTATAAAAATGGCGGTGAGAGGAAGAAAGGAAACCGGTGGGCATAGCCTGCGGAGATCGTTACGAAGTCACTAATTCTCGAGTGCGGATTTCATTAAAGCAGCTCGTTTAAAATGTAATGCCCCTCGAGATCCGCGTATTACGACCCCGGAAACCACTTCTTCCTTGAAATCCGTCGGTCAATCCTCGAAATACGGTGCTCCTGCTGAAGAATCCTTCACCGAGCGACCTGTGTACGTTTTTTACTTGTTCTGCGCGTAGGAAGTCGCCTGGAGACAAACCGAGACGATCGAATCGAGTAATATAATACCAATCTTAAAATTATTATACAGGGTGTATCCGTTAAGTTATGTCACCACTTTTTAGGCATTTCCAGTAGTGCAATTAAAAAATGTTTTAGACAGAAGTTTCTCAGTACTTGATGAGCTACATGTTCGCTTATTCTTAAATCTGAAAAAATGTTTCTTACGTGAAAAAGTAAAAGTCACCTTGACTTTTTTAAATGCACTATATGTTTCGGCCTTTATAGGATTGTTTCTCACATCGAGACGTATTTAACAGTGTACTATACTATGACCTTGAAATAACCTCAAACTTGAAAATTTTGTGCAAACGTAATTTTAATGAAGAATTATTTTTTACAATATAAATCAAGTTACATTAGATGTTTTAACTGCAATCCACCTTCAATGATACAGAACTCCGCTCTTTGTATCAGATTTTTCGTTGTTGCTATAAGTAGGGACACTGGACAGTTACAAAGAGTCTAATAAATGTAAAGTATTAAATGATTGTTTTTGAAAAAAAATACTCAGATTTCTGTACATGAAATTCTTTTTTAATTTAATAAACTTTTGAAAGTTGCAGCTGCAGGCAGGTTCCCAGATCTTCAACCTAATTTTGGGGTAACTTTGATCCATGTTCGGGAGCTTGTTTTCGCAGCACAAACGTTTCTCTGCAACTTGCGAGTTGTTAGAGAGAAACCAAAGCACCACCATTCATGTTCGACTAATATTCATACACATATTCGAACGCACCGTGATCCAAGTCTTCGACTACTCCTTGCAGCCAGCTGCTGAAACTCGATATAATCGCATACAACCGGTATTATGTGTATATTCGGCGGACCGGGCGATTCATTTGCATTTATAACGCCTGCGGCCCGTATTACGCTCTAGAGACCGATAAACATTACATAATAAATAGACCAACATAATGGGGAGCTGTAATTGCTCGTTACATATGACTAATTCGCCTCGAGGATATAAGATCGCCGGCCGGTTGTTAATTAAATTTTTTTTATCTAGACAACATGAAGAGCAATCGGCTCATTTGCTTATTTATAAACCTGTATTGAACATTATACTGCCAATATGTAAATCAGTATGGAACAGTATATGTAATTATATTACAGGTAAAATCTTTTTTAGATTAATAATTTTTTGTAAAAGAAAATTAAAGATCAAAAACTTTCCATTATGTATTTTTTCTGCATTTTTAAAGAGTAGAAAAATATTTTTTGCGAAGTGTAATCAAGAGATTTTGTATTGTGGAGGAATGTTCACAAGAATTTTTATGTTTCTTGTTTTAATAGGGCGTTTTACCCGTGTTTTCAGAAATTTTCAAACATTCGCGTGGCTAGTTAGATATTTTAAGCCTCGCGTTTGTCGATAAAAAACCGACGCCGGTGCTATTATCTTAATTTATTCAACGCGGGGGCAGCGTTCGAGATTATTAAAATCACACCTGGTGCCGCGCCGTTGTTTGTCCGAAAATTCTAATGTATTATTTTAAAACCTGTGATATTAGTTATACATATTTCATTCACATTAATGTCTGGGAATTAGCGAGAACCAACGAACAGTTATAATTTATGGTGCAGAAAAAATAGTTATTCGAATGTTGTGGCTTCAAAAATTGTATATAATGAGACCAACTAATTTAAAATTCATGGCAATTGTTTGTCTTTGTCTTGCGGCTTGTATCGGGCACTCAGTCGTCCGGGACCATCTCTCGTATCACCTTTAATGTAATTTTGTTTTAATCTGCAGTTGCGTGTCAACCCATTAAAATAATAAATTCAGTTGTCAGTTTGACTTTTAATTAAAATCTTCGATGAAAGAAGATGTTTGCACGAACATTCCCGAGTCAGCTTATTAATTATAAATTGCGATACACCGAGAAGAAAATACAATAAAATTGTCATTTAATTATCGACTTGGGGGAGCTCGGATCGATTTCCTCGAGTCGTCTTTTTCTTGAAATAATCGAGGCTAGTGTGCGGTAGGATAATTACGATCGTATTTGATTGTTGTCTTTATAGTCGGTGCGTGTTGGTTTTGAGCATTTTCTGGAAGAAAGGGAATTCAAAGGAATGTTGACAAAGAAAGTATAATTTCATTCCCATTTTATATTTTAATTTAATTAAAATATACATTTAAATGAATTCAGTTTCGTTATTTTCACAAGGCATGCTAGTCACTTTCGAGTGATTTTAGTTCCCTTAAAAAGTTAATAATAAACACACATATTTGTATTATAGTTAGTAATGTTCGGAGCATGGTGGAGGAATGTATACCGTCGTTTTAAGCTTATTGACCAGAGACTTTGTCGTGGCAGTTGGGCGTTCGGTTTTTTAAACGAGTTACAATCCGCGTTAATTACGCGGAGTTTAAAAAAGCGACTCTCTTGAAAGTCAAAGCTTTTCTCCCGGGGGAGCGAGATCGAATTAACCCTCGGGGGATTACACGTTCATCGCGCTAATATTTATCGACTTTCTGAATTTAACTAATGAATGGAAGGTTTGGCGAATAATGTCGTCAGCGTAACTCGAGACAGGATTGGCAAAGAAAGATAATAAAGGGAGAGAACTGGAACCTCTCTTATTGTAACAAATCGCTGGTACAACGAAAATAGTGACGGGAATGAAAATTTGATACATTCATTCTTGGCCGGTTCGGCGTATATACGAATAATCTTTTAATCCTATAAAAGTATTAAATTTATTCATTAATTCCGTCGAGAGAATTTTTCTGGGCAAATTTCCTGTCCCACTTGCACGATCCCCAGGAACGATAACGAGTGCCTTCAATTAACTTAATTTACGAAACACGTTTCTACGTTATTTCGCCCGGCGGAGCGGGTTAGTACACACCACGAACCCGACGAACAATGATTTAATCGGTTGTTGTTTAGAAGATGAAAATAAACGGACCCTCGACATTCGCCCTTAGCGAAATTTCATCGATAATTCGCTCGACCGTGATGGCTCTCGCACGGCTCTTGGATTATAGGAGGTTTTTAGCGAATTAAAAGGGTTCGATGGGACACGGTATCTGGGTTCACCCTTTTCTTCGTCAGTGTGCACTAGCTCACCGACTTGTTCGTGCAAATTGGGAACAGCAATAATTTGGTAAATTTAATCGCTATTTTCTTTTTAACCTTTTTTCCACGTTCGTTTCTCACTTGTTCAGAAGAAACAGTGTAATGGGAAAGTTTCATTTTAAATATATATGTAGTTGGATGATTGTTCGATGTTTAGTATGAAATTTAGTAAGTTTTGTAGTGTCTGACCATAGTCTGATCACTTCCACTGGTTTCCCTTAAACCTGCAAGTAGTACAAGTCAATAATTTCTATTTACATCAGCTTCATATATATGATTGTTCAATGTTTAGTGTGAAATTTAGTCAGTTTTGTAGTGCCTGACCACAGTCTGACCACTTCCACTGGTTTCCCTTAAACCTGCAAGTAGTACAAGTCAGCTTCATATATGTATATTAATCTGTAATTATGAATGAGCATACATAGATCAATTACAAAACGATAAAATTTCCTAAAGAATTTGTTCCTGACTTTCAGCTTATTAGTATACATACATACATGTAAGTACGTATCTCGTGTTCCTGTAATTAATGCAGACAGTTTTGCATAAAAATCCGCAGTCCATGATAAAAATTAATTATTGAAGACAGCCGAAGAATTATGTCAATCAAATGCGATCAATATGTTAATGTGAATATAAAAATTAATTCAGGACGGACAAAGAATTATGTCAGTCAAATATTAATACGCTTCCGGTGAACGATTGAAAAACGTATATAACGTTATAGTGAGCTAGCAAAGCGCAAATAAATTTGTCAGTGACGCGGCCGGTCTCGTTACGACCATGATTTCATTAATACTCGTTGGAAACCCCCTCATCTGTCGCGAGGACGAATGGGAAACGGGAACGAACGAATTAATCTCTTATGATGCACACCCTTCGCGTTAATGCCAGCCGACATTCCGCAGCTACTCGAAGAATATAAGGGCGGGCGGTGGCAGGGGGGACGGGGCGAATACGCAAACGAGTGACAATAAGCACTGCAGTTTGAGTTGTCAGCGGGGTTGAATGCGATGACTAATTGCGGAAACAGCCATTAGTCGGTTTCGTGGCTAGAAAATTCGTTGCCGGGCGTGCTCGTAATTTCCTTCAATTCGAAGGGAGCATCGCAAAATGGAGTGCCGCGGAGAAATGCGAAATTATATTTTTCACCATTGCTTTCATCAGTACATATTTAAATAGTACCACTTGTTTCATCTCCATATGCTCTTCTTAAATAGCTCCACCAAAAGTTCGTAGTTAACATGTCTCGATTTCACATTTTAAATCATTCGAGCTTAACTCAGAAATCGATTTCATAAAATTGTGTATTTCACTTTATTTCATTTAGCATTAGTTACGAATTTTATTCGTTCGTTCTCCTGTTGGATATCATCATGATAACTAGAGGTTATGCGTGTATGCAATTTACAACTCGGCGGAATTAATACCTTAAAGTGATCGATTGTGTTTAATTCGGTTTGCGTGTTAGTTTGAATCGAATCAGCTCGTTACAATGGAAATGAATATTTACTTCGCTCCAATCTGCGAGATCAATTTTGTTAACGATTACTGGGTTATTGTTCGATTTTAAACGCCGATTTAACCGCGCCAAAGCATAAAATACATATTGATGAGTCCCAACCACGTGTCCGTTTCACTCAGTCTTAGAGTTACTGCAAGCTCCATTTTTGTTTATTCCTAGACAAAATGAAAGACTAACAAAACAAACCTTTTAACTTCTTTTATAACCAGGTTACACGTAAATGTTTGTATCTTCATTACTGCCACAAACTTTCACACAATAAAATTAGTGTGTATTGCTTGAATATCAGACAAATTGTCCTAAAAATTTCAAAAAGATCCACTGCATACTTTTTCAAAAACAAATTATCAAAGCCATCTTACCTTCAATGCTATATCCCTTAATCATCCCCTGGTCGCAAACGACAGGGTGAACTAGGACCAAAGGAACAAAGTCCACAAAACAAGTCGACTCGTTGCATCAGGGGGTGGTTCACAACAAAACAGGTTTACCTGTTTGCAAGGCACCCTTAACGAGCCGGGTGACGCGTCAATGCGTTCTGCGTTCCCTCGCTGGACGCAACAAAACGTAGCTCCCCTCTCGAAACCGAATCAAAAGGACATAATCCCACACATACAACAACCTTGAAGCGAGGGGGGAGAGACTCAGAATTTGAAAAAGCTCGCGCGATCCGCTTTTGGTGGTGCTTTTACAGAGGCGAAGGGAGGGAAAGAAACAATTTCCCGGCTCGCGCAATTAACCATCGAATGCGAATTTTACGGTGAATAACAACCGGTAGAAATCGAGATTTTTCTCTATGTTTCGGTGGATACAATATCGGCGGAGGGGATGGGCTTGAAAAAAAACGAGACGAGAGAGATGAGCGTAAAGAGAGCTATACGAGAGGCTGCAAATGCGCTTCGCGGAGCGCAGTTCATTTTAAGCGCACCGATTGATGAACAAGCGAACGAACGAACGAACGAACGAACGAACGAACGAACGAATGAACGAACGAACGAACGAACGAACGAATGAACGAACGGATAGGGAGCCAATGGATTCCACCCCTGGACAGGTCCGTCTGGCAAAGCTTCCGTTCCTCTAAATTACTCGGGTTCCAGAGGCCTCTTTGCAAACGGAGCAACCGGAGGTCCGTGTTCTTTCCATGTGAGCAGGCAACCGTGAACAAACGCCAGTTGCTGTTTGTTCACGTCTTGTTAATCCGCGGAGCGACGAACGCGCTCGCCTACTCGGCATTAGGACACTCGCAGTAATTACCGGGATGCGGATGTTCGCGATATCCTGCTTTTTAAACCCCTCGTGTGAACCGATGCTGCAAACTGACGTTAGCCAGGCGAGAGGATGCTAGCTGCTTCGATGTTTCTTATTTGGTAATCAGTGCGCAGTGACATGAACACATTTCCAACATTCTTGGAAATTAATTCTTTCAAAACCACCAACTCGTAATGAAGGGTGTCTCAGCTAAAGGAGGCCACCTAAATATCACCTTTATTTAGAATGGTGTGGGAGTTTTTAAATATACTTTAAATAATCAATTAACCCAAAGATCATATAACAAAGTTATTTATTATGGATACAATTAGAATTGGAGGAAACATAATACATAAATACGTCTGAACGTTGAATATTGTATAAGAGGAATGAGCTGTTTAATCAATATTGTGACAAAGGAACGGTTTTTTCTTTATTAACATCTTGTTTCAATGTACTGCATGATCAAATTTAATTAGATCAAATCATTCCACAAATGGTACATAAAATATTTATGGCATAATTTAAATGATAACGACAGTAAGATTATTAAGTTAACCTCAAAAATGTCGTAGAAAAGGAAAGATATTTATATTTTTCCGTATGGCTACGTTTTATTCACCTCTTAAAATCACATTTCATTTCATTTACAAAGACAGGTGTAATATTCACACTTTCTAGACTTTGTTTAAAATCTACATAACTGGCGTGATTCGTTAAAATGCGGCAAAGCGTTAAAAAAAAAGCTTCTCGAATTCGCATGAAGTTAAATCCGTGCTGCACGACCGGTCTCGCTAAAATTGAAACAACGTAAAAATTGCATAAGATTTGATTGTGACGGTTGTCCGATTCGTTTCTGTGAGCGAACTGTCTGGGAGAGGATTCTTTGAAATCAGTTAACTGGAAATGCTTGCACCGGGGCGTCGTTTCCGGGAAAGTTTCATTGTACAATCGCGATTAATGGGTAACAGGTAGGGAAGGTTTAATGCGACTGAAGTTGGAACGAGGTTAAACGGCGGCCATCATGTGCGTTTAAACTCGCTGCGGTAGCAAGAGGTTTTACATAATTTGTGAAGGGATCAACCCTCGGCTGAAAGTATGAAAGAAGTGGTTTCAGAGAGGATAAAGGCTTCTGGAGGAGGGATGGATGAAACCAAAGGACGATTTTATTATACGCTAATTGCCAGCCTACGGTACCAATTGTCGATTCGGAAACGTTTAAACGTTCAAGTTCAGTTTTAATTTATGAATAATTTAAAAAATTGATTTGAGCTCTTTCAAGTGTTGTATCAAAATTTCTATTCTTTATAGTATTTTTGTAAGAAAAGTGCAAAAACTGATATAAATTCTTTCGACTTCTTTATTAATTTTCTAGTCATTTATAGACTGAAGAATTTAAATGTACATGTTTACACACACACATTCGCAGTCCTTTATTAACAACCTCTTATTGTATGATTTTTCTGAGGATATTCAATTCAGTAATAAGTAAATGAATCGTTGGCAGAATTTCTCATTGGAGGATCTAACAATGGATCGTCTAATAAAAGGAAGTTAAGTTTTATTCAATATTATGTTGAAAATATCGAATTTCTTTTAGGTATCTCCAGAGCATAATAAGTCTAAATTAATATTTATGCGGTCTTTCATTAGTAGGAAACTGAAAGAATTCAGGAAAATCAGTTATTAAAGAGATTGTTAAAAAGAGAAAGAGAAATATTTCTCTGGTCTTCATTTCTTATCAATTGCTGCGGGAAATTTGTCTGTTGCATAAGGATCTGAAAAATTAGTAAGTGTGATTTAAAACGTTAAATAAATTAGAAGAATTAAAAAACATTGTATGATTTTCAACCAATTACACTTCTCGCAAACCTGATGCGGCAAATTTCTTTCGCACAAGGATCTGCAGTCCAGTAATGAGATTGATTAGCCAAGTTTTCTGCGGCCACTACGTGACGAGAGCGTTCGTGTCTGGGGAGCGAAAAACATTGGAAAAGTTAGCCTTGAAATTCTTTGAAGCACTGTCTCGACGGAACAAAGCGTATCGCCGAATACTCGCGAGGTTTACCTTTGGTGAGAAAAGGGTCGAATGGAAGGATTTCAGATAGGATGAATGCCCGCGAAAGTTGGAATACTTTCTAGGGGCGAAGTTTCGATGGTTCCAGCCCCGTCGACGTATAAAGAGCTATACCTCCGTGACGCGGAAGTTCGTTTTAATTGTGTAGATTTCTCGTCAATTATGCAGCGTCTACTCCTGCGGGCTGTCGACGAATTCACGCGTTCCCACCATTATTTAAACATTTAAACTCATCGGCGAATTATTCAATTCGTTGTTCAATTCTTTGTACTTGATAAATCATCTTGGGTTTAATAAACAGTGAATCTCCTGCGCATATCTTCTCTCGTTTAATTATTATATTTATCCAAGAATAAATAAATAAATATTTATGAATGGTCAAAATATAATATACATAATTTTTTTAAGATTAGAATTGAAAATTATTAATTTATATTTCTGACCATTATCGTGAATGATCAAAGTAGTAGATTTTTACATAAAATAGAAATGTTCTGTGTTTGAACGAACCAGGATTTAAAATTTCTCCTTTGAATAGTATGAATAGGTTGTTTCCACTGTTTTTGATTTTATGCATTTATGGCAAAATTTTCTTTGACCTCGTAAAAATGCTTAAATCCATCTGCTTATTGTTGAACGAGAATTTCAACGAGACTTCAGGCTAACCAGAGAATTCGACGAGCGTGAAAACGCGAGCAACGCGAATAAAAATGGAAATGCTGTTATCGTGATGGATACGGGGAACGAATAAATCTGCAAGAGTTTCAGCCCGGGGAATGGTACAATTCCCGTTTCTTCGTCAAACGGAATGTAATTTCTGAGGTGGTTCGGGAACACTTCGTTTACTCGCAGCTTTCACTGTGCAATTTACCGGGGCTGTAAGTCGCGGCCCGGTATCGAGTATCGGCGTATCGATCCCCCCATAATGTGCCCCGATCCGAAAAATACGATTCAAATCCATCGAATTCACCCGCTATTAAATTTCCCTGTTCCTGATCGATCATTTCTCCTCAGGCCAAGTTCCGCTGGAAACTTTTCTACTTCCGCGCTTTGTCTGTCACTTCTCTATCTAGTCAATTGTTTGAACGGTGCGGACCAAGTCTCTGTTATAAACAATAATTGATGTTTTACCAAAAGTGTATAAATCTTTAATAATATGTTATTCTTCTAATTTTTTAATTTTAAAGATTAAATTGTACAGTGCAAATGAAAGTAGATCAAGTAACAATATTTCCTGCTTGTTGCAATTGAGGTAAACAATATTTATTCAGTATAAAAAGTTTAATCTACGAGACAAGAATAATTTCCTCTAAGAGAACGTCGCTAAAATGCCATAATTTCTGCGAACAAGGGAGAGAACGTCCAATTTTATCTTGGATCGAGAGCTGCAGAAGGGCTGGGAGCGTTTAGGCGAACGAAGGCAAGGTCCAGATCATAAATATAGTTCTTGGCTCATGCATGACAGTATTCCGGCGGCGACGTGGCTTATTCGGCTCATAAATCAGTGGAAATAAATGTACACGAAAGAGAGCGAGAGAGATGGAAAGAGCAAGGGAGAACGTGAAAGAAAGAGAGAGATGAAGTATGTTGTACAGCGAAGCGAACGATTAAAATGGAACCCGGATGGTCCGCGCGTAGAGCCAATAAACACATTCCACTTTCGAGATGAAATTTTTCGTTCTATCCGGAAGAGCGAGAGCCGGAGCACGTTCCCCGGAATTCGTTATTCAAAACGCGTCGTGTGACAGTCGCCGGTCTTATTTCTACTCGAATCCAATGATGCTCTCTCTCTCTTTTCCCTCCCTCTCTCTCTCTCTCTCTTCCACGTGATCCCGAAACATGGAAGAGCGTCGCCGGAATCGCAGGTTCGGGGAGATTGAACGAGCCACGCGGAATGTTCGTGCAACTTACCGTAATTCTGCGGAATAGGGATTTCGGACAATTTAAATTATCTTTCGCGGATGAGGGAACATTATGGCGCACAGGTGGCGGGATCAGGGGCCGGACTACCCACTTTCCCAGTGAATTACTGTCGTGGATCGCGGACTTCACCTTTGGGATGCAATTTACTGGGAATATAAGTCTTCCAGGTATCGACGTGTAATGCGCCTCCATTCGCCGGGTTCGATTCGTTGAATTTCGACAGTCTCCATTCAGGTTCTCGAGCAACTCTCGAACTTACCCTCCCCTTTCACGTCTCTCACACTGTTCATTTTTCTTTTCCTCCATCTCGAGCAGCTCGATCTTTGCGTCGTCTTCTTTGTCTTCCTAAAGATCCCTTTTCACTTTGAACGAACACCCTATTTGTAAATTTGTCTTCTCTCACATTTGTCTGTCTCCTTTTTATTCTTCATCTCCCTCAATTTTAGTCATCCGTTCTGTCTCTTTTCTTTGCCATTCAAGCTCTCCCTTGTTATCTTTCCTCTCTTTATTTTTTTCCTTCGATTTTTCCTCGTTCAAATCAGCCACTGTCCAAATTTCTCCCTGTTCCTCTGAATTTCGATCACCATTTCCATTCTCTTTTTCCTGACAGTGCTTCTTTTTTGACTCGTCCACTCTTCTTTTTCTCAATTCAATTTGTCTTCTTTTCAGATCTGCCTGTTCATTCTCTCATTTTCTCCTTCAATTTCTCATCCATTCTTCTTATTTTCCGATCTATGTGTCTTTTTCTTCTTCTTTTAAGTGCTGCATGTCTTCCTCTATTTTTCTCTTTCTCCCAATTTTCTGCACTCCCTTATTTTCTTCCCCAGCTTCTTTCCTCGTTTCTCCAGTCTCCATCGCAAGTATCATTAAAGGATAATCGATGGAACGTTGGGGGGCTCAGGTTCGCAGCAATTATTTCCGTGCTTTCAGTGCTTTCAGAACTCATGAATATTAAAACGGTCTGACGTAATGGTGGTGTATAGAGTAAAGAAAAATATATAAAAATATATTCTTTAGCGAAAGGCATTTGTCAGAACTTTCAACCTTACATGTCTGTCAAAGTAACAGGATAATTTACAATTAGAAACAGAACTTCGTACAATTTCCGAGTCGACAGGAACCACTCTAGGGACGCTCATTTTCAGACTATAATTGTTAGAGTAATCCGAGTTTAAGGTGGGTTCACAGTGAGAACGTGACTTCATTGCTATTTTTGAGATCAACTGCTTCGAGAGCAGCATCGACGCGCTTGTGTACAGTGGTGGGAAATAGTTTTTCGCTAAATTAATTTTTCATTTTCTATTCCTGAATTAATGCATAATAATCATTTTCATACTCTCACATTTAGCTAATAATAATGTTCATACTTTCACATTTAGCTAATAATAATGCTCATGTTCTCACATTCAGCTACCAATAGTTGTCACAATTGCATATTCAGAAGGTAATAATTCATCCCCTCTGGTATGTATAATAACAACTGACGATAACGATATTCGACATAATTTTCCTTTATAAACGCGAAGAGTAACACACACAATACTCTTGTCACATTGTGTTGAAAAATCAATTTAGGCTGGAAAATGTTGATAGATCAATATGCGAGTTTAACGTGACAAGGAGATATAGAAAGTTAAATAAATTTCTCTCTAGTCAACAAAGGATCAATACTCCTCCCTCGTGTGAAATTTTTCCGGGACAAACAGCTCGTTGAATTGAAAAAGAAAACTCGATTAGAGGAGCGATACTCCGTCGTTCGGAGACTCTCTGACGGCGAGATAAACTCTTCGCGGAGGCTTCACTGGGCGAGACAAACACTTAGGGGAAGTTTCTCCCTTTCTCGATGCCCGTGCTGCGTCGCCAGCTCATTAGTCACCGGTGGTTTCCTACGCAGCTGACGAGGGGCGAACATATTAACTCTCCCTGGAGTGTTTCCAGGATTGATAGTTCAACAAAAAACCAGGCTTGAAGAAAAATTAATTTTTCAAACTGCTAAACAGGAACAAATCATTTTGTCTGTTCGAGGGGTAGAAAATCTGGCTGATAAAATGCTTCACTAAAACAGCATTTCCAGAAAGAAATAGTATACACAGCTACCTAATATTTGCCAAATAAAGGGTTCTTTAAATTGTAATGATATGAACAATATTTTGTATATCATCGATTAGAAATGAACACATTAAGAAATATATATTTAATGTCTATATAACGGACATGCTCCTGACAGTAGAATAAGTCGTTTGATGCAGACTAGTCACAGGAGAATCGATCTTCCATTTCAAACCAGTAAGGATACAATCAATAATTTCCTTACTGAACTATAATAGTAGAATTAGTCTTCCGTGACATGCATATACTACTGGAATATTTCAAGCTTTAAAAATACTGTTGTCTTATGGAGATGGTAACTTTGAATTTATTCAAATTCTGTACTTGTTTTGGCATTTTGTCTAAAATTATTGCAAAATTTCCCGAGGTTCAGAGAAGCTAACGGAAGTCGCCTAGACGATAAAAATACCCCGGGACACGGTCTTGATTAATAAATAGCTCGTCTCCCGACGAAGGCTTTGCTTCCGATAAATCGATACACTTTGAGCGGCCGGTGTATTTCACGGCCTAGGATATTCAATCAAAGTGCGGCATGGTACGGTCGATTTTTTATTCTCCGCCGGGATTATTCTAGTCACCGTGGTATTCGCCTAATCAATTTCATCCGGCTTGGCGTGGTGGAGCTCATACAGAACATCCGACCCCGGTATTCAATCCGGATTTTTGTCCAAATATTCCCGCGAATGCTTTCTCATCAATTTCACAATTACTCGTTCCGTTTGATTCTAAATGAAAAATTATTGCACAGTTCGAAAATTGTTGATCTATTACAAAATTCCTTTGATTCAGAATATTTCATTAGAGGAAATATTGTTTATACACATTTTTCTGTTTTATTTTTTAATCCCTGGGTATATGTATTCCCAATAAAATAAATATATATGTTGATTTACAATTATTATATTATGTACTTAGCTATGAACATTTGTAATTTAATTTTAGTAAAACACAGTAATTAATGATAAAGTCAAGTAGTATGAGTCGCCCATATATCAGACAGACAGTAGAAAGATTGTGGACCTCTACATAAATTTCCAACTGATACAAAATATTTTCACATTTGCATTTATTGTTTTTTTTTTAAATTAATACAAATATTGTGAGATAGTATTATTTCTTATAAATTTCTCTATTTTACTAATTTTGTAAGTAATACTTGGTTTCACAGTAGAATAACCAGTTCACTAGTCAGCCAAGCAAAAAACGTAAAGGAAATTGATCGATCTTTGCCAGATCGTTTGTACTTACAACTGAATGTTGGCTCTGAACGTTCAAGCAGAATGGGATCGCTTATCGCCAGCCAAGTTGGGATTAGACTCTCGGATTCGGTAAGTGGAATAAAATCATATCCGTGTAGATAAGCGGATTAGGATTGTTATTAGTCGGACGAATGGAATGGGATCATTACTGGTCAAACAACCGGAAACAGGGCTACGTCCTGTTCGTCCAAGCAAATGGATTAAGATCGTGACTGATCAGACATGATTTCCACTATACATGTCTATGGCTTAGTGGAATAGGACTGTACGCAGTCGGACGAGTAAAGTGGAGCACGCGAACGTTATAGCACAGCGCGAAATGGGACCACGTCTACCTTCCGTTAAATCGTCCTTGGATTTCTCATGCTTCAATAATAAAACTGCATCAATTCTTACTAAATCTCGTTGTCCGCAATGAAAATCGTGCAAATAGAATGTTCTTTAAAAGAAGTTTTAATTTCTTAAAAGATTCCTGTTCGAAAATCTCAGCACTTCAATTACCGAATTCCCAAGTAATTCCTCCTGTATTTAATTATCATCGGCACTCACGTGAACAAAATGCCCCGGAATAAGTCTGAAAGTCTCCCCAAGTGTCGCACGCACCCTAAAGCGATATATTACCGGGCAACCCTCTTTCCCCGCGAGAGGTGGCTCGCTGGAAAGCGAGTCTCACCCCTTGGGAACGAGGGTAATTCTTCCCGAACAAACAAGTAATCGCGCGCGATAAATCCGGCGGCTGGGTCCCGTCAGAATTCTTCTTAAACAACACCGCAAATAATCGCACGCGATAAATCGGCGGCGCGCGGCCTGTCAGAGGCAGCAGAGGTTCCCGTGTCGTTGGTAAAAAGGCCAGACAGAAGAAAGAATCCCGTGTGTCCCGGTCACAGACTCGGAATCCTTCTTTCCTGATATTTCCGAGGCCCGTAAGAAAGGGGTCTGACGGCATCGACGACACGGAAATTTATTAGACATGGAGCTCCGGACGAAGCAACAATGGTCGGTCACGCGTTAATGCTTCTTCACCCATCGCGTCCCGACAATGGACAGGTTTTGGGAAGAGCATTGTGTGCCATCTTACGCGGCCATTGTTCGAGAGGCTCATCCAGTAAGCGTCTAAATCCGTCGACTGCTTCTCTAGCGACGAGTTCAACTTCATTCGCGAGACGGATGGATGATGGAATGAGATGCGTAGACAGTGTGCAGTCCAAGAAGAATTATAGCACGACTTGGTTTCCTGCTGTTTAAATATCCAATGGCCTATATTAACATTCCGATAGTTCTTGTAATGAAACGTTCTAAAACCATAGGTAACAAAGCTTCCGTAAAAATTTGAGCTTTTACTAAATAAACTAGATTAGCCCATCATTAGTTATAATACGTGTATGTCTGTCCATCATAGTACTCCGATTTAAACAGCGAAGAAAAGCTCAACGCTCAATATTTAGAGAAAACGGCTTCTATTATCCGAACTGTCAGGTTATATTGTTGTACGCCCGAATATGATAAACATTATCTAAGCAACATATTGACCAGCATCTGACAGACCAATAGGGCAACCTAGCTTTTTGCCGATGACTGTATGTTAGAAGTGTTGCCAGTGTAGGGGCTGGTAGCCACTAGCTGACAAATGGCTCTGTTTACAATGGGTCTAACCGAGCTGCGAGCATCAGCGATTGTACGGCCACGGTTAGGAACGTATAATAGAGAAAATCCCCTCTCGGCCCGGAGATAAGGCTCGCCGGCGCGCCCCCGGGCGTCTTCGATACTCGAAAACGACGTCCCGCTTCCGCTCTATTCCAGACGCAAACATCCGGCACCCCCTCGACTCGATCGACCCCTCGTGAAAGCCTCTCAAGGCTATCCGCCGGGGAGAAACTATGCTCGCATATCTACGCTCGTTTCGTGAGCCATGTTTGCACGGTTATAACCTCCACCCCCGGCCCCCTTTGGACCCTATCCAGTCGACCCTTAACCCGGTGTACCTATCGCGAAATGGAAATACTAAAAGGGCGCCGCCTCTCTATTTTCGGCAATAAACGGGATGGTCCTTGGGAATTGGGTCCCGGTTGTCGTTAGGGATGTTGCGTAATTGTTTCCAACGAGGCGAACAGTGTTTTCCGGGCTCGGGGTTCTGTTGGTGCACTGTGGTCATCCGATCTTGATCACTCCGCGCGAGTAAAAGTTACGTGAGAGGTTGTTCTGGTCAGTTTGGATACTCAAGATTCGGGCATCGTGTGTTATTATCAAGAATGAACGTTTATTAAAGTACTTGTAATTTCCTAGAGTTCTGTATCGTATGTCTGATCAAATCGTTTACTACTTGCACAACGATACTGTATCCTTGATTTGCTTGTGACCGCAGGCTATCTCTGTTCTACTCGTCTAATCATTGATTATTCCCGTACACCAAGAGGGCGACTCTGTCTAATCACAGACTATCCTCACTCCACCCGTCGGATCACAAATAATCTCCATTCTGTTTGGCCGGCTATTGTTGCCGCTATTGTGAGTTACTGTGCATTGGTTGTGTTTATTCTACTTGTGGAATTGAATATCATTGTTCTATTTGTCTGCGGGATCGCGAAGATATAATTTCTGGTGAAGACCATAATCAATGGCTGCAAATGCTTTTACCGGGGCGTCTATTTTATGGTCGATATTATTCGTTTCCCGGGCCTAGGGAGCACATGATAAATGAACTTTGCGAAATAGCGCGGAACCGCTCGAAAACTCCGCTTGTCGTCTTTGTATCTGCCGGGATACAGGCTATTTCGCGGAAGACTGGCTTCGAATTTAACCTTCGGTCCTTGTTTATTATCCGTCGCCCTTCTTCGCCGAGGCCAGGACCAAGTAAATGCGAATCCTGCCCTGGGTACGTGCTAAGCTTTCGGTTATCTGGAGCTGCTCGATTTAGCAGCGGTTCTTGCCGACCCGGTTGGCCCTTTTAAATGAGCAGAACGGAAAGTTTCCTGGTTCTT
Organism: Lasioglossum vierecki; assembly: GCA_028455595.1. Taxonomy (NCBI): domain Eukaryota; kingdom Metazoa; phylum Arthropoda; class Insecta; order Hymenoptera; family Halictidae; genus Lasioglossum; species Lasioglossum vierecki. Next base: position 6,133,853 of record CM052337.1, on the reverse strand, counting down.
CTCCTCGCCCCACTCTCTCTTTCTCTCAAGCTCTTCCCGATTCTTCCTCCTTGTCTGCCTTTCAGGATTTTTTCTCGTCACGATTCCATGGCTGCGAGAGTCCCACTCGTCTTTCCACCCTTAATTGCTATTGAAGTTTCGCATCGAGTATCGATCTGCGCCTTCCGAGTTTCGCGAGGGTTTGCTAACAGTCCGCCAGCGCGTCGCAGTCATAGTTTCTTAACCCCTTTTCTGTTTTAAGTCACGCCCCTTCATTTTTACTGTACCCAGCCGGGAAATTTGTTTCAAGGCTACTTCGGAACACCCGGGTCCATTGCAGGCTCGCTGGAAGCCTTTATTGTTCGTCTGATTTTATATAATCGTTTAGCATTTGTGTGGATCTATAGAGTTCTATATTACCTGTCTGGCTCGATTGCATGCTCTACTATTTGTCAATGTACTCCTCTACTACTTGTCCGACTTTAAACAGTGTTGTACTACTTGTTTCATTTTATATACTCATATATTCCATATGTCTGGAACTCAGATATAATCGAAATCGAGTGCAACCATCTGGCTCCACGACGTGAACGAAAGTTTCGATGTAGACAATTTCCAACAACACTATACTATCTGTTAATGCTTGAAACGAGAAGGGTAAGGTAGCCGAAGTGCCGGAATCGTCCGAAAAATCGCGAAGTTTCCAGCGCCATCGGGTCCGAAACTAGCTCTCGAACTTCCGTTGCTTCTTTTTTCTATCTTTCGACGCTTTAAACCGATTAGAACGCACCGAAACATTTTTGTTGCTCCGTCGCGAAGAACTAGTCCGCGAGAATCGGAGAAGTTTCGTCGAACTGGATCAGCTGGGTTGCTCACCGACGACTTGGGAAACTCGTTCGAGTGTCGAGGTCGACAAAGGAACCACCCTCGAGTACCGTTTCGCCAGGGGTCGCGGGTCACTCTGATCGAATTTGATGGCACTGTCGGGGAAGGAAACTGTTTCCCTTCCTTTTAACACTTTACTGGAACACTCTGTGTTCCCACTCACGCCTTTTGTACATCGGCTCTCTCGAATAGTGTTTCTACAGTGTTATCATTGTTATCTTCAACTGTAGCATCTTTGCTAATTCCGACAGTTCTTCAAAAATGGAAGCACATTGTAGATCTTCGTGAAAATTGTCTATTCTCGGAGGAGAGATCCCTGTATTGCTGGTTTGTCTAAGAATGGTAACGATATACTGCTTGTCTGACTTATTACAGGCTTGTACTACTTGCTAGTCTTAATACAGTTTTCTGTATTGCTTGTTCGTGTAACAATGACAGTAATACAATGCTTAATTTGTATTATGTTGCGTGTCTGTCTAAAAATAATAAACTATTTGTTTTAATAGGATCCTCTACTATTTATCTGATTCAATTAAATTCAATAAAATAATTAGATTCAAGGTACTTCTAGAAGTACATCTTGTCATAGGTAAGTGTGTAGCCTATCCCGAGACGAATTTACTAATTTACAATACTTTCGTCTTTCAGGATTAGTCAGGGTGATTAAATGCTGTTCAAAATTTTTCACCTATTAATTTATCACCCATCGAATGATCCGTAATAAAAGCGACGTTTCTCAGCGGAGAATGAAAGAATCAAGGACCTCGCGAAATTTCTCCAGCTGCATAAAAGTCCAACCAATTAACCGGAATACGGGTAGGGAGGAGAGGTGGTGGAAAGGCGGTTCGCATCTCGAAACTCGTTATCGTAGGTCGAGTTTCCATGGCGGCAAACGACGCGATAGTAAATCGGTGGATTCCTTGCCGGCAACTATTCCGGGCTTTCATGAACAGACCTGACGGAAGAAACCCGCATCGTACTCGCCGGGTAGAATGATTCATCTGGCGGACGAGCGCGGCCGGAACGATCAATCTATATCAATCGCGACCGCGCGCGCGATAAAACCGAAAGCAATTTCTTCCCGCGGCGAGATAACTGCTTTTCACCCTCTACCCCCCGGACTTTCCCGTCCTTCCAGAAACGATACGACTTCGGTTTCATCCACCGGAAAATGCTCCGACTGGTTTGCCCGGCTGCATCCGAAGTAATACCGTTCTGTGCATCGTTCCCGATTGCATTTTCTTGCGTTCGAATCCGCGACCCCGCTTCTTTGTTTGCGCATATTTCGCCCGGATACCGGACTATAGGCTACGGGGATGGGGCGCAACGAGGCAAAGAAAACACCACGGTTTTCTCCATATCTTCCTGGGAAACGCTGCTTCACTCGTTTTCCGTTGTTTTCCATGGGTGCCGCGGTTTTACAGCATTACCGGGGACTTCTGCTTAATTTCTTGGATCTTGTTCCCCTGAAAGGCTGTGCGTTGCAAGAAAATTGTGGAATTGGATGTACAACTCGACGGGAATTTCCAAGTTTCTCCTGGCAAATTGCTTTCGCAGATATTTTTTTTTGTTTTGCTCGGTTTTTGCGTGAATTGCACGGTCTGGCGCTGACCCTTGCCTCCCGGGAGTTAATTGTTTTTGTCTCCATGACAATCCTTAGATTTTACTACTCTCTTTTCGTCTTTATTGCGAACTTCAACGAAAGGGAGGGAAATTTTTTTAATGGAGATTCGGAATGGAACAGGACTGTTTGGAAGTTTTTGTTTCTCTAAATCAGAGTAAGTGTTTATTCGGTGAAACACAAAATGGAATTTATCTTTTATATTTATTGCGAATCTGTTTTTGGTTCAATCGTTCGTAAGCAATGGTTTTCTGACTTGAAGAAATGAACGTTATAAATAAACATGTTACACAAATCCAATTACAGAACTTCAACTAATGGTGTAAAAAGTATGCCAGCTGCCTCGTTCGCGAACAATTTACTATACTTCACAACCGAGCAGAATTACATAAACCACTTATTCAGCACTGCAACAAACTCGAAGTAGGTTACGAAGTAACGTTGCTCCTTCATCGTTCATACTTAAACACTGTTCATTTTCCCCATAAAACTTTGGACGCGGAGACGGTTAACAAAACTTGAGACGGAATGTATAATTAAAAACAGCGTTGCCGAACGTGAGAGCGAACGAATTAACCCTTAAGTCGATAACCGTGTCTTAAAATTTATCTTTAAAATGTCATAACTGCAAAATATTTTCCGGGGGTTGCATTCGCGGTCCGAATTTCGAAATGACTCGGTAATTGGTCCTCCGAAAGTCGATCCGTGGCTACTGTGTGCAATACAGTCACGATAGGGATGCAGGAGAGGAGAGAGGAGAGGGTTGAAACCGAGGAAGGATGAGTTGGTAGGAGTGGATGAGGGTTGTTTAGTCGGCGGCGTCGTTAGACGCGATATTCCTCCCTCCATTAGGGAAATGAATTTCACCCCCGTCCCTTCCGATCATCCCCTTCGTGGGCTCGAGAAAAACTTCGCTCCTGCCGTCCTTTACCCACCCCCGCGCTCTCGTACGTTGCTCGGAAGCTACTTCTTCTGGCTTCTTATTCTTCTTCCATCCCTGCGCGTGCGCGCTACCAATCCTTATCTCGCGACTAGACAACCAACACGGGGCTGTCTGGCAGGCCTCGCCGGCCAATTATTTTCTGTAATTAACGAGCTTCCTCGGACGTGGGACGACGATTGTATTGCGTGTTCTCGTGCCGGCGTCGGATCTGATACTACCCCGCAATGGGAGAGGGTGGCGGCGATCGATACATTTTCACGAACAATGCGATAATCGGCTGCTGTACCTCTCTCGAAATTAGGGGAAAATTATTGGTATTGGTGGCAAGTGAGCAGGCTTCGGTCCTCGACGAAATTCGAATGGTCACGTGACCGCAAATAGCTACTGAGTTATTTGTTGTACCAAACAATTTTTCCAACAAGTGTCGCATGGTTTTCAGGGGATTTGTTTTCGAGGTATGAAAGTCACCTTCAGTTTTTTAAATGTAGTTGATAATATATTTTCTCGAATTCGGATAAAGCATGGAAATCTGCATGAAAGTAGGGGTTGAATTAGTAAATTGAATAAATCATTATTAATATATATATTTGCCGTGTCTAAATTTCAGATTAATATAAAATCATTTTCGGAGAAAATGGTTTCATTGGATCAATTTTACTGATAGATTAAAACCAGTTATCTCGTATTAAAGAGTTAGCGGACCAAACCAGCAGCACGAAATAATTATTTAACAGCGTATACAACATAAAAATACAGCATTTCAGAAATACATATACGAACAACTTGGAAGCAAGTTCATCCGCAATACCCAGTATAATAAAGGATCGAGAATTAATGTGAGAGATACGATTTAGGTGACCACCACACATTTGGCAACTTTCCTCAGCGAAGGGTTGCAGAGTGACGCGTAACTGTTCACTCTCTGGTCACACCCACGCGAGGGTGTGCTCGCGTGGGCGTCTATCCTTGTATTATGTTCTGTGTATTAGTAGGCCAGGGTAATCGAGCGAGGGGGCGACGGTAAAAAGCGTGCAGAGTCGGTCGAAAGTGTACGTGACTCGACTGGAATTCTATATTCCAGAGAGAGGAGAGAAAGAGAAAGTGAGAGAGTTAGAGAGATGCTGTGTCCACCCGAACACCGGGGGCGGAGTTAATTTTGATTTTCGGTGAATAGGTCGTTCTCGCGATCTTTGTGGTAGACACGACCGAAAAGGCTCCGGCGATTCGCTCCAATGGATTGAATTTCGAATTTGGACTCATTGTTGGAGGGGGAAATGATTACGTTTGTTTGCTGGGAAAAGTATTCTGAGGTGGAAGATTTTCATTCTAGACTGTGCCCCATCTTTTTATTTACAGTTTCATATTTCTGTGTATTATATTTCCCTTTTGATAAACTATTTGTTTCCATTGACATGATTTATATTTACGTTCCTCATTTTATTAACGTAATAAGTATTTTATTTAAACAAATCTTAGATATTCTACATTACACGAAAACAAGAATTTCACTCGTCCAAAGAAACCATACAAACAAATATTCCCCGTTAAACCATTGCATCAAAAATATTTTATATATTTGCAAAATTTCCGACGAAAAAATGAGCTGCTGTCTGCGGCATTTTTATCGAAATTGGATTTGCTTCGTCCAATGAATAAATTATTTATCGTATCGGTTTTTTCGACCGAAACGAGACATGGCAGAAATTGATTAAGTTAATTACGGCGGATCGTGCGAAGTGTAGCGCGAAAATCGAGTGGGCGCGAGAGTAGGAGGGGTAAAAAAGGAACTGTTAATACGTTTTGGTAACATTTCACGTTGTCCTGGGAATTCGATTCGCAGTTTCATACATTTGATACGACGGCGCGGGCACGATTTCCACGGAACGCAATCAACGTGCAAAATCTGCACCAATGAGAGAGGAGCATTACGGTTCTGCGCTATCGTCGCGTGTCATTCACTCGTTGAAAATTTTATCAAATCCTGTCGCGGGAAATAACGTTTTGATATATTCCAGGATCACGAAATAACTTTCGGTTTTCAGGCCGAACGCAACATTGTCGCTGAATTTTTCGATAACACACGGAGTTTCATTCACTGTGGATTTTTAATCATTCGAAAAGACTGGACGCGTGCTTCGTAAATTTTTGAATTGCGGTGTCGTTTGATATTTGTGGAGGTGGGGCTCGTATAACTTTTGCATTATGATACTCCGAAAAGAATGTGCTGGACCGTCACATACATTTGTGCGACTACGATTCGTGTGTTCCTTTTATACATTAATAAAGCACAGAATTCATTTATTCATGTAAGCATTTATAGTATAGCAGTATAAAAATAAAAAAACAAGCAAAAATCACAATTTTTTCGCTTACATTAAACTTAACACAGCTTTTCAGATGAATCAATTTTTAAGGACAACGGAGATGAATTCAGCAGCTTTCCTGTCTGCGAACAAATGCTTAAAAAAAGCTTTTGATGATGACAATTTTTAACAACATCCGGCGTCATTCGTTCTCATTCGTTAAACCGTAATTAGGCACGCCAATCATGCTTTCCGCGCAACAGCCTAAGGTCCTGATTAAGAGAGAAAAGTTGTTCCCGTTTTATCGTCGGGCACGGTTTTATTTCCGACGCGGCGGGCGGAAACTTCCATTCAATATGTAGTAAATAAAAGCATCTCGAGCAGTAACACCGGAAACTAAAATTGAAGGAGAAAAGAAGAAGCACGGAATCGTGACCCATAAAAAGTTCCTTCGGGGAACTAATACAGAAGGAACTTCGGGAAAAAATGGCCACGCGTCACAGCCGGTGACGTATCGATCCCTCGATATCTAGATATTCCGAGTTCGCGACGGCCGATTAGTCTCGCCGATCGTTACAAACTTTCTGCAACGATATTCTACGTTCCGACTGGTTTCATCGGGGGAACGATGAATTTTTCAGTTGAAAAACGACGCTCGAATTGAACTACGTCGGCCGGTTAAACGCCCGGAACTCGGACCTGTTCCCTGTAAATTAATAATCGAGTTCCGCTGTTATTGTGACCTGTAACGTGCCCGCTAAAAATACCGCTGCCTCGGCCGTGTGCTCTCAGCTATTTTCAATTTTGTAATTTTCGGAAGCTTCCAAGGTCCTTCCTGCGTTCTGACAAAAATGAATTTGTGCGATATAAAATAGACCAAAGATTTAAACGATTTTTTATATTTCAATTTATAATAATTATTAGAAGAATTACCAATTTTTATTTTGAATAAATTATTATTACAAATTACTTTGATTTCATATAAAGATCCACAGCCTAGTCATTAATAACAAATTGACTACAATTTCGCTATTGAAACTTTAAATAAATGAATTGTATATGTGAGGCCGAAAATCTGTATTAGAAACTACCAATTTTTATTTTTAATAAATTATTATTGCAAATTACTTTGATGTCATATAAAGATCCACAGTCTGGTAATTAATAGTAAATTGACTGCAATTTCGCTATTGAAACTTTAAATGAATGAATTGTATATGTGAGGCTGAAAATTTGAAAACACCGATATTTCGTTATCCGAAGCGACTCGCATCGTGTAGCAACGTCCGTCACAAAACGGTCATAATCGCAAGGAGGGAATGGCCGGGTTGAGCCGTCCTTAATCCGGAGAGCCGTCCAATTACGATCAGCGTCGCGGATCCGGAATTGCGAGGGCAGGTAAATCAACTCGCTGATCGATTCTTCGCGCGTACCAAGTAACCGCGAGGTAGCCGAACTGATTATCCCGAATCGTTATATTATGCCGGTCTGGAGCCGTAACGGCGTGCATTAATGAGCGCAATTAATCCCGGGGAATTAATGCGAGCGACAGCCGTCACGCATTCGTGTTCGGAGGGGATAGCAAGGGCATCGCTGGGGTGGTTTTGCGAGAAACATTGCCGACGCCGTTCGGCCCACCCCCTCGGCCGGCCTTTTCCGCGGATATTATTTATTACCGGGAACGCTATAGCCGTGTTATATTTCGCGTAGAGTTGTGCGGCCCGTTTCCACTGTGCGCCCGGCCAGGAAGTGCCTTTTGCATTTCCTGGTTTGGACGTTGCATTTAATTGCATTCTCTCGTCAGGTATGTCCGCTGCGAGAACCCTTATTTCATCGGCGTTGTTACACACAGAAAGGGAGAGAGAGGGAGGAGCACACGATCTTCGTCCGCTGCGAACGACGAACAGGAATTTCTCGTTTTGATAACATAATAGCTCGTGGATCCGTTTTTCGTTCCGACGCCATTGTCTGTCGGTGCATTCCAGCGAGATGCTGGACACAGGGACCAGGAAATTAGGATATATAGCTATGGAAATGCTCGATCATGAGATTCCTGATGCGCTTGGCGATCCTCAGATGATTGTCTAACGATTTACTGATTTATTGACGTAGGTTTTGCCAATTGGATTCCCTAATGTTTATGCAAAAATAATGTTCTACCTGAATTGCAACAAACAGCAGTGAAATAGAAATTTCTGTCAACAACCATAATGTTCTACAATATTCAATAATGTTCTAGTTTATAGTTACAATGTGTATTTTCATACCTCAAATGTAAATTAATTTATCATGATTCAAGATAATAAAATCTAGAATTATTTCGATATTTATCAAAAACAATATCAAAGAAATTTAATAGGTTGGAAATAATATAACAGCATTTTCAAATTTTTCCACTTTTTTAGCTGTTTTAACTTGCATTTACTTTTGTCATGAATACATCAAATCCACAGACTACTTAAATGTTGAACACATTCAGCTCACGAATTTATGGAACCCACAGTTTGCTGGTGATCAACAAAACGTAGAATCCAATGAAAAAGAAGAAACACAAGCTCCTAGAATAATGGTGTCATCCGATCGCAGCTGCCAACGAAAGTAATTAACAGCGACAGTAGCGATGCTGTTCGTAAAGTTGCACACAGACTTTGTCCATCCGTGTCCATTCGGAATCGTCAGCGGGTATCGCGGTATTTTTTAAAAATTCGCCTCAAATGTCGGACAACGCAATAAAATGAAAAAGACCCGCCGTGGGCAGGCAAACGCCTCCGTTGGTCCAGGTTGTTCTGTTTCCGATAGCAGTGTGTCGTTGACTCTTTTTGTCGTGCGTCAAATCGATCGAATCCGAGAGCGTTGAACCTTGGCGATCGCTGCAATCCGCTTTACCGTGTTACGCCGATCGTCGGGATGGATTCGTTTAGACCTGTACTTCATAATACAGTTCGCTAGACTTTTCCTATAGATTATGGATGCGCCGGAGTTTTCTTGTCTGTAATGACTCGTAATAGCTCCGCTGCCGTTTACTTGGAACACAACGGCGACAGTAGATGTAGGTAATACTATTTAATGGGTTGTGCTGGTAATGCTAGGTATAGTTCAATCAATTCTGGGATTCATAGTAGAGCTCTCTGAGTTTTACTAGTGACTGGGTGTACTAAAATTCAGAGGGATGGTAGTAAATTGATAGTCACAGTAGGTGAGCTCTAAATGGACCACTGCTAGGTTTTACTATTGTCACTTGAATACTAGAGCATCCATAGAATTCTGATATCAATTACAGTTAACTATTTTCCACAAATTATGTACTAGGATTCAATAGGCTATGCTACCAATGTTAAGTGTGCCAATTTACCAGATTCTACCATTTTGCCAGTGTCACCTATTTATTATCACAATACCGACTAGTGATAAGCAATTTAAAATCGATTGTTTCGATGTAAAATCGTTAGTTTTTGATACCTTTTTACACTATGCAAGAAACTGTGAACACAGATATTAGGGTTTCCATCAGCAACGATTCCATCGAATAATATAAGCGATTTTTCTTTGCCGTGTCAAGTGGCCTGACGTAATCGCACACCACCCAACATTTTTTGTCAATCCTGGACATGGTCCGGTTCTGCGGTAAAACGACGAATTGAACCATGTTTTAATAGCGGTTTGCCGCTCTCGACCGACGATTAGTTAGGTGTCCGAGGCGCGGGGACGATTTAGCGTGGATTACTGTTATCGATCCGAGTGTCAAAGCTGACGTCGGTCAACGCGCAATCTTGTTATGCTTTTCGGTGCCTGATCTGTACGATTCGATTAAACATCATTCAATGTTTTTGATGCTATCAAACTGTCGCAAATAATGCACTGTAACCAACAGGAACCAGACGTACTGACAGCATTATTCAATCAACGAAACATTTTGAAAGTTAATCAAACTTTTAGCTATTGTTCAGCTTAGCAATGGTCGTATTCATTTTTATTATTATTGTCTCCATTGTTAACTGCACCTAGCATATAACATTTTAGGAATCTGTACAATCTACAAAGTTTTATAAATCTACATCTTCGATCTAGAGCATTATCGAGTATTTCCGTCGAATCCAAGGTCTCCATAGAATCCAGGACGGCCGTGGTAACCGAGTAAACCCAAGTGGAAGGCGCGCAGCAGGATTGCAAAAGAAGAATTGAGCTGAAGTGCGTGCCAGATATTGTTAATTGCTTTCACACGTGCTCCGCCGTGCTTTTCACTTAGGTCCGAGTTAAAAGCAAAGCTTTTAAGGACAGGCTCCTCGCGAGAGAGACGTAAGACGTCATTATACGTTTCCTTGACGAAACTTCTCACCTTTTGTCTAAAATGGAACGGGTGCCTGGTTAACTTTGTTACGAGCGTTCGTAAATGCATAGAACCTCCTGTTGGACGAGATTTTCCATGGCAAAAGGGAGACGTGTGTGTGTGTGTGTGTGTGTGTGTATGTCGACTTTACAAGGGTAGTTGCTGGCCGAGAGCGGATGTTAGAGGAGGGGGACAATAGTGTGCTGCTACAAAGAGTGTAATCTTGGAAAAATGAAACGCGGCCTTAAACGAGAGACACGGGCGCGCGTCTTTTGCTCTTTTTCATTAGTTCTTTATTTTCGTCGTTCAGGGGGCAAAAGACTCTTGCGGCCACCGCAAAACGTATTAATGCTTTCGCCGGCAAGTCGAGGGAACGGAATTAGAAAATGGCTTGCTAAACTGCGGAGAAGTGGACAACGTCTTAAACAACCGCGGCTTTGGTCTCCGGGAAAAATTGGGGAAATGGAAAACTCGCGGTTGAGAGGACCTATGACGACGCTGGAGCAAGATGATTACCATTTTTATTATTTTAGGATTTTACTGTTGCTGCGAGGCAGACTTTATTCCGGGTAGTTTTATGTGAATTTATATCAGGCTGGATGTCGAGTCTTCGCATTTTACTTCTTAGTTTGTCGATGGTAGTATTTGCCAGAACGAAAATCTTCTTAACTGTTCCTTCTATGCAGTTTTAGAAAAGATAGTATTGAGGACAGTTCTTCTCTAAAAAGAAATTCCTTGATTTTCCAGTAGTGAAGATCAATACTTGTAATTACATTAATTGGATTCGTGTGAATTTAAATGAAATTATGTTCTCTTTCACGCACTTGTTCACAGGCAATTTTTTAATCATCAGGGGAAAATAGTGTAAAGGCATTTGCGTCCACAGGAAACAATTTCACAATTTTCCAGTGGTTCAGGTCAACGACAGGAATTCCCCTGAATGAATCCACACTAGTGCGAAAGAACCGTATACTCTTTTACACACCTGTTCACAGACAATTTTGTAAGCGCCAGGAACAAGATAAAAAAATGTCTCCAACCCCAGCAAACAATTCTACGATTTTTCAGTAGTAATGGTCGACGATTGGAACTTTTCCAAATAACCTCACCTGTATTCGAACGAAATTGAGTTTCCTCTGTTCTGTACTTGTTTACAGAAAATTACACAGCAATGGGAAAGCGAATACACAAAGGGCTGTTCCAACAGGAAACAATTCTATCATTTCCAAGTAGTAAAGCTCAACGATTGGACACGTTTTAAATGAATTCGTAAAATTCGAGCGTAAGTGTATTTCCTTTTCTGTTCGCATTTATATGTAATTTCAGAAACAATAGAAGTAGGCAGCAGGAACAGATTGCATCGATTTCATACAATTCAGTGAGTTTTAAGTAGTAAGGGTTAATGATTAGAAGTCAGGATTGCTTTAGGAAATCAGCAGTAGTAGAGGTCAACGATTCGAATTTCGAAATGATTTGAAAGGTCGGGTTCTTGAAATTTCTTAGGAATTCGAGTTGAAGGGGAAATAGACTGCGAACAAAGGGACACGCCGTTTAGCAGAGGGGTTGCAACAAGGGTGACACGGAGGGTGCGAGAGAGGGCGCAACCTCGGACAAAGAGCCTCGCATCGACGAGTACTTCAATCCTCTCGACGACCCCAGTCGGTCTACGAAAACGCATTCCACCAATCACCGACGAAATACGTACACGGTGACCCGTAAATATCCTCGCACTGGTCCACCCTTCGGAAACTACCCTCTCAGCAGGATAGCCCAGGGCTTTTCCACGGAATCGCACGAAAGACGCTCTATGCCAACTATACGTCTGGAACACGGAGGAAATCCCGCAGTTTTTCGATCGTAAATTCCCTCTATCGTATCCACAACCCCGACAATATGGCGGTCGTGGTACTATTGTTGAACCATAGCGTTTCCGGCACGACCATAGACTTTCCCGTTTTTGGACATGAATTTGTTACACATCGACAGGAAGTTGCGAAGCTCGATCCACAATGTCATCCAAAATATTTTAGACATTTTCTAAAATTGTTTTCATATTTCTACATTTTTGGGTAGATAGGTAGCCAATGTTTTCACAGGTTTAAAAACGTTAGTGTTCCATTTTTGAGTTTGATGACCGGCTTAATAATAGAGTATACGTAACTGGAAATTTCAGGGCAGCTCTCGAGTATGAATATCCTATTACGTGGGTAGTTAAACCACAACTAATAAATCAATAATATCTATAATAATATATTAGCAGAGCCCTCCTGGGTGCGGACTTTCAATAGAAACCAGATTCTCGAAGATAAACATTGGAAACTGTGTTTCGGCGTCGACGTTCGAGCGCGCGAGGAAAGAGAACGTAAGAAAGGAAGTGAATAAGACACTCGCGAACGATAATGAGTTAATTGATATTACAATTCACTTTATTTGTAAGATTAATAGACGTAATACACGAAAGCGATATTGATGCGATTGGATTGTGCCGCAAGGAATGAATATGCTCTGACGAAGCCGAGTCTTTTAAAGAGATCGATTCCGCGAACGAGGTGTTACGCGATTGGCGTAGATCGCTCGCCGAATCGATTGTTTCGGGATTCAAAGCGAGGTGATTTCGGTTGACGATCGCTAGACGTTACGAACGCGGCTTCGTAACAATAACAGCGGGGTCGTCACGCAACGCTAAGCATGTATGTAAAAACACATATCGCGCGGAGATTGTCTGTGTCTAGCGTCGACCGGTAAACTCCTCACTTTGAATCCCGAACAAACTGTAACCAAAATCTGCAGAGTAAACGAGTTACGTTAGATATTCATCCAAAAATGAATCCGAAATATTTTCGACTTAACATCTAAAAAATATACCTGAACAAAAATTACAATTTAGTAAGTAGTATCAAAGGTTCAGATATCGTAGAAATACGAAAAACCCACTGTCCAGTGATAAGATAAGTGAAACAGTCCAACATCGGGCGAGTTGCAACGGAAGCATTATTTCAGTAAGTAGAATGAGAATGTATATGGTCAGACACATAGAATTGAGGTTTCTCACGATAGGAGTAGCAGAGTAAACGATTGCCATGTATTATAGCGAAATAGGACGTGAAATAGGACAGTGCATGATCAGACGAGTAGTTCCAACAAATTGTACGATCTCGTTGGATTGTAGATCATTCGACAGGTAGATTAAGGGGATCTCTCGATCAGAAAAATGAAATGGGAGTTCATTGAGTGGAGTGATACATGGAGCTTTTATCACTCTATAAGAAGAATATAGTCATTCGTGATCGAAATCGACCCGAGAACGTATTATTGTAATCAATAAATGAAATGGCTGTTGTTTGTAATTGATTAGGCATCATGAGAAATTTATCAAACGAGTATATTAAAACATATATTTTTGCTACCATTAAGTTTTGTTAAATTTCATTACAAATGGGAAAAATTACGACGAATAAGTAGAATATGTCTGTATGTTGTCAGACAAGTAAAATAGAACTACGTTTAATTACAGCGGATAAAAGGACTTCTCATTTTATATAGACACGCATAGAGAAAAATGAAAGTAGATCAAAACTAATCTAACTGAAACTGTTTCAACCTGTTTGTTCAATGATTTTGCTATCATCTTAAAATTCGGTTCTCCAAAAAGTTTTTCACTTCAACACTGACTGTAGATTTACTCTCCGAAATTTGTAATTAACATCAGTGTTACAGGGGTTTCAAATTTTCGCGACCCTCGTATTTCACGTTTTTTCCCCGGAGGAAAGTCAAGAAAAAATGAATACCGTTGACCGGCTGCTATTACGAATTTTATCGCTCGCTAAAAAATAGAACACCCGGTCTAGAATGCGGCGGTCGGGTTTCAATACTGGCATTTTTATACTCTATGAAAAATATATATTGCCCGAGATAGAAAATTAAAAATTTATGGTGCGCGCCGGGCAGCATGACGCCGTAGCCTACCATTGGCCGTGGGAATGTTCATAAAACGCGAATGATGTCCAAGAATGTTCCAAAGAGCAGTCATGCGTTCTAAGCACCATCTAAAACCGAAAACTAAGGCGAACTCGAATAGTCAGCAAATTTTTGATCATTTTGTAATTCAATTCTACAGTAGTGTCGTAGGATTAGGTTTGCACCGTTTCTGGATTTATTAAGTTAAATTCCTATTCTGGTTGTGTTTCCCATCCTCGAAGACAATGTCGGGTAGAATTTATGAATAATGCATTCTATCTGCTGCGGGGAATATCGAGTTAAAAATAAAAAATTTTATTCTACACGCCTCCGGTTTTATTCCGTCGCGTTCTCCGTGTGTATTGTACATAATCGTTCTTGTACCCGATTCAACGTCGGTGTCGAGTACTACGGTTTTATTAATATTAAAATTTCCAGTTTTAATATCGTCGAAGAAATTCGAGCGTTCCGTCGAAAATATCCGAAGCAGCATTTCACTTTCGTGACGCCAACGGATGTTTCCGAGATTTTTGATATGTTCCGTTGAAAAAAATATCAAAGTCGCAAATGTGATTTTAAACAAATTCGGTGGTCTGTGTGGCAGCCGTTTCTTCGAGATCAATACAAAGCTGCGCCGTTATTGGAAAGACATCATGCCATCTCTTTGCTCTCTGTTTCTGTGCGTTCTCCTCGTTCGTACATATTCGAAGTAGATTGTGCACGGCTGTTGGTTTGCATATGTCGCTCGCATGCCGTTCCTGTAATATAACGGTGTTTACATTCTATTATACTTGACACGACGTCTGCTCGTAGCGGCCGGGCTCACAGGGAAAGTTTCTATATTAAGATACTTCCAGCCTACACTGAAGAAGCTTGGAACTATCGGACGGGCAAACTGAGTCGTTCCAACTTACTCGTTTTGATGACACTGAAATTACAAACATATTTTTACGGGTATTAAATAAATCTATTTATTCGCAAATTGAGTGCAATGAAAGCCGTGGAAATTTTTAATGGATATTTTGTACGTTGTTGTTAGCAGTGGGAATGTTTTATTTAGCATAATTAAAAAAGAGAAATGCAGAGCTAAATCTAATTCCTCATTTTTATTTCTGTTACAGGTTCGTGACCGTTATTTTTCAATAAAAAGTTGGTAGTTGCACAACAGTTTGAGCGTAAGTGAACACATATTTATTTGTAGAATTAAGTAATTTACTTTTACTGTAAAAAATACTTATATTATTATTAACGAAGATAAATTTCCACTTCACTCCAGCTTGTTGCAATTCAGGCGAAGGATAATTATTTCGTATAAAGATCCGCGGTGTCTGCTTATTATATATCTAAAGAAACTTTTTAAGTCAATTAACACTTTGAATTTTGCGACTGAATGGCACGAAATCCTTTCGCAGAAATTTCGCGACAACGTTGTCGGCGAACAAGAAACCCAGCTTATGCAAAAGCTGGCCCTTCAGAAGGCGCTCGGCCGAGTGTCATTTCGCGTGATTTATTTAATAATTATACCGCGGGTCGAAAAGTCGTTTTGGTAGCGGCGGCGGCTGGCATTGGGCGTTTGAACAGCGTCTGGCGCGGACTATTTTCTCTTAGCTTTGTTCCCATCGCCATTATACCTTCAATTCACGCTTGCAACTCGTTTAGCCCTAATTGCGCAGGATTTTCGGCTGAATGGCCGGGGCCCGTGCCTTGTTATCCTTGAGTTGTTTATTTTAATTACGACATCGGGTTCCCGTCGCTGGGGGAGCCGCTCTGAATGCGAGCGACGCTATTGACAGAACTTCACGGGATAATTAATATTGCAGTTACGTAATTAAAGCAGATCTCGTGTGACGATTGTCGAATAAATTGTTTTCCAAGCACGGCAAGTGCGCGTGTGCTCCACAGCAAAACATCGCTCCGTTCTTGGGCTGCTTGAATCCCAGGCGATTCTCTGCTGTTGTTCATCGATTCCAGCGTGCACGGGATCATGCCAACGTATCTGATCGAATGCGAAACTCTATTTCACTCGTGGCCACGAGCTGTTTATGCTTGATTCGTTGAATCCGGTTCTCCTGTCAGCTATCTGGTAATTAGAATGCGGATCTTTGTTGCGAAATTGTCGGGAGCCAAAATGCTTTTCCTTCTCTTAATGATTTGTCACATTTTAATTTTTACTTGCAAATTTTCGGTTCCAGTACCGTATGCTCGTTTCAAACAAAGTGTAGTGTTCGATAGCATGGTTCTTTTTGTTTTAATGGTACAGAAAAAATTCCAGTCGAGCGATTTATCAACTTCGTCGCCCTTGTCTGACCAAAGGCCGACCTGTTCTACTTATTTTATGATTGACGATCTGCAGTTTTGCTCGTTGGATCGTATCATTTTTTCATTTGTTTAATGACACTCTGTTTGCCACTTGGTCCATGATATAGTACTTGTACTCCCTTCATACAATTGTTACGCACCTCCGATTTACTTGTCTACACTTACATTGTACTTTTCGAACAATCGCAATATTCATTATTCACGATTCCCATTTTACTCGCGCCACGATTATTTATTCCGCCTGTCTGACCACTGACACGACTGATTCTACTTACTGAGGGAATATTGTTTGATAATTCGTCGACTTATTCCCTTTGATCGATCGAGCATACCTCTTCTATTCTACATTCTATAAAATTTTCGAAGTATCACGATCAAAGTGCAGTGCTTTTCTCTTTATTTTATTTACAGGAGTATATGATTGTTTCATGCCCCCAATGTTTTCACTCGTATCTTTCCCGTGTTATTAGAAACGTTTCCATCACTCGAACGCAGGTTCCCCGATGCTCGAGCGTGTTTCGCGTCACTGGAATCATTCTGATATCCATAACTCTAATTCCGGTCAACCATGGAATTAATTTCTGCTTGTACATGCCACCAGTACCATCGAGTGCACTCTCGCTCGAGTTACTACACTTTGAAACGGCAGCTGCTTTCGATGCTTTTGTGTCGTGCTCCACGTCGAAAGCATAACTTACAACGTTCGCATGCGGGGATATGCTCGCCGGTGTTTCGTCTCGGCTTCATAAATAATTAATTCCAACTCATTGACCAATCCTGGCGAGCAATTTTTCCATTCAATCATCCCTGTATCCAATGAAAAGTTCACATATCCAGTACATTACTTTTTCATTTCGTTTAAATATTAGACGTGTATCAGACTACACAAAAAGTACAATTATAAAATTGTGGTAACCTTGAAAATATCAGGCAAAATATATATGGAAATATATTTTTCCTATTTTCAATAACAATCGAGTATCATATACGCTTCGTACACTTATTTTCTCCCACAAAATCGTCAATCTCAGAGGTTCAACTTCGTTTACAATTTCGAGCATATTAACCCTAATCTGAACCATATACTGTCTCCGCTTCATTCCCGCAGAACACTATCCTTCAGGTATTAGCAAAGCCAGCTCGACCTCCTATTCTTCGGACCAAGCTCTTCCACAGCCGAGCAGGTCAGAAGAGTCTCCTGATTGGCGAACGGTGTTCCGGTTCGCAGGACCCATCAGCGGAAGTGAACGTGGAGCGATTCGGCGTCGCTGGAGGACGCGGGAACTTTCGCCGAAAGTGTTTCACCGCGGGGGCCGTCATCGGGAAAGCAATTTTTCGAGGGACGACCCGACGGGTGGGGAAAAAACGGTAGAAGGAACAGCCGCGTCTTCAGGCGTCCGAAAGGGAACCGGTGACAGTCGTTACCGTTCCGGGCTATCTCCCGGATGACGCAGTGAAATTTCCCCCAGATCTTCAGACCGCGGACGCACAGAGAGATAAAGGTGATTGGGCCCCGACGAGTTTCATCAAACTTTTCTAACTTTTGGTGCCGCCGCGAACGTTACGACCGGAACTTTTCTTGATTACACGGAATTAGAGGGAGCCTGTCTCTCTCTACCTTTCCCTATGTCCCTCTTTCTCTCACTCTCTTCGCGGAAATCCATTCGTCTAGGACCGCGATGAGCGCGCGGCGTGTCGTTCTGCCCGAGACGGTGTAGATGGTGGGAGGTCCGTAGGTGGAGAACGCTTAGCTTGATATTGATCGACCTTCTACCCCTCGCTTCTCCGCCCTTCACCTCTTCCCTCACCCTTCGCCTCGTTTCCTAGCTCTGTCTCGCTCTCACTCGCGCTGCTCCGCCTACAGGATACTCCATTTACGCTGGACGCTCCTTTACTCCGCGTCGGTGCATGTTTCGGGTCTAGGACACGAATCACATTTTCTTGGTGTGTGCTATTAGGATCCTAGGGCGTGTTTTACTCTGTGTTGCACGGTTGGGATGCTTACTTAGGGTGCTTAGGCTTTCGGGAACTTTGAAGATTAATTTCGAGAGCTCGATTTGAGAATTGCGGAGATAGCGGAGAGGGGAATGTGTTTGATTCGGTATGACGCAGTCAGTATGGTGATATGTTGATGTAAAAACTTGGGGAAGTTGTCGGAAGAAAGGTAAAAGTAACTAGATAAGCTTCGTGGAAGAAATGTTGTTGTTCTGTGGGGAAGAAATATCGAAGTTCAATTAAATTAGCGAAGTAAATACGCATATATCTGGGAAAGTGGAACGAGGACAGCCTGTGGTCAGACACGTTTACCGTGACAGCGATAGAGGTGTATAAATTAAAGAAATAACGCGTGACACGCTGTCAGTGGTTAGAATGGAATCCACTGGCTGATCAAAGCAGTGGCGTAGGGAGCACATATAAGTAAACAAGTAGATTAGGGTTCGCTGCAGCCAGACAAGTGAACGATGGACGTTTGAGCAGACAATTCAAATACGAAAAGTGGGATGACGCGATCGATCGAATAGAATCGGATGCCTATTCGCTCGGGCAACTTCCTCGATTAATATATAAACTCGTTCTTGCTTGTTATTTAAGTAGGTGAACAAGATTCGATGCACTCGTAGATACGCGTAACCGTGATATAAGAAATTGGACACTTTGTACAACCGACCGTGCAATCAGCAAGTAGAACGCGTAATTGTTCGGTCAGACGAGAGGGATCACTTGAAACCAGACACGCAAAATAAGAACGGGGTAATACATGTAATTGTAAAGTCAGACGGCGGAACGAGAACCGCTGGAAATCGGACACGCCAGATAAGAACGCTATCAAGTGGTCGAAGCAATTATGAAGTCAGACCAGAAGAATTTCGTTTCCCTGAATCCAATTTCTTTCGCAATTATGTTCGCTCTTGTCGAAAATAATGTTCAGAAGAGAACTATACTTTCGTTCGGAATTATTAAAATAATAATGTACCAAGTATTATAGATCGAGCTGTAATGTTTTCATTAATCGTATTGTTATGTTTCTGTGATGAAACGTGAAGTTGTATTAGAATTTCGAAAAGTGCTGTTTCAGGTTTCTTGCTAGGTGAATATAGTAATTTTGGACTAGCGTACATTTGTGAATAGATGTCACAATGCCAATGTTGACAAATACGATAGAAAGTTTCGTAAATTAGTAGTTGTCGGACGACAGTAAATACGTGGTTTACACGTAGATACGTCGAACAGACGAATATATCTTGGTTCTCGAAAACATCCGCAGGGTCTCGCAGCGCTCATCAGCAATACAATTCACGGATCGGCAATTTTCCGCGAAAATCACCGCGTCTCCGTCTTTTCTTCTGTTCCGACTCGTCCGAGCTAAAACTCAGTTTCTTATCTGCTGTGTAGAGCATTCTCTCGGTACAGTTTTATGACATAGCATTGCCCCGGACTTTTTCATGGCGCAGTCCACGTGCTTTTGTCTCTCTACAACCCACCCCGGCGTGTATCTCGCATCTCTTTCTCCCTTTCTCTCTGCTAGTGTTCCTTTTTCCCTTCCGTTCTCTTTATTCATGAAGTCGCGGAGCCACCTTTATTCGACAGATAGCAGGAATCGCTCCAATTTCCTTCCGCGTGGCATGACGTATTCGTCCGGGGCCCTATCGGATTTCACCGGAGAAATCAACGTAATAATTTAATGTCAGTACGTTCTTGGGACGGATATTGTGTTTTCTCGCGGGCCACCGGCGTTTGCATATTTTATAAAATGTTGCGCCGCGTCTCGGGGCGAAACGAAAATAACGGCTACGCCCCCGAGCTGCTTATTTTTCAGTGGCAACGAATATTGGATACGCTTCTTCTCTCAGTCACGTTAAATAGTTTCTCTTCCAGTTGAGCAGGCCGCTGCTTCGAAACCAAATACCAATTTCTCCTCGTTCACCAAACGCAAATATAAATCGCAAAACCTCCGTAAGTATCCAGACAGCTTGCTAATTCGCTTTGTACACCAATGAATGACCTTGAATTACCAAGCCAAGCGTGAAAAATAAGATATAGACGAAAATGTATTTCTGTGTATATACAATACCTTCAGGAGACATTTATTAAAGATTCGCATGTGTCTGGATATTTATATGGCGTGCGTGTATGTAATTACCTTGTAACACCACCTGGAATTTTTCTATAAAGCTGTTCTACAGTTGCAATGCGTAAAAACGTTGCCCGAGAAGTAATTTCTGTTAGCGTGAATTGTTTTGCTGATGCAGTGTAAATTATTTTAATTAACACTCTATTGTTCGCGAGTTTTACGCGGTACACATATGAAACGGTGTAATTAGAGATCGCTGGCGTCGTGCGTTTATGAGAAACATAATTGGGCGAAATATAAGAGAGAGAAATTCTGAAAGAGTTTAAGGATACAGCCATTCTATCTTCAATACTCATTCAAATTATTCAGAAACGAAATATGTTTAACTATTTCACTACTGTATCACGGAATTGCTTTAAAGAATTTTTTTACTAATATATTACAAAAATAACGCAACGAGTGGCGCCTAATAACAGTGTCGCAGCAGGTTGGTTTCTATTAAAATTGTTTATTAGTCACGCCTCCCAGTTTCTAATTCAGAATTTTTAATAAAGAAAAATTCCTCTTGTGTTTTAGACATGAGCGTGTCAGGAAGTTATGGCCTTTGAATTATTAATGAATCTGGGATACGTGAAATTATATCTAGTTTAAAATATGCAGATGTAGCTGAAAAAGTGACTAAAAAAGTTATATTTAATTTTAGGAGCAGAAAAGCTACACTAGTAGAATTAGTACACTTGTAGTCAGACTGTAGTTTAGAATATTTGTAAAAGTGCTATTATGTCAGGATATACGTAACGCATGCTTTTAGGACAAGCACAAAGCCATCGAATAATTTCAAAATCTATAGTCGTACATTAATATTACATTCTAACTGTGGCGCACGACGCCAATGAAAATAATTTACTGGAAACAAAATAGCGAATGGGCCAGTTGGAACGGTAGACGTTGGGAATCGTTTTACGCGTGGTTATTTAAAATTATCCTCTTCGGCGATGATATTCAATTACCCGGTTTTGATTTCGATACGCGTAACAAACGGGGGAATTGCCAGTCTAAATTGCGAACGATAATTATACACTTTAAACAGTGGATACACCGACAAAGGAACATGTTCCCGGCGCTATTATAAACGAAATTTCGGGCGATATTTCAGCACGGTGCGGTAGTGGGGGTGGAGGTGGGTGGGAGGATTTGCACGAGGATATATAAACTGGAACGAAAACGCAGAAATTCAACGACAGCTTTTATATTTCCGTTGAATTGTCAGAAGAGCGGTCGGAGGAGGGAGAGAATTTAAAATATTCATTGTGGAACTGTGTTCTCGTTCGGTGGCCGCCTAGGAAACCATGACGCGTGGAATAATTGATTCCGCTAGTCAGTTAATCCGGCTAACCAGATTTCATGGGCGATTCGCTTCAATTTTCGATTATTTGAAGAAGCCTACAACGTGACCCAGATATCCCGACGATAATTGATGATGACCGGTTGATTAGTCATGGCCACGGCGAGATCATTCATTTACACGGCCGACCAGCGTTTCGTCTAACAACAGAAACCGGAAGTCCTCACAGGCGCTGCCACGGCGCTCTAGTTAAAAGGTGTCATTTTTCAGTCGCCCCTATTTTTTGACGGACGTTCGACTAACAATCGCTAGGCACCGTTCGTTTCGAAACACAAACCCGGCTTTTTTCTCTCCTGTTCGACGAGCCTCCCTTAAATGTACGTTTCCAACGGCAGTTTTCGTGATTTAAAACCGTCGCGCGCTCCCGCATGACAAATGGCTTCATCCTTTTGCTGAAATTCTGACTTGTTGTCCGACTCGAATTCCATTCAGAAAAATATTAGTGGAAACCAACGTGGAAATATCGCCGGGAATTCGGTCTTTTCTTCGACACCGCGTTTCTCCGAAATATTATTTTCATTCAAATTTCCAGGCTGATGTTCTATTGATTTTTACGTGTCATCGGTAAACTGCAGATCTTTATACATTTATACATAAAAACGTGGTAAGAACGAAGTAACAGACAGAATGAAAGAATTTAAAAATATCGATGCACTATTATCAATTTATTGAAACCAAACAGAAAATTTTATTCCTTCGTTTCGGAATACTCTGTGTACACTTTGTTGAGCTGAAGTATAGAATAGTGTGTATTGAATTAGTTAAGTAGATACTACTTAAGGTAGGTGGTGTTTGTAGTCGGACAAGAACTCAACTTCGATGAATGTTAGAAGCTTCTGTACCCAATCGAACAAACAGCATGAAGCCGGGGTCGAGCCAGCCAAGAACAATACTGAATATCCCAAGATGGTTTCAGTAGTACGAGGCGTGTCTAGTCAGGCAAGACAAATAGCGTCTGTGTTCTCTCGTTGTCAGACATGCAGAACCAACTTGACATCTAGTTAAAAATGTAGAATATAAAGTTCGTGTGTGTGGAAGGTGGAACTGCTAGCAGCTTAAGCAGTATGAGGATCTTGTGCAATCAGACGAACAGGACGAGTTCCTTGCTGCGGTACATCTACACGATACTCACCGAGCGAAACACCGGTTACATCGGGCCGAAGCGTGCGAAATACATTGCAGTCTAATTCATGAAACAATCTTTAATCAAATGACTCGAGTTTATGTGCTGGCTTTGTTTATTAGTATTCTAGAAATCTGCAATGTAATTTATAATATAGATAACTTCTTAATCTACATATTAGGCTTCGCGTATTGCCCTGAAATAATTGCGTAAAAGGTCCTACAATTATTTAATTGAATTTTATTTCAGCAAGTGCTGCTCGCAAAATCTTTTGATGTTTTATTTATCAAATGAAGATGATAGAATGTTTTATTCGTAATAAAACGTGGCTAAGTTTGTTTTTCAGTGAGTGCACCTGTTTAAATTATTCATTTCATTGAGAAATTGTCCTAATCTACTTAACGCAGCTACAGAAGCATGTTTCATGGCGCCGTTGGTGGGTTTCTCTTTATTTCGGAGCATTCTCGATTCAAATTAGTTGCCGGTACGTTGTGCTAACAATGTTGGTGCGTAAGGGTATCCACGCGTAGCGATTGACGAGCGTAGAACGTCGCAGGCGAGTGCCGGCGCATTCAATTGAATTTAACTTTACTCGCACTCGAAACTTTACACACACCGTTCTCTATATGCACGCGATGTTGTGCGATGCACACAATTATGCGCGATGCAACTCCCGTGAAACGATTCACAGACACGAACTCGGTGAAGGAGAGTGCTGTAGGGTGAGATAGAGAGAAAGAGAGAGAGGGGGAGAGAGGGACAGCGTGAGAGAGCGAGAGAGCGAGAGAAAGAGAGACAGAGAGGAAGGTATAGCGTCAGAGAATCAATTCTGCGAAGTAGGAACTTCCTAGTCATAGGAAGAACCAGCAATTCCGAAGAACCTGTTCGCTTGTTTGTAGAACATATTAATAAGGATACGCCGCGGAACAGTTTCAAGAACCCTTGGAGATACTCGGCGAAACCAATTGGCAATCTTTCGTCTCAGTTACTCGATTCGATTTTTTGTTCGACCTCACGGAAACATCGACTAATTGGTTTCGCTCTATCATTATCGCGTTCCCCGGGATGCCGGTTTCATAACTCGAACCAATTAAAGGGATATCGTTTCAATGTTTCTTTGTTGCTTTGCTAAACGGACCGGCAAAGTTCACTGCTCGGTCGAAAACTAATTTCATTCTTGCGGATTTTGCTCTTGTTGAACTTATTTCCTTTTATTTAATACGCGAGGGTCTCACTTGTATATACGACTGTCGATCGAATTATTCCATTTCTCGGATCGTGTGATTTTACTTTTTTGTTTGCGAGAAACCGATGAGTTAGTCGGCTGGACTGGTTACTGGCAGACTCATTGTACTGTGCAGAATATATGGGCAGTCACTTGACTAACTACAGACCATTCTATTCAACTTTTTCGGCGATTTCTGGTTTATGTCTGATAAATCAGTGAGTTATTCTACTGGCTCGGTCGACTCAGTTTCCTTTTGTTATAAACGCCTCTGAACTATTCGTTCTACGTGTTTGAATATTGATCGACTTATTCTACGCGTTTGAACAACGATCGAATTTTTCTATTCGACTGAATTATGATCGACTTATTCTACTTGTTTGAACATTCATCAATTTATGCTATTGGGTCGAAGAATGATCGACTTATTCTACTTGTTTGAACACTCATCAATTTATTCTACTGGATTGAAGAAGCGTGGTCTACTTGTTCAATCAACGAACGCTTTATTTTACTGAACATGTGCTGAGTAATGATTGCTCCACTTCTTTCAACAATGACTAATTTATGCTATTGGGTTCAAGAATCATCGATTTGTTCTACTTGTTTGAATAACAATGGACTTTTTCAATTTGCCTGAATTAGAAACCTGTTTTACTTGGTTAGCCGAATGATTGAATTATTCTATTTGGTTAAACATCAATTACTCGTGACACTTTTGTCAGGTCATAAATTGTCTTGTTCTACTTATTCAATAATTTAGAGCTACCAGTGTGCTTTTTGCCTATACAGTGTGCACGCCAATTGCCTGGGTGTTCTAGTGTATCTGCCAATCTCTAAACCATGAACATTCTGCTAGTTTGAATCTAGGTAGTCCAATTCTACTTCTGTAATCGTTAATCAGTTAAAACAACTTTCTGGTTGAAGGATGCATTAAAGTTCACGCGATTTAATTAAATCGTGAACATGGCCATTCAACTCCTGTAATGGGAAACTGACTTCATTTTACTGCTCTGTTAAGTGACAGGTTAATTGCTTGTCTGACCAACGGTGTTCCTATTCTACTAGCACGTTTCCGGAAGGATTTATCGAACAGTCTGATCCGCAACTAACTAATTCTACTTAACGAAGTATAAAGAGAATATTTCTGTTTCGACAGTAATCGACTAATATTTGATACAGTTTACAACACCGCAGAATCGGACAAAACAAATGCACCTTGATTATGTGACAAAGTCCCGCAGTATTTCACGGAATACCTAAACGGGTCCGTTAGCAGTTACTATGAAAATCGTGATTACATTTCCGTAGCGAAGTTCGCTGGCGTTTATTTACGATTTAAGCGCGCGAGCACAGGGCACACACGCAACACGTTCAGTAAACATGCAATGTTTTCGAACGATAGGGCTCACAATTAGGTGACGACAAATTATCGACTAATCAATTATACCAACGAAATTATTTGCAACATTAACCATTCCCTATCACGCAATTCCGCGAACCCGCTGCCCGTTACGCAACCCGACGTTTCTGAATTAGTCTCAGGTGACCAAGCCGTGCCCGTTTAATCCGGAACGTTTTCGTCTGGACCGTGTATTTGTAAATTAAAACGCTAACAATCGAATATCGCGAATTTCGCTCATACTTTCCACATGTAGGTATTTAAATTAACTTTTATTAGTAAGTATCACATATAGTAGCTTTTACATGCAGGTATTTACATTAACATTTACATTAACATTAACAACCGATACTCGTCTGTAAAATAACAGTCTTTTACGAACCGTTAAAGAATAAACATTCTTTTAGTAAACCTCCTACACATATTTCAAAACATTCGGCACATTACAAAGAATGTAGTACCTCTTTTATATTTTCTGCGTTATCACGCAGTCAATGTTCGTTTCTCCCAAAAATCCTGTCCAGCAACGACCTAATATTTTGCACATCGAAGTAATCGTATGAAATCTCTCGGCCGGTAACGAAGTCGAAGAAAGGTATGAATACCGTTGCGGCAGTCAACTCTCCGGTGGAGGAGTCGGTTCGCATTTACTGGTCGATGCAAAATCCCGAGCGAAAATCGGTATTTCCGGCCCATGGATCCCGGGAGTAATCCGAATACTTTCCGTCGATCTTCTCAGACCGGATTTGCATAGTGAGCAGTGCCGTCATCCTGATACCGGAGCGGCGCATTCTCGTAGGAATATGCATTCTCGGTAGGTATACAGGGACATTATAGCGGCAGCAGGGGAAACTAATGGATGGCACGCCGATTAATTGACAACTGTCCCGTGCACGTCAGTGGGAGAGCTTTCGGGCCGGGTGCCTACCGATACACACAGCGGAGTAACTCGGTGTGTCGAGTATCGAAATCAATTCGATCGCCAGCAAATTAATTGGCAACGGAGCGTGTCGCGGCTCTGCGTATCCACCGGAGAGATTGCCCTGCCGAGAATTGACGTATCGCTCTCGGCGTACCTGCAATTTCCGGATTTACTTAGAATCGACGATTCCGCCCGCGGAAATTTCCTACCCGCTCCTGATCAACCAACCCCATGATTCACAGAACGAACCCGAAAGTCACGGAGAAAGAAAAATCGTCGCTAGTCCCGAAGAATCATTCCTCAAAGCTCGACGTTGCAAAATTAATGTCAACCCTCCGGTCTCCGACGCGATATTTTAAGACTTCAAGATTTTTTCCAATGAAAAATACGGATCCTTTTGGCAGCAGATTGTCACACTCACTTTTGTTTACGTCTTATCTAAATTTAGAAATTTTTCCTCACGCGTTAGAACAGAATTGAGCTTGCTATTATGAATTAAATGCACCCGTGAATTAAAGCTTACTTAGTTTTGTTTCGAAAATCGTAGATATAGTGCTGAAATATATTTCGGATCTGTCACAGCTGAAAAATCGACGTTCACTTGCATTTCAATATTTTGCAATCACCGTTGAAACTTCTATTTAAAAAATCGAGAATTCCTATCTTCGAAACTCAACAGGAAATCTCTGATTAAAGCGCTCTGTGATAAGGAGTTCATCAGGCAGAGGTTAAAGTGAAAATTGCATTAGCCTCGGTTAAACTTCGTAAACTGCGAAAGGTGAAAAAAGTTTCTTCGTTGCGGAGCCAAAAAGTCTTTCTGCGCTTTTTAAAAAAGTTTAGAACCGAATGGTGGTTCGCCAGATTCGAGTATGCGTTGCCCATTAAAGAGGAGAATTTTTCGTCGATTCAATAGTGTTTAATTGCAGTATTAGCAATGGTAATTGTAAACACTGGTCATCCCATATATCACCAATTTAAACGAGTTGCTCGGAACTTTTACGAGACGCAATTGCTTCCGACGGAAAAACCGCTTGGAAAATTAGGTTAAATTATACCGGAGAATTAGCATGAGTCTAAAAAAAGTGTTCACCATACTCGAAAACCAAATACATATATTACGTAATAAAAATTACGTGTTTAAAACTGTGTTTACAGTATCAGCATAATAGTAAATTTAGAATTTTACTTTGACGAATTTAATTTTCCGAAGGAAGAAATGAGTGCAGGTCATACTACGTTCAAGATGAATCATGCTTCCAGAAAACCAATTGATCTCGAATCTAGATCCATTAGTATGAAATCCACTTGGCTCCAACACTTCAGAGAGAGTCGTCTCTCTCTCGAGGTTGAAATAGCAAAAACAGCTGGCTCGTCCATCGGTTCGCATAACAGAGGCTCCACCATGATGGAACCAGCTTCTTAAAGGACAGCAGCAGCGGTGGCGGGTGCATAAAGAAGATTCCCCGGTCGCATTCACGTGAAACCGATTTCACGGCTCGTTGGGTCACATTTTTCGAGGAACGTTTATTGCGAAATTATGGCTCTCGGGGAATTTATTTCCGCGGGGATCCGACGAATTTCCAGCCGTGCTGATTTTACAGTCGCTCGGATGCTATTTTGTATCAGCGAGACCTGGCGGACAAATTCAATGTAATAATCTGCGGCCCCCCGAAACACGTGCCGCACCGAGAAAAGTTGCTTCGTTAACTTCTCCTGAGCGAAATATCCCTCTCTCTCGGTTGCTGATTTTACACGCGCTCCCTGCACCGCATCGTTGCGATCTGCGGATTCTATATGCGGAACGATGCGTACCTGTGGCCGCCGGACGCGGATTTTTCGACGACCTAAGCGAAAATCTGACGCGACGACCCGTTTTTCGGTCGTTCGTCGATTTCGGCCTGATTGCTCGATCTAGAAAGCTGGGGGAAACCCAGTCGACCCTCCTACACAGACCCTGACCATCAGATGGTGAATTTTATGCATTGGTCACAAAAATATATAGGTCAAACTCGAAACTGTTAAAAACTGTTAAAAATAAAACTGTTAAAAATATCGTTAGGTCTGTGATATTACTAAAATTATTCATATCATTATAAACAGATTTTAATGGAAATTCCTCCTTTCCTATACCATTTACGTTAAAATGGAATATCGATTTTGTAAACGTTCCGATGAAACATGCGAACTAAACACTTCCGTGATTGCATGGAAAAATAAGTAGAATTGGCGAGTTCGTGGTCAGACAAGTAGTATGTAACTGGAGACAGTAGAATGAGAAGCATCCAACCAGACCAGGGGAATTGGAAACTACGTGGATTATCAAGTGGACATGGACAGTATGTATTCAGACAAAGAGAGCGAAATAGTCTACAGTCAAACGTGTAGAACGGGATAGTAGTTGGTTAGACAAATAGAATTGGGAAGTTTGTGGACTGAGGAATAGTGCAGTTTATGGTCGGAAAAGTAGTATGAGGAGGTCCATGACCCGTCGAGTAGAATAAGCTAGTTTTGTGGCTACGGAAGTAGCGTGAAACTGCCTTTAGTCAGACAAGTAGGAAGATGTAGATTAGTGAAATTGGAGAGACTATTATAGACTGTCTACTTTTAGCCAAATTGAATATAGGGATTGAGAGAGAGAGGGGGGGACAAGTTCTTTATGTTTTTTGCAATAGTAAAAATAATGTTACATTCAGGGGAACGGAGATGACAAAAAATGTTTAACCCATGAGTTTAATGTTGTTCTTCGCATTCTACGAGTTCGTGAACATTTTTATGTGATATATGCATGCATGAACCAATGAGAACCCCTGAGCATCGATCCATTAATATTCGACGTTACTACACTCACACATGACTCAAGTTTTCCACGGTTTTCGAAGATTTTACTGCCGACCCATCAATATTTCATCAACGAGAAGGTACTACTTCTTTCAACGTGATTTCTTTCATTTCTTCTTCTTCTTCTCCTGACAGTAACTCTTTTTTATGCCAGTCTTGCCCCATTTATTTTGTCTTTCAGTACTTTCCTACTGCCAGTTTTACTAGTACTACGGACTGTATTACTTTCGTTTTTGTTCCTCTAAACCGTGCATATTTCTGCATACAAATCCTCCAGTCGTTCTTTATTGCTGCGCTTTTTCTTTTTTATTCTTGGATGGCATGCTATGATCGTGGTGTGCGTGTACTCTAGAGTGTATTTAATGCATTTTGTTCATTTGGTGTTTACTTCACTTTATCTGCATGCAACATTTTTGTTCCATCATTTTGAATTATATATTGATATCATGAAATATTTCTTTTTTTCGAGTGTATAATTTAATAATATGATTTCAGCATTCAGTAATTTAGTCATGCTTTTTCGTATGCTACAAGAAATCTGACGTCGAAATCAATTAATTAAATGCACGTCAAATAATTGCTAATTAAATCATGGATCATTCCTACGTTAAAAATATAATTAAAGTGAAGAATATCTCTGGACAGTTCATAATCTGCTACGAAGGTTATATGTAATTAATTATACTGTACTGGTATAGGATTTTACGCCATGCGTGAATTTTTAAAATCTAACAAATCCTTGATATTAATAAATGTAAATCACATTGAATTTCTTCATTTTATTGTTGCGAAACGTTAACATTGAGAAGTACTAATAATTAATTTTCATTACAAAGACATTTCCAGTCAACGAAAATATTGTTTCCTTTATACCTTATTTTACGGAATACTTTATGTGTAATTTAAAACGTTTCTTGCTCTCATTAATTCTGATTTACCCTCTGGGGCCAAAAGAAATTATTCAAACAACATATGGTTGGAACGAGAGCGACGATATTTAATCATAATAGTTGTATAATTTAAACGACAAACAGAAACTGCTTTATGCAATTAAAAATATAAGGTACGTTCTCTCTTAAGAGGAAATTATTCAAAGGGAACATTAAGAGAATTAAGACAGTATTTTAAACGGAAAGTATCAGTTGAAATAACTATTTCTCGTGTTCTTGAAAAAGAATATTAATACAAATAAATGTCTCCTGCAATAGCTTTTACTTCTTTTAAATTATAATTCCATTACATGGCGTATCGTAAACGGACATTTCCAAATATTCTTTCACTTAAATATTTGAATTGCTAGAATGCTAATTTATCCAGCTCTGATATCCAGCTCTAAATGTACTCAAGCCTTATTTTTGACAACGAACTGTTTCTTACAATCGAGCTAGACAATTTTTATTTAGCACATGAATCCGCAATCCTGTAATGACTGTTCAGAGTACTTGAACAATTTACGCGTCCAATACTAATTTCTAGGTAATTACAAATACGTCCAGAACGTCTACAATAACCGCAGGACAGACAGGGCTGGTGAAACTCGCTTTTCCGAGGTGGCCGATTCGATCAGCTAAATGGATTAGTCGGTGGAAAACGAACGGCATGTTTTCCAGCGGAACTCTCTGGGACCTTTCTGCGAGATGAAAGATACGTGTTTCCGTAGCTCAGCCCCGGCGTTTTCTAGCGATTGGAAGAATTGTTTCCGAGGGAGAGCCGTGCGTAACAGTTTGATATTTTCCTCCCGGAATCCGTCTGAAACGTTTTCTGCATTTTCATCAATTCTTTATGCGACACGTAAATGGAGGGGCTTTCGTGCGCACCGCGCCCCGCCACCGTGGGCCGACGCGCGTAAAAGCAACCGGATAAAAAGAAATATGAAATTTTCCCTTTCTGTTTCCCCCAGCGAATTTTACGACGACTGCTCCTTTATCCGTAAGGGACTGGGGCAACAATTTTATTCCACGTTCAACCCCGCACCACGGCGCGTCTTCCTATCGTCGCGGGGATGCACTCACGGATGCATAGAATTTTTCAGCGCACGCAGAAGAAAGTATGCCATTTACCTTTTCCCCGGCCGGCCCGCGATCTTCTAGTTAGACCTCCGGGATGCTGCAGATTGCGGCCATATAAATCCGCGTGACGCGCCTCTGACAGCTGGTCGGGTTTCAATTTGCTGGGATTCTACCGAACAAAGTGCACTATAGTCCCGATACTTGCCCATTCGAAGTCAAACTCGCGTAACGTTTTCAGCTGTTCTGCATTGTGTCTGTTGAAAGTAGAGATCCCTACTTCACTTATGTTTCACGTACACATAGTCGGTACGTGTCATTTTAAGTACACAGGTACACGCGTATTTAGTATCAGACTAATGGTGCGACCAACATCTATTTAATTTTTTATGTTGGTTGAGCGACAGTATTTAGGTTTTTATACAGGGTGTCCCAAAATTCGTGTACTTCCCGGAAATGGGAGGTTCTTTGGGTCATTTGAAGCGACATTTTCCTTTACAAAAATGACGCCAGCGGCTTTGTTTAGGAGTTATTAACAAAAAACACAGACCAATCAGAGCGCGGCTAGAGCAAACGGAGTCCGACTCAGCGACAGGTCCCGCTTAGCGTGGCGGCTCCATTGGCCGAGCCAGAATCAATTCGCTGTAGCCGCGCTCTGATTGGTCCGTGTTTTTTGTTAATAACTCCTAAACAAAGCCGCTGGCGTCATTTTTGTAAAGGAAAATGTCACTTCAAATGACCCAAGGAACCTCCCATTTCCGGGAAGTACACGAATTTTGGGACATCCTATATAGTTGATACGATTAGTTAAGAGTTAATTTAAGATTATATATATACAATATAATTATATGCAAAGAACACACTTCAATATCGCCCAGCACCCTCCCCTTCAGGATGCGAAAAGCGGGTCGGGGGAGGAAGTCTGGCCCATTGTGCGAGAAAGAGGGCCCAGTCGAAAGTGTTGGTGTCCCTCAGGTGTGGAGGTTTACGGTACCCCCGGGGCCCCGTAGCAGCGTCTTTAGCGAAGTGGGGCGCTGCTGTGGTCGTTTCCGGGCATTGCCGGTTCCTCCACATCCAAAGAAAAAAAATTAAAAAAAGGTACACACGTATTATTTCAGGTTTATGAGTTCAAGAAAGACGTCAGGGTGAAAGCGGAATTTAACTAATTTCTTCAAAGCGGAACTTGAGATTTTTATAATAAAGCTTGTAGAACAAACTAATAATTCCGTTCGGTACACAAAGTACGATGAACGAATGTTTGTATTTTAAGCGATCGGATTCTCTGTATTTATTCGCAAAGAAGGATTTGCTTCGCGGAAATTGCAGCCAAGATAAAGCTTTTGTTGATACTATTATGCTGCAAACACGTTTCTGTAGGAACGATACAAGACGAAGAACATGTAGCTATTAAATTATTTAGTTCTTTGAAAATAGATTATCCGATACATTCTTTTGCAGTAGAAAACATTGCTTCAAATTAAAGATGGAATAAATTATATTGATTTATTTTCCAGGTATTATTGTAGTAATTGCTGTAGTAATTATCGTAATATTTACGAGTACGGAACTATTAGTATCCGCGAATTCTAATCCGAGCTATAGCGAAGACAGCTTTGTCTTCGCCAGACCGAAGACGCAGAGAAGGGTTCCGTCGAAACAAGGAAGGTGAATTAACGTTGCGCCCACAGCAGCAATGCATCAAAAGCGCATTGCGAGTGCGCGTCAAAATCCGAATCCATACTTTCGCAGTTTCCAAGTCGTGCGGCCCGGAAAACTGGGTCGCTTATCCGCGCCGGTTACAGATTAACGAGATTCGTAACACGGATTACGGACCGTCGTTCCTCCGACATTAATAATTATTAATTCCGACAATTATTATACGGACGTTAGCATGTTGCTGACGGCGGAGCGGAAACGTTGCTCCCGAGCGTCGAAGGTAATTAGCGTACATACAATTATTTATACAAATGAATAAAAACTTCCTTTTTTATGAAATTCTGAACAATGATGTAATTCTGATCATTGTAACCACAAAGTAAAAAGCAATGTGATTAAATGTGATTAAAATGTAAAGTAAAACATAGAATGAGAAATATAAAATGTAAAACACAAAATTTGATAGTTCCCTACCAACTACCATTTCGAGTAGCCTCGACAATTTTCTGATAATCACAGCCTCGCAGAGCAACAAATCTTCATTGGTGGCAGCCGAAAGCGAGAGCTAACAGAATTAATCGAGCGAGCTTCCAGGAAGCTGGTAGATTCAATTTCTTGGTAGAAAAATTCGCGAAGCTACTGCGCAATTTCCTGTCAGTCAGGGAGGCTGGTCCCCTTCCTCGAAAACCTTCAACCTCGCTGGCTAACAAACTTGAAATTCGGGCGCACAGCGAAGCCACATAAATTTCCCTCCAATCATCCAATATGTTCCGCGCAACAGAATCGAATTACTTTCGCCCTCGGTTCCCCAATCATTCTCCGCCCCTACGTTCCACGAGCAAAGAACCCGATAACCGGCCCCTTCATTTCTGATCCAGCTGGGATCGAATTTCGATTACTTCCATTCCAAAGGAAACGAACGGGTTCGAGCGGTTGTGAAAGTGTTTGGGTTCTGCTCCCGGAGAAAGAGAGAAAGAAAGAGGGGAAACGGAACGGGATGAAGGGTGAGGGAGATGGAAAGAGAAAGAGAGGTCGATGAAATGTTCTTCGAGGTGAAGTCGCAGCTTTCACCTGCCGACTATGCACGGAAAATTAATTTTCTTTGGCGACGTCGGCGAACAAAGCCTGGCAAAATTAAGCGTGCAAACAGAGAGCCGTCGTCGGTGGCCGCCCGCGTGCCACGATCCTTCAAGAACACCCTCGAAATCGCTTTTAGGCGAAAATTCGGACCACGCTCGACCAAATACAATGCGCTTCGTTTTGCAGAGAGAGAGTTGAAGTTCGTCCCCTCCCACCCCCTCAACCCCTGCCGCGGGAACGCCACTCGTACAACAATGCAAGCGGCGGTGTCCAGCGAGTTTCCTTCTATACACAAAGCTGGATAGGAAAGCCGAAATTATATTTTCGACTCTTCACTTTAAGAATTTCGTGCTGTTCGTTCGTCGACGAAATTCGACTATTACAGGCGCAGTAGAGATGAAAATTAATAACTTTTCAAAATTAGACCAAACGGCAAAATGTGAAACGAGAATGGATGAAATATGATCCTAAGATCTTTTAAGTAACTATTTAGTTAAAAAATATAGTGTATCCAAGTCTTCCATCCTCAAAAATAGATTTAGGTACAGATTAATTAAAAGAACTATGTAACGAATAAAATTTGTAAATAACGAAAATCTACACAGTCGTGGAATTCCAAGAAGTTGACGCTGTAAGGGTTAATTGATTATAAATTTTCCTCCTTTCTTTCCTCATTGACTACATAATAAATTGTAGTGGGGTGTTCGCCGAGATTGTAGCAGAGGGAGATTCTTAAAGAATGCCGGCGAATCCGTATCCGTGCGGATTGACTTTTCATTTGGCCCAGTATTTTGCGAGTCACGTTCCGAGAATTCCAGGGGAATTCCATGCGCGATTCTCAGCGTCGGAATTCGATGTTCCTTCAATGCTCCGAAGAATCCGCGAAAGTTCCGCGTTCCGAGCCTCGGGGTCCGGCAAAAAGGTTCGCTGAAACTTGAAGACGATAGCTTAGTTACTCACTTCGCGTTAAACTATCTCTCCGGCGAAGATCTACATCGTTACGGCCGCTCGCAAGTTTCGGGCACTGCACTATCAAAGTGAAACCACGATACTTGAGCGGATTTAATTGTTGTTTGGCGAAGATTTGAAAATCGGAAATACAAAGCTCAATCCTTGAAGTTGTTGTACGAACATTCTGTTAATAAAATCCAAAGAGCTGAAAATGAGTCCAAAAATACATTATCACCATAACATTTCGCAAATCGTAATCGAATTTTCTACACTCAATACATTAATCTCAAAATTCGTTTGTAAACATGATTACATAACTCCGTTCCTTATGTCTGGTAAACTGAAACCATTAACAATTCTTTTTGTAATGAGTTATCTGTGAATGTTTAATAGAAACGTTCTGCACTAACTACAAAAACAGAAATTAAATAAAATTGTCGTTAATCATTCTTATTAAAGCATTCAATTAATTAATTCTCTTAACTGTTGTAAATTGTACCTGCTCATTTCTATTGCAAATAGGTGAAATCCACAGTCAGGTATTAAGCGATCTTGATAGTGTTGAACAGCACGAGCATATAGAAACAGCGTTATTATGTTTCTGCTAATATTTGACTATCTCCTAAGCCATTATTTATTTAACCGCTCACATTTAACCATTTGCTTGCTTACAAAACTATTCTCTGTTCGTATTACAGTAGTTGGTAGTGAAGCGAATGTTGGGGACAATGTAATAGACTGTTCTAATGACAAATTTTCATTGTAGAACAATGAGTTAACGCTAACATGTTATTTTTCTGAAGAATATTTCTTTTCGAGAATGCATCAGTATTTAAAGAACATTGTCAAACTATATTTTGGTATATGATTGAAAATATTTTAATAGCCTTCCTTGAAACCATTTTGAAACCATAAATAAGCCAGAAAATATTTCCATTTGAATAGTTCTATTGATTGCGCCGAGTTAATTGGAAAAAAATAAATTTCCTGTCTAACACAGTCATTTACACTCATAGTTTGATTGGCTATGTATAAACAGTGCAAGCCAACGTAATTACTGCGTATAAAATTCGTTAAAGAATTCTGTGAAATAAAATTTCGTTTTATTTTCAATTTATCGAGAACATCGATAAGCGAGTATGTTCGTATGTGTATTCATAATAGTGTAAATTTACTCAAACTTCCGCAGTTTGCACACACTCCAGACCGAAACCTAGATCGAAAATTTTAGCTGAAATTTATTCACGGTCTGTTCACTGTTCGCAAATTCTTCTTATTGTGTGCGCCGATCAAATGAATTTTTGAAGTCTGTTATACTGTGGCTATTGTTCCCAAATGTTGAAAAATACCATTTCTGCTACCTACCATTGAACACTAAGCACCATAAGTAAAATATATTTTTACAACTTCAAGAAAATAATATATATCGACATACACCCCCAAATAATTAAATCAACTTCAACCCCTTGTATCTTACAATTATCTGAATACTTCCTTAAGACAAAAATAGTGGATTAAATTAAGCACCATTATTAAAATACATTTTTGCAACTTCAAGAAAATAATATATATCGACATACATCCCCAAATAATTAAATCAACTTCAACCCCTTGTATCTTACAATTTTCTGATTACTTCCCTAAGACGAAAATAGTGAATTAAACTTTAAACAATAAGTAATAATTCACCAAAAACCTCGTTCCAAAATCTCGTTCCATTTTCCTAGAAAAAAATTGAAAAGCTGCCCGGAACAGGTTCACACATTCCACACACCAAACAACAACACAATCTCGAAACCGTCAAACACTTTACGACATTCACGAACAGAGAAGGGGTGCGAATGTTCATCGGAGGGTTAACAAACCCCTTTCCCCCATTCCGCAGCGCGTTTCGCGAACTCCTTGCCTCACGAACCTGCCGTAGAAACAGAACAAAGCGTTTCGGTGCGGCGTCGGATTAATTATCGCGGCAATCAGGACGTAAAACGGAGGGGGTTAAAAGTGGCGCGCGGCGTTAGTTGAGGGTTTCGAGTTCACTCGAAACGAGAATTCGCCTAATCCCTTCGCCAACGATCGAGCCGCGCCACGATGCCGACGAACGTTGCTCTATTACTACCGTTTACTCCTCCGAATCATAACATAACACATTAAAAATCAAATATTTTAGAAACACACAAACGAATTATTCGAGCTTATATTAAATATGAATAATGGTACAGTATGTACATATGAAATATATGAAAAATATTAATAAATCGATGAGTAGTTTTGCTGTTGTCCAAACATAAAATTTACCAGTAAAGTAAACTAGCATTTGCCAGTAATAAAATTCAACCCTTCATTGAACTGGGACTGATACCTGCTTATAGACTCAGATAGAACTTTGCTATCTCACCACATTTTCATTTACCATTTCCATGAGGACGAATATTAAATATATAATTGCTTCATAATCATTTGAGATAATTGTAAACTAATATATTACTGGAAACAACATTTCAAGTAGTGTTATTTCAAAGGTAATCTCAGAGTAATTATAAAATAATATTTTGAATATTGATACTTTGAGGCAATGAAAATAATTTTTCCTCCCAACCCAATGATTATATCCGCCACCATGGGTTCCTCGAGACGACCCCTGGAAGTCCAAACCGAGTTCTTAGGAAAAGCTCTTTGCCAGAGAAGCTTTTCTCGCGAAAGAAAGCTCGCGTGCTCGTTGTCGCGGTGGGGTGCAAAGTTATTTTCAAAGTGCGCGTCTCCCCGATGCTTCCGGGCAGGCGGAAACTTCAGAAACGATTTAGTGGTTATGCAAGGACGTTGTAATCCCGTTGGCGGTTATACATTGCGAGAGGAAGTGGCTGCAGTCGGACACCGAGGCTCCTTAATTAATTAACGTTCATTAACAAACGTGCTCGAGTGCCGCGCGAACCTGTACCGTGGTTTCTCGTTCTCTGTCCCCCACTCTCGTTTCGACGTTCTCTCTGCCTTCCCTCACCCCTTTCGACACACCATGGTTGTTCTCCGACGGTGTTTAGAATTCTCAAGGGACAACAGAGCGCAGTTTCCTCGAATTCACGTCCGGACCCTCGCTCGTCACGAACATCTTTCGCGAGTCCGTGTGCGTCCCTTCTGTGTCCCTACGTGTTCCCATGTTTGAGCATGATGGGCTGTTTCTATAAAATAGTCCGTTCGTAAGACTTAATTGAGATCCCCATTAGTATCCGAACATCTTTAAAAAGATAACTTTTTCAACTTTTCACAAATATTTGTAATCGATCGGACTTGCAACAAAAATACGAGATATAATGTAATTATCACAGTTTCGATAATTTCTCAAGAATGGGAAAATTAGTTTTCTAATCGTACGTGGTATAAAATTTCTACGAATAAATTAGTGGATTAAATGTACAAATAACAACCTGAATATTTAATCCATCAATTTATATATATTTATTAATAATATATATATATATATATATTATTATATTATTAATATATATATATATAATATTTATATACATAATATATATTATATATAATTATAATATATATATGTATTACAAACCATATGCGATATGTTGCAACAAATGGATGTGCACTCCATATCACGGACTTCTGATTCTATTACACCTAATATCCCCCAACTAATTCGCCAGACCCATTCGCAAATTGCAATTTCAGGACGCTCTTTCCTACATTCGGAACAATTCGAGGGCCACTTGTCTCTTAGTTTTGGAAATAACACGAGAGCTGCGACTTTAATTAAAATATTCGATTAATTTGAAGAGAATACTAAATTTTGCATGCCAAGGGAATGATCACCTGTCGAAATTGCGACGGTATGAAACCTCGAGGTTTCATGGTGAAAATGGTCCTAGTCTTCTGGCCGCTTCTTTCTTGTTAGCCGTGTTTCAGGGTGAAAATTTGCCAATCGACATGTCCTGAGGATGGCTATGGTTTCTCGTTTGTGAGATTCCGTCCCTCGAGAGAGGAAGAGAGAGAGAGAGAGACGAAAGGTCCTCTGGGCCTCGACTATATCTGGAGATGGACGTAAAATCCTCGAGGCTCGGCTGGAAAAGATGCATTCGCCGCGAAATTACAGTCCGCCTGCGAAATTAGTTCGCGAGTAACAACCCCTCCGACGGGGTAGAACAGATCTCTTAATTAAAGACGCGCGAGCGCGAGAGCGCGGGCTTGAGCGAGCGGGCGGATGAATTGGCCGCTTAAGTGGCGAACCTTCTGCGAGAACGCCCGGAATTGAGTTCAGAAGCTCTCATCGGGCTTTGGGAAATTGATAAATTGTGAACTGTGTGCGAGAGGGAGTGTTTATGCTTGATACCGTGCCCCCAGGGCGAGCGCCGTTCGTAATTGACGGCCATAATGTCGCGGGAAGTGTGTGCATTACTGTTCAAATATATTGAACTGTTTGTTTCATGTGGCCCGATGTTTGTTCCCCTAAGTAGAAAAACTTTTCGTAACTTTGCTGCGAACATTTTCACTTCTTAGCTTATTATTACTTGTCAAGATTATTTTATAATGAAATAATTCTCCATTTAATTCCTACTCCTTGCCAATAACATAGAGAATTTTTATATAAAAGAATTCGGGAAATATAAATAAACTTCTTACATCGATCGTAAGAAACAAGCTTAACTAAGCAGCTTTGCTAATTATTTTAAATAATCAACGTTTCGGTCACTGATTTGGACCATTTTCAAGATTAACTTAAAATTGCGTCTGTAAGAAAAAAATTAAAAAAACACGAAAACATGCAATTTTCAAAAGTATTAACTATTAAATGTTTAAATGTAAGGGAAAAACATATTCAAAATTTTTCACTCACTTGCTCATGTGTGATTAAGTATGATAATTTGAAAGTCGTGAGTCTCGTGAAACACGTGTGCTCACCATGCCTGTTTTTACGACACTGATCCTCTTGACAGAGGTCCTGGTTATATCAATCGATATAGAACGGCGGTAAATTCGAAAAATCATAATGCGTCTTTACACTCACTCAGTAAAAATACCAAAATGATAAATCACATTTTATTGACATTAAATTATAACTGAAATCAATGTTTCCTACAACGTGTTGTATATTTATTCTGGTTAACCAGTGAAGAAACAAAAAAAGAAAAATTTTATAAAGAAAACTATATTATTGTATTGGAGAAGAAATTCGGGAAATATATATCAGTGTTTCAACCGACTGATATTATCGAAGGGTGATTGAAATTTGTTTAATTCACACAGGCAACTTTTATTTTTCAGACCGATTGTGAAATATTTTGCACATGCGAAATTTGTGTAGAAAGCTTGCCTTTTGTGCATTTCGTTTAACTTTTATATTCAACTGATTTGAATACAAAACACTGTGGCTGCTAATAATTTTTGGACCAGGCGAAGCTTATGTGGAAAGGTCCGTTCGTTTGACACATTTATTAACAAAACCGTTCTTTGAAAATGTTCCATAAAGGGTGATATTTTTAAATCAAAACGTGGTGTGTACTTTTTCCAGTGGAGTATGGTCAGCCATATTTAATTTAGCTGAAATTATACTTTGTTCGTGTAAAATGGATAGCATGAAACAGGTTCGCAAAAGTTGAAATAATAGAGACTTGTAGAAATAGAATCATTCGTTTCGACCCATCAAACTAGGACGTTACGTGAACACTATACGTGTAGATAACAATTTTTATTTTGCAGAATGTCGTCGCGAAATATTCGCCAGGATCCATCTGCTTTATCAGATGAAACATCACATTCAAACCGTACCGGTCAATTGAAAAATCCAGTCAAAAATTGCACTTCCAGTGGAAACTATCCGTGGACCCGAAATATCTTTCGGTGATCAAGAGAGTTCGAAATTCATGAATAATCCCTCGCACGTATTCATACGTGAGCCATCAGTTTCCGTCAACCATCTCGCAAATCCTAAATCGAAGAAAAATTGATTTCACCCATCAAGGGGTGTATCGGACATGAAATAAAAATTTAATTAATTCCCTCTGAAGTTTCACCGTGCAGGATTTGTCGCACACGCAAATACTCGAATTTTGGAAAATTCGTGTCCCGTTCTCTCTCTCTTCCTCTCAAATTTTCGTCGTATAAATTCATAAAGTTTTCGTTCGGTCGTGTATTTGCGAATTGTTACTTTTGTTCGACACGATTCTCGGATAGGCAGGTGTCGAAGAACGTAGGTGTGTTGAACACGCCGTTCGGGAACTATGCAAATGCAATAGGACGTCCCCCCCATTTGTGTCGTTTCCGATTACGGTTCGGTAGAAATTCTACTGTCGTGGCTGGATGGTACGTGCTAAACGGTGATACGTTTTAATGTTTTCGTCGTGGAAACGCAGATGCGACAGTACTTGTTAGCCCGTTCCCCGAATCCGTTTCGAATAGCACACCGCGTGCCGCGTTTAATCATTATTTCAACGTGTTTATGACGATATAATGGAAACTCTCTTTTCACAAGAGAAATCGACCATCTCGCCTGACGTTCGCTCTGCACATCACCATTCTAATATTTTCCCATCCTCTTAAACGCAGACAAAACATCGACGAACTAAATGTTACCTTTTAAGCTCATAATGCTCTCGAATATTTAAAAAAAAGCAAACTGGATTTGCTTGAAATGAATTTATTGGACAATTCATAGGAGTGAGGTGGAAATTTATTATTCTCTTCTTACAATGTTTCGTAATCCGCTATACTTTTTTAAAAAATTATTTTTCAAGTTTTATTGTTTTTTTATATTATTTGTATGAACATCACAATTTA
Source organism: Lasioglossum vierecki (assembly GCA_028455595.1). NCBI lineage: Eukaryota > Metazoa > Arthropoda > Insecta > Hymenoptera > Halictidae > Lasioglossum > Lasioglossum vierecki. The sequence continues at coordinate 6,092,056 of CM052337.1, read as the reverse complement.
TTTATCCGAATTTGCAGACTTTTAAAGTCACTCATTCATTTATCCTTGTTTCAATTTGAACGAATTCTGTTCAATTCGTGATTCGATTGAGCGAGGAAAATAATTCATAAATCTTTATTAATAATTTTAGTGAAGAAAGAAATGAACATAAATGTACATTAAATTTTTATGAAGTCATTGTATTGTATTTCGAAAGTGAAAATATCATTGCTGCAGTGAGATGTGCCTTAAGAATTAATAAACCAAGTATAATTCTGACATGCCAGACAATTTCTAAAAACACAATTAATGAATAAACACACTATTGAAATTTTTCTGCTGCGTAAGTCAACATTGAAATCACCTTATAAAAAAGTCCAAAATAAGGGACATGAATGTTCCAAAAAAGAAAAAAGAACGTTGCATAATTCCCATAAAAGACAAGCAGAGAAATGCAGAAACGGTGTAGAGGCATAAAATTAAACAACGTTGCCTTCAGGATAATCATGAAGAATCACACGACGGATTCGGCTATTTGCAAATAGCTTGTCTCGTTATCGTTCGGAAATGCGCGTGGCTAATTACCGAGTCGGAAAATCGAGTCTCGGCATCAGAAAACGCGTTTTCGAATCGGAATTTATGCATCCGCCGATTCAATCTCGGTGATACGTACCTGCTGGCACAACCGGTTTCGTCGTGTCGATCGATGTCGTCTCTCGATATTCAAAATCCGCGAAATAATCGGCGCACGGTCCTCGGCGATTTTCAGCAAGTTTCCGGGCGGCCTGTCTGTTTCCGTCACGGTTCATTAGAGCACGCCCGAAACGAGCAAATATAAAACTATCCGGAGCAAATTGCGCGCGCCCCGATTCCCGCTAATTATTCCGCGTTAATTGCGCGAGCAATTGGGCTTGCACCCCCCTGCCGATTTTTTTTATGGCGGCGGAAATTATTGGATTGATTAACCCTTAAATTTGGCTTTTGAACTGAGGTCTAAAAGTGCTGTAATCTATGACAGGATAAATAAACTTTCGTTTCTCAAATACGATAATTTGCAGGTTTCCGATTGAGAAAATATTTATGCTCAGGGAATTCTGATAGGGTGATCGTAAGACAACTCGTGAAGCTTAAATCTCATTTGAATCTTTTAGTGTGACAGTTACCTAAATACAAACAATTCTTTCTTATGTGTATTGAAGGTACAACATTTTAAGAATACTGATATTGTTTGTAAATAAGCATAAGTACATAAGCAAGTGAGTAAAAAATTGTGAATATGTTTTTCCCTTACATCTAAATATTTAATAGTTAATACTTTTTAAAATTGTATGTTTTGTGTTTTTTTAAAGTTCATTTTTATTTGTTTTTCTTACAGACGCAATTTTAAGTTAATCTTGAAAATGATCCAAACTAGTGGCCGAAACGTTAATTATTTAAAATTATTAGCAAAACTGCTTAGTTAATTTTATACCGTAGCGCCGAAATCATTTAACAATTGTTGCTTGTAAATGTTTACAAGGCTCAGACATCTAGATTCTGTGGATATCAATTGTAATCTAATCATGATAATTCGGAATCTTCTTGTACACGAAACATTTACTAAATTACAACAGTCTACATATGAAAAGGAAATATTTGAGAAATCTATTAATACATTTCATGATTGCGTTTAAGAAGCGAGTAACCCGATCTCGACTAATTATTCTGCGTTAATTGTGCGAGCAACGGGGCCCGCCGATTTAAAAAGACATTAATACGGGGAGCAGCGTCGTACGTGCGATAACCGCGCCCCTTTTTTTCACCGTCGCGAAATTTACGGGGCCCGTGCTTTTTGCGTATAGCTCACGGCTGTACTATAAATCGCGAGGGGTCGCGATAACAACTCTCTCTTGCACGAGTCCATCCTCTCCACCCCAACGAAGGCTTCTTCTGCAACACCCCTCCGCCCCTCTTGCAACCACTCCCACCCCTCGATCCTCCGCTACACTATCAACCATTACTAATGCGACGATTTTATCGAAATAACGTATGGGCCCTGGGTCTGTACGTGACGATATTGTTATAGCTAATAACCTCGTGTTCGGAGAAATTTGTAATCGAGACCTTAGCTCGCTACCTTGCTCCTGGCCTCGAATCAATCTCTGTGGTACGTTTGCTCGATACACTGCTGGTTGATGTTCATAAATTTCGTACGATTCTTTTATTTATTAACAGTTGATATTTGTTGCATTGGCAAGTTCCAGTTCTGACTCAGAGTCATCGCTAAAAATTGCTATATCATTATTTAAAATATTGTTCAGATTAAATTAAATTGATGTTTTCGGCGCAAATATTCGACTCTACGTTAATAACTAAGCAATTTTGCAAATAACTATAACTTTTTCAACGTTTTCGTCTAGTTTAAGACCATTATCAAGAAAATTTTGTTCATATATAATTTCGTCTGTAAAAATTAGAACACTGTAAATTACAAACGGTATGTAGCCAGCACGTGTTTACAATACTGATTCTTAAATAATTTTCTACTTAGCAAGTAAGTTTGCTCCATAGAACCTTTGGCTTTTGGTTTTTTCTTTTTGTTTCTTGACACAGAGGTTAACTTGAACTATATAATTTACAGACGCAATTATATATAAAAAGTTTTTCTTGATAATGGTCTTAAGCTAGACCGAAACGTTGAAAAAGTTATAGTTATTTGCAAAATTGCTTAGTTATTAACATAGGATCGAATCCTTGCGCCGAAAACATCAATTTAAATTATTTACAAGTTGTCGATCGAGATAAAGGAAACAGTAATTGTTCAGATTATTAAATATCTTGGTGTCTGATTAATTATTAAACATTTAAGAATTGTACGAGGTGTTGTATAAAATGAAATTAATAAAATAATATAGAATGGAATTATTCTAAATCTTAAAAAATGCTAATTTTTAAGTGAACATAGCTTCGAGTGTTTCATTGTTAATAACCAAGAATTATTTCGAAAATTATTGGACTGTCGATTTGATACATCTGTGACTGAACGAAACAGCGGCCGAGCAAAAGTTGGCGAGGTATCGAGGCGTCATTAATGAAGGCGTAAAATGATTAGCGGCGCCTAACCTTCGCATTATACCGGGGACTCGTTTATCTTGCTCGTTCCCAAGAAGTCGGTGTGTAATTGAGGCTCTGAATGCTGCTATCAGGCCGGGTACAGAATGCCGTTGGAAAATTCGTAATGCTCGTGGATTTAATGCGCGCGATTAGAGCCCGATACGTCGGGCTTGTACGCGGACAGAGGCCGGATAAGAGCTGTGCAGAAATGGTCGGGGAAAAAATGGGCGAAATTGGTGGTTGCAGCACTGGTCACGCGAATCGCCCTTTAGCTCGTGAGAAGACGATTTTACTGCAGCCGAACCTTACCGCAGCTGGTTTCATTTTTCTATCGTGAATTCCAATTGGAATAATGTTAGAGAACGGATAAACACCATGATCCCGTTTCAACAATATAAAGTAATAATAAAAGGTGCACAGCGTGATGGTTTCCATAGAGCTTCAAGACGGTGACAATCGTTTTTTCCTAGGTGGAAGCATAGCGGTCATCTGAAGATCATTGACATTTTTTTAAATGGATACCTGCAAAACATGATTAATTACATTGTTCCATAACGTCTTAAATTACTGTAAAAAAACGGAGAGACGGTATTGTATAGGTATGTTTCCAGCAAGTAGAATAATCCAGTATTGGTCAGACATGCAGGTTCTGTGGCTATAAAGTATAACTTGATTGTAATTTACTAATTTAGAATTTCTAGTTGCATTATTAACGTATTCTGTAATACATCATTTCGATGCTTTCAATTGTTGCTTGTAATTTAATGCGAGTATAGAGTGTGTCTATACGGCCCGAAAAGCGAAACAGAGTTTATGCATTACAGGGTCCCGATATCGTTAGACCAGGTTGGAGACGATAAAGCAAACGTTCGGTATCATTGTTGTAAATTGCTATGTAAGTTGCAACCCGCCCACCGGCGATTTAGATTAATGATTCCATCGGTAGAAATGAAAGCTTCGTTTGCACGAAACGCGCTCCGCCACCGGCCGATTGATAAAACCAGATACCGTGGAAATGGTTACTGAGAAATTTCTTGTCCCCGTATATATGCGTGACTGGTGTTTCGTATATTCCCCCACCCCTAAGCCGTTCCCATAAACTCGATCCGATTCTAAGGGGGTGGCACTGTCAACCAGCGTCACTCTTTATCATCGTTTTTAACGATCGGTTGATGTATGCACTCGCTGACAGTCGCTGTGAAACTCCGACGACGATTACACGACGTCCCCATAAATCACTTGTCCCTTCGTTGAGATTGCGGATGGCGTCTGTGCACCAGGGACGCGGTATTTTGAGAAATATCGGGATATCGGGCCGATACCAGACGACAGGCTCAATTTTCCTCGGATAGGAACGTTAATTACGCGACGTTAATTTAGGGGAACAGCGCAGGCGTAATCACTTACGTTCGTTAACAGTATTTAGTTTCATGCTTAGTTTATGCCTGTTAAAATATTTCATTAAATGCAATCCGCTTATTTTTCTTCACGAAGATCACAGTTGCACAAAGTATGTCGATTAATTATTGCGATAAAAAAAGACCTTTTGTCCTATCATTATAAGAAAAATTTTGTTGATCGAAGCTTCTTATCGAGCAAAATGATTTTTCCATTGCAAATTCGTTGTTCGAAGCATGTATTAAACGATTTGCGTTTCCCTGGTTTTAAAATCGTTCTCTTCTCTCGCGCACTCCGAAAAGTTTGGAACAATAGATATTAAAAGTCGGTATTACGAAGGTACCATTTAAAATAGAATTACCACAATGATTCTGCCGCATGAAAAACGACGTGGAATTATCGCAGAGCCTTTAAACTATTCTCTGGTGTATTTTCAATATTTCTGTAACAGCTTTGTCATTAAATCGTCGGTCGAATATCAAACACAAGCCACGCGAATGAATTAAAAATATGATTTTAAAATTGTGCTGGTTTGAAACTTATTTTAAGGAATAAATGAGCTTTCAGAGTTTATGAAAACGTCGCATTTAAATGAGAGCCGAACCGTGCGTCATATACACGGATAGCAATTACACAAATTAGTTTAAATAATTGAGTATCATTTAACGGTTGTAAAATAAACGGAAACACTTTTTACCTCGCGTTTAATTATGAAATTCCCGGCAGCAACCGTCGCGATTTATTTGATAAATAATGCTGCAGGATCCGCGAGAGATCTTATGCAAATACGTTTTCAAATGATCATGAAGGTTTTTACCGCGTATTAATGCGGTATTAATGCGACGACCTGGGAGTGCAGTTCTTTCGAGTGGACACGACGCTACCCTCGACTTTCTGTTATTCATGAAATTTAAACAGGTAATAGGACACGGTCGAAAATATCAACGCAGTCCATAATTACTCTCGTGGTGATTCAATTACGCTGTGGGTTCTCTTCTTTTGTCGCAGCGCAATCTTCAGAAGGAAGAAATTGCTGGGAGGAAGGTTCATTCCTCTAGAATGGTTCTAATATTAGCGGAATTCACTTGTGAAACCCGGAGGTCTATTGTTAGTTAAACTACGTATAACGTGCGACCGAAGTCGGCAGAGTCGCGGAACAGAACTGCAACATTCTGCAACTTTAGCTGCTAATCCGTGCAAATGCGCCGGCTGCTGCTGTAATTGCGCTCCTATCGAGTTCCATCAAGTTAGGTCTGACATGGGGACTTTTTAGGGTCGGACTTCGATTTGAACCTAATCGCTTTCAGCACTTTCACCATAATCATTTTCATGTCATTGTACGAATTAATTCGGGGCTTTAAATCTACATGCAAAGTAATCCATTTTACGAAGAAATATATGTACAACAATATATAATACATAAAAATCATAATAATATTAATTCTGTTGGTCTGTAACAACTTAAATTATTCTCCAAAAACAGCGGAGAGGCAGTTTTCAGCAAGTAGATTCAGCCAATAATGGTCAGACTCTAGGTTCTGCGAATATGACGTATCACCTGAGAATAATTTAATAATTCAGAATTTTCTTGTGGAAGTAAATAATATGGAATTAAAAATAAGAAAATAATACTTTATATCAATTTTATTGAACGGACAAAAAGGAATTGATGAAAGTTCTACAACAAAAACTAACAGTTGTGACGTCACTTTCTACAGCAAGTATTGTTTACAAACATCAATTGCATATGCATAATTCATTTTCCATGGCAGAATAAATGAAATTACACGAAAGAAGTAGTACACTACAAAATAGTTCCGACGTTTGTCTTAAGTAGATACATCCGGTAGCGATCAGACATTCCAATCCACTTAAAAGAGCCAAAGAAATTCTCACAATCAATTTCCTGGACAGTAAAGCTAATTGAATGAATCCTTTTACAAAGTCTTTCTCACTGTTAAACTTGTTAGATTAAGTAAACTCGACTAGAATGGTACCGGTATCGACCGAGAAACAAGTTGTTTAAACAAGTGAATATCAGTTACCAAACGACCTATAGAAACGAGAATAGTCGTGCGGTGATATAGATTAATTCCAGGAAAGTTGACTGCCGGTTCCATTTTGGTAAAATGATATTGGATCGCGTGCTTCAGACATATCAATTTGATGGTGATCGCCCGCTGTCATAAACTGTGATGCACGTCTACATCCATACACTTCGCCGATCTTTTTCCCGGTGCACCGACTGCGATGACTTTGTACAAGAAGCGTTGTGGATTATTTATAATTTTTAAAAATTAATAAACTGAAACGGAATGCAAAAATAATTAATTTTTTAATAACACCGAGGTATAAAGTGAATATATTAAATAAGATGACAGAGAATTAATTTTTTTCGTTAAAATCGAACTCGAACCTTGCATAAATAATTAAAAAAATTTAATAAGAATTGCACCAATCAGTAAGGACATGAGAATACACACCAGAACTGAAAACAAAATGGTCGACTGATGCGGAAACACAGTTTTGCAATTACACCTGGGAGAATCGTTTCAAAACATCGATCAGGGCATTATTAATAATTCACGTGGTTCCCTGCTGCGCCCGGGAATGCGCCTTATCCGAGGACGTCGCGCGCCGCGATGTAAAATCCGAAACATCTTAATAATTCAGCGGAAACGCAATAAAAGTTAGAAATCCTCCGCGCGCGGAATTTGAGTAGCAGACGAATCTAGGTTCGCGCGTCTCCGTCGGTTGTACTCGAGGAAATTTCAATGCATTTTTCACCATGGAAATTCGCCCATTACCATACGATATAATAATGGGAACTATATACAATTCGCGCTCGATTTAAAGCCACGAAACTATGGGGAGTCCTTCCTCGTAATTTACAAAATTCGCTACACTACGGGAAAGCGATCTCAGTTTATCGGACCATCGAAACTTCAAAAAATTACGTGTAAGAAGATTGCGCCAAAAGCTATTTGGTGAAAGTTGCTTTATTCCGTTTCCATAATCCAACCGCTTTACCTAGCCTTCGTGAAGCCGGGCCACATTTTACCCCGCCGCGAGTCGATATCACGTTTCATCGTTTATAATCGCGCGCTTCGATCGTATCGCGTAATATTTTACTAAACGCTCCCGTAAACGAGCGGACGACGAACCCTGCTAACTTCCGGAAAAGTCAATTTTGCAACGTAGTGCGAAATGCAACAAATGAATTGAAAATATTTGGTCATCCTCTCTTTTGAAACGCGCTGAAGAACATGATTTTATGTGTCTATTTACAGTTCTCTTTCTTTACATACTTTTGAATTGATTTGATTACATATATTTTCCAATTATAAAGGTGTCTTTCCAATTATAAAAAGTCTTACACATGTGGACCATTGTTAAAATCTCACAATTATAACGTTGAGATTAAAAATATCTAATGACTTCTTCTTTTGAACGGACCTGTAGAACATGCTTTTTTGCATTCACTTTTTCCCCACGTGATTCGAAATGAAGTTCATCACAGATTCCATTACTAAATTTACATTTCAATTGAACGCGGTGTTTAATGGCTTTTAAAACTGCCTATTCGAGAATGCATTCTTTTAATTTAATCGATTCATATCGTCGGTGATCACTTGGTTCGAATCGAATTAATGGAATTGAAATGTTCGAATATACAACACCATTTTCAGTATCGTCAGTCGTATTTCACTATGGTTTTTCTATTCGAAATTTCATCGTCCCTTCGCAGCTATGAAAATATTGTCTTCGGTATATTCGGGGCTTTATTTGTCACGCGGGCGTTCTGTTTTTCGATTACGTGAAAGTGAATTCGAGGCAGCAGCCGGCGAATTTTCGAAGAAAACAATGGTTTCACGGAGGAAACGAATGTAATCGAATTTGCTTGACTATCGTTAAATTCCTTGTTCTCCCGCTACGCCAACCGAACAAAACCACCGAGAAACGAGGTTTCGACCTAGAAATGGAAACGCAATCACGTCGGACGTCCAGTTAATTACCAATCGGACGATATATCATTCCAAAATAATTCTAAACCGCAGCCATCGGGAGGTTATTCATTGGTGTCATAGTTCTCCATTCGAGAACGGCACTAATTAGTCGCGTCCGATCCGAAATGTACTATTAAAAATCGTACGATATTTAACTACGAGTTAGTTATATTAAATTCATTCGACAATCAGTAGTTTTAAATTGTAACTTTCAGATTCGTTTAAAAAAATTTATGGTAATTAATAAATATTCTGTTCTTTAAATATTTCAACAGGATTGTTATTTTATAAACTGAATACATTGCTCATTTTATAAAATCATTCTAATGTATTTAAATTCTGTTAACCTACCGAGTACACTCTTATACACTAAAAAATGAAATTCTTCATGTAAAGTGTCTCATCTTTAATCATCACATAAACAAGTAATTAAATTATTATAATAAAAGACAAAACTTATAGCGATCGAGGAATAAAGGTTGAAGTCAATATCTAAAAGTTAGTGTCACCATTATTTACAATTTAATAGTTTCGTTATTGAAAGCCTATCCTTAAGATCCGCAACACACAACTGTACTATATCAAACAAGCATTTAATAACTTTTTAAAAAATTATTAAACCCTCAGCTATTGATCGCTGACTAATAGAAGACCCTGTCAATAACGATTTATTATTATTACTAGCCTGCAAATCTTTGTGCAAATTAAAAATGTTCTGTATTAATTATGGTAAGCAGAAGTAATACGAAAATTGATTTTATCCCCTAATACAATCTTCTGAAATTTTTCGAATCTATTACTGTTTTATATTTCGCCGAACCAAATTTTATAATTATTACGAGGCAATTATAATTCGACGTACGCTGTTGTAAAATTCCTTTCAATGAAATGCAACGTGATAAGAATACTCGTCTCGCTGGATGGACAAATTAAAATTTATCGAATACGGATCAAGGAAACGGTGTACATCGTTGAACAGCGGCGCATCGAGTCAAATCGACACGCATCGAGCCGATGGATATCGGCGCAGCGCCGTTTAATGGCCCGTTAATAAACTGTTTCGTCGTGCAGCCCGGCTGTTTTTCCAAAGGATAAAATCACGAAACGACCCGTCGAAATTACCGTTTTCATCCGCGCAGACGATTTCCGTCCGACAACGTCGCGTTTGTTGCATCTCCGGTCGCATTGATACGCGACAACCAGGATGCAGATGTAGGATGCGTGTTACGTCGGAACTTTCGTGATAACGTGCTCGTAACGGTGAGCTGTAACTTTGAGCACAACCAGCTATACGACTACACAACCGTTCATTACCTGACATCCTGCGGGAACGGTGCGTCTACTGGTTGTTCCCACACAAACTGATGAAAAGTTAATTTCCCGATTTTTCTTTTTCGTGTCAATGTTGTTCTCAACAGTAATCTCACGTTGAGTTTTCTTACTGTTACAGGTAAACGAAGCCCGGCGTCCGGTGCTTGGAATTGCAGTAGCTGTAAGTAGTGGAGGTCAGTGATAAGTCAGCCGTTATACAGTAATGTATCGGATCGTTGCGGTACACAGTCTCTGGGAAAAGATTCGGAATGATGCATAGGTACTTTGTCATTGTTATCTGAATTCTTTTCAAGCGGAGTCTGCAGATTCTCTGCTCGATCGTTACACATTCTGAGGAGAAAATTCAGGACTTTCATGGAAAATGCAAACCATTGTACAAGACGGATTGTCAGAGAATAATGGTCGAACAAATAACGCCCCCATTTTGGCAGAAAGCGATAAGAGAGCGTCATTGAGCTCGTTACTTTAAACAATTTGTCTTATTAAATCAACATATTTGATTAAATTCTTTTGATATTTGTTTTAACATTGTGTGAGGACTTGGTCCTTAAGTACAGGGACAATAAATACTTATTTATCATTCATATAATTTCTATCGTGGATTTACACGTCCAGTTATCAGACAGTAAGTTGAACGTAAAACTTCTATTGTTGGAATAATCAATAATTTTGAATATATGCTGTTCAATTATTTAACAAGACCAAACAGCCACAAAGGATTAAAATCTAAATAATATGGAATGGATAAATTGAGTTAATTAAAGCATCAAGCACAATATCTCGAATTTTTTGTTCACTAACATATAAAGAGAAGAGCAGTAAATTAACTAAACTAAATTCCATACGAATGGAAACATAGACTTTATTTCAATAATTTAAAATTAGACGAGATTTTTCTGTTCCCAATTATTCTGTCCTGCTCCATCATTAAAACGTTCCCCAAATATTCAACAGATTTCACGCAAATGGATTGGAAAGTACACGGAATTTGGAGACAACAAATATCCCCTAGATACAAATTACAATTGAATCATAATTGAGAAAGGAAAGAAAATGTGAAATAAGAATTAATAATTGTAAATTACAATTCCCTTACATTGAAATCTAAATCTTCAGCTTAAAATATAGCTTAAATAATTTATTGAATTAATTTATGCACCTTATGTATTAAATCCATTAAGAGGATCAACTTTGACCTCAAAGATGTGGTTTTAAAAAATTCATAAAAGAGAATTAATATAAGGATTTAAAAGGACCTATGTATGGTTACCATGAGTTGTTAGGAGTGTCCTTCGCCCAAGGATTACTGGATTTTCTCCCCAAAAGTCGGAATAATATATTTCCATAATTATTGCTCGCAAAGCTCGGTCGCACAATTAGGATCACCCAGTATGGGGTTAGGCGTGTGCGTAAAATCCAGCATGGTGAACAATATCATGTGGCAAACGGCTAACGAGGGTACTGCGGCTACAGGAAGCACGATCTTACCGACAGAATGCAGCTTCCGTTTTGTAATTAGAGGCGGCACCACGTATTCCAAGAGATATGCTCGCGCACGCGTGTGCATATGTATGCGTGCGTGTATACATGTGCTCTCTGCAGCTCGCGCCATGTGCCGTGGTCCGATTAATTCCGAAGATAATTAAAACGGAAGCAACTTACGCGTTATTTTTCCCTACCCCTCTCTCGCTCCGTTTTATCGTCGGTTTGATTTACGCCGGAGGCTGGCACCAACCATCGTGGTACAATCCCCCCCCTCTTCAACCCGTGTCGCTCTTTTTTCTCATGGCCGCCCCATGCTTATGGCGGCTGTATAAATTTTACGGTGCTTTTTTACCCCCACTAGAAAGCCGATCCGCGCTCGTTTCGAAAATTTAGGACGTTACTCCCGGAGTTTCATGTTTGACGAGCCGCTTTCTATACCTGTGTCTCTGGTTCGCTGTGTAGAAATGTTTACACACCGGCAAAAGGATTTTTGTGGCTCGTAAAGATCGGTTTTGTGGTCCTCCGGGACATCAGGTACTGGTCATTAGTTACTTTGAATTGTGCATTTAATTTACATAGTTGAAAAATTTTCATTATTTCTTTATGAAACCTGTGCCAACATGTTCGCGATAGTTTTCTGTTTGAAAAGAGTCCAGACACGGTAGAACTATCCGAACTTCTATCTGCATTCTCCATTAATTGATTGATGAACTGAAACGATTTGTCGTACCAATCTATAAAGATTTAATACAAGACTGTGACTAGGGAACGTTTGTACTATGGAAACACTCGGGTTTCATTGATTGGTTCGGATAATTGAGGTTCTGCTTCTATGATGAACTGAATTGCGTCGTGTTTGGAGTCGTTTTCACCAGAAAAATGTCGCGGACGTGTTGTCAGAAGTCTTCTAAAAAATAATTCGAGTGAGTATTTCGAAAGTTTTCACACTACTGTGTCCCTGTTTTTCCCCGGGTGTTTTCCGAGTGGTTTCGCGCAATCCAGGCTTCGTCGCGCGATGGGCAAAGCAAAAGCAGGAGATAAACCGGCCAGGCAGAATGCAAAATTACGACGTGTGTATATGCTTAAATAGTAGGTCACATGTAGTAGATGTGCGGTGCCGCGGAGAGAAAGCCGTTTCGCGGGTTTCGCCGTTTTTCTTTCGCCGATAAGGATCGCGGCCGATCTATCAATGCCACGGTTAGTCCCGAGGCAGCCCGCGGAAACGATATTAATAGTCGTCCTAAATACCGAGGAGTGTTTATCGAGGAATTAACGTTGGAGCCCGGTTAACGCGGGATTTCGAGGCTTCGACGCGAGAATAAAGCCTCGTCGGATTATCGATTCGATGACCTTCACTCGATAATTCCGACACCGAGGAGCACTTTATTCGCCGTCGCTGCACTTTTTCACCCCCTCCTCTTCCCGTGCCGGCTTTCACATCCCTTCCTTTTTCCCGTCAGCCGCCGGCGCCCGTCCCCGCACAAGGGAAATTAAAATGGGAAAACATCACCGTCGCGTATTTATGGACCGAGTAATCGACGGATTGCACGGATAAAAGCTTCCCTGATGGTGGATCGCCTGCTTAAAGCGAGATATTTCCTGCTGGTGATGATCTACGCCAAGGAAACCCCAAAGTCTACTGCATTTCTCTGTATGCTGTTGCTCGAATGAAAAAAAACAGTGTATTCAGGAAATTCAAGAAAGCTGTAACTCGGCTGTTGAAACCGACGAATCCATTACCTTTTGCTGGATTCCATCGCATATGGGTATACAGGGTAATGAAAACGCAGATAGAGCAGCGAAATTGGCAGTATCAAATACAAAAATGAAACAAATCACTCATTATACCAGACTAAATGACCTCAAAAACCATATAAATGAAATATTCAGGAAACATGTCACTGATAATATTAACAGAATTTATGCACAAAAGTACCATAAAGAAGGAGCGGATTTTGAATGGCAAAAGTTTCCAAGTCCAATAGATCGTCAAATTCAAACGTCAATTTATAGAATTAGAATTGGACAGTCAGAAGTAACCCATTCATTTTTGTTAAGTGAAAAAGGAAACATGATATATGTAAAGTACCGGTTAATATAAATCACCTTATACTGGAATGCAAAAAATATGAAAATGAAAGGAAAAATGCTAAACTGCTTGGATCTGTTAGGTTCTGAGGAACACATTGTCGGTCTTGCCCAATATATCAAAGATACTAAGATGTACAAAGTATTGTAAGAAAATGTACCGTGTTGCTAATAACCTTTGATGTTAAAGCAACATTAAATAAATAAATTTAAAAAAAACAGCAGACCATAGTTATATGTGTAGTTGACAGTATTTGGGATCATTGAACTTCTTATAGACACGTTTCAATGACAATCTGTCTATTGAACTGATTGAACGACGATTTCGATACTGTAGCTTCAAATCGTTCCAGACTTCGGTGTAGGAAGGTTAACCCTCGTATGTCCCTTCTGATAATTCAACAGATTTTCCACTGAACCAATTAATGTGGAATTAAATACTATAGCAATTGAAACTACAACATAAAATATGATTTCTAAGCTTTCTTTTGGTATAGCAGGATTATTGGAAACCCCATTAATAGACTTCCGTCCGACTTCTATCACGTTAATTTTTCACCATCGTGTTCAGATAGTCTGCAGTTATCCTGGAGATTGTGTTTATATTTGTTTCTTAACTTGCTCCTGTTTCCTCAATTTTTCGCAATTTTTCGCTCGAGCTTTCCCGAATGGTATCGTGAAAGCTTAGGCGGATTAGGCAGTTTTCCGGCTGACGAATTCGCCGATAAATAGTGAATTAGCGACGGACCTACTAATATTGGATAAATCGCGATAGATAATAGCGTTTCACCGTCCAGTGGAGTGGACGGGCGCCTTAATATAGACGTGCCACGTCGGACAAATAAAACGTCACGGTCCTCACGGGTCCCTAAACGTCCCACTTTTCACCGTGACAGTTATTACAGCTCGAACGTCGTCGTCGGTGGCGTTCTCAAAAACAGTATCCTCGTCTTGCCTCGCGTTTGCATGAAACGGAAACGAGCCTCGGTATCTCATAAATATATCATTTTTCTTCTTCCATCGCAGCTGCGTCCTCTCCCTACTCCCCCTCCTCTCTCCCTCTCTCTCTCCCTCTTCCCTTTTGTATTTCTTTCGTTCTGACACAGCCCGTCGCTTCCCCGGGCGCTGTTATCGCGTGCATTAATAATTGCACGGTTCTGCGAAAACTGGGGAAACGTTCCGCGACTTGACGGAGCTTTACACTCCACCGTCCCTAAATATCTGGTAATGTTCGGGTGGAGAATTTGTCGTAGAAACCGGTTTTCCATTTATCCACGAGTAAGTAGATCAAGAAGTTTGTGATCCGACCCCCCATCCCCCCACACGGAAAATTCAGTAAATTTTAACTTCTTTTTTAGCTGCACTTCTGCTAAACTTCGAAGAGAAATTCCGTGGATAATATAAGAAATAACAACTTTGAACAGGCAGCACAGGATCTCTATTTTCTATCTTAATCTTGTCTTTAATATTGTATCACGTTGTTCCCCGAAAACAAACTTGATCTGATTCTAAGGTTAGAAACACTGTTCGCCTTGATGATTCATATATGGTTGACCTGGACTACTTATTCTTTCGTTTCGTGTGCACACCGTGAACTCGGAATAGAAATTAAATAAATGCAAGCTGAAGAAGTAAGCAAAGAAGTTCCCGTGCAATTCTCCTGTTCACAACCACGATACTAAACACGCCCATTCTCGTAAACACCCGGGGTGCTACGATCGATGCCATAACCTCGAGATTTTACCATCGCGAACCGAGCCTGGTGGCAGCAAGTCAAATTGTACCTTATATTTTGCTGCTTACGAGGCAGCGTTCTTTGGACAATAAAACTCTTTCAGGATTGCGAAAACTGGGTCGTTTAGGGACATAACATTCTATTCGTCGGCCGTGTGTAGCGCCTATACTAAGACGCCTGTCCAGTACTGTGTATTCCCCAGCCTAGAGAGAGGAGAGAGAGAGAGAAGGGGTGAGAGAGGGTTGGTATTCTCATCGAAAAGTGGGTCGACCGGTATTGTTCGATATTATTTATCGCGTTCGTTAATTCTTCCCTCCCCGTTCCGCCTCGCAGCCGAACTGACCTCCGCAGCTTTTCATGGAATCCCGATCAATTAACTCGAAGAGAGCCTCGTGTAAGCAACGACTCCCATTCACGCGGAACTTCCGACCGGGAAACTGCCTCGAAGATGAACTTTTCTACCTTTCCTACCTTCGTTCCCTATCCTTTTTTCCTTCCTTTCTTTATATCGTTCGGCTGTCTTGGAATCCTTTCTTGGCTGGACCGAGCCAACCAGATGAGAGAGCCAGACAGAGATGCCTGGAGAATAATCACCAAGAAAATGAGCCTTTGTTCGCATTGTTTCGACGCTCGGCTTCCTCCCTCCTGATGCCTGGCCAACTTTCGTCCTTAATCCAGTTTCCCGATGTTTCGTGACTGTTCGATTCGCCCTTGGTATGGGAATTAGGGTTCTTCGGATCCTTTCGTCTTCGGTGATCGCCGAGCTAGAGTTAATTTGTTGGTGGATACGACGACAGGTTGGGAAGTGGCAAGAGAGAAAATTATTTCTTGTAAGGAATTCGTTAGTTCACGGTGATAGTTCCAATCTGAACTAATCGGTCTAAAGCGAATACACTGTGTGTTGGAAATGATTGTAGACTGAAATATGAAATTTTCGGAGATGTCTCATATATGATTGAGCAAGACTACTTGTTGAATTATTTGCTCTTCCAATTATATAGATACGTAGGTAGATACAGTAGAAGGTAATCAATATAATCGAAAAGATACTATCGCAAGGATTTTTCTTCTGACAAAGTCATACGTACATTCAAACAGTTCAGAAATCATGCAAAAATTTGGTGCTTAACAATTAAATGTAATGTGTTTAATCACCATGGGTGTACTTAACACTAAACCTTCCACTGCTGGTCATGCAATAGATTCTCATTGTGTGTTTAACACTTCACTGAAACTACGAAGATGCTTTCATAAGAAATCATTGAATAAATTCGATCTTGTTATTTTTCTAAGGTAACGAATGTTCAGTGTTAAAAATAAGTTGAGGTGGATACGAGAAAGTTGATATTTCCAGTGTAGTTTGCTGTCACGGTCACATCTGTCGTGTTTGCAGCTAAATATTGCCTCCTTTGCACTTGCGGCCACGATAATTGAACGATCACGATTATATAGGCAACGATCGAGCCAACCACCTGGAAAATGAAGGATCCAGTTTCAAGAAATTCTTAATACGATTTATGAGATTGTTATACAAAATCGACGTACACTTGAAAGAAACGTATGGTCGATGTCGACGAGACCGCAAACATTAATAACCAACGGATTCGCTAGTACTTGATGAGTGAAATGTTGAATCTAGAATATGTTTTAATATAAAAAAAGATTATATAACGATTGCATGACAAACTTTAATTGTTTACATATATATATTAATAATATCGGCGCGGTTCGATCAGTTAAACACAACAGCAAATGTGCAATTAATAATATATTATTCTTGACGTTCCGATCCCAATGTGGATCATTTTCAAATTTTAATTGTTTACCTCGGCGCGGAATTGTATGCTGGCCGATGAGTTGTACATGCGACAGAGAAGGAATCCTGCTTTTCTTGCCTGCATGAAATAAAAAAATATTTTCAATATGTATTATTAATTCTTGACTTTCAATCAGAAAATTAATAAGCTCACCTCGTTAGTTATATGCATGCAGTTGTAGTGAAGGTGAATCATTCTCGACATAGTGACTATTAGCGAGGTTACCACGGGACAGACTTCCTTCAACATTTCGACCGTGGGTATTGGTTGCCATATGCAACAGTTGAACATGTATAATAATATAACGATTGTGAAGAACGAGATAAAAAGTTCCAAAAGAAGCTGGATTCCGTAAAACTTATTTATTCTTTTTGCGATTTTGATCAAGTCCAGGTGATAGTTTCTGTATGGGACAGTACATTTAACTATTTAACATTTCAATCCTTTTGATATATTTAATTGTGTAAAAGAAATACTATTAAAGTAAGCATGATTCAAGTAATACTATTAAATTAAAGGTCCGTTCTGAAATGTTAAATGTTACA
The DNA here is from genome assembly GCA_028455595.1 of Lasioglossum vierecki. Taxonomy (NCBI): domain Eukaryota; kingdom Metazoa; phylum Arthropoda; class Insecta; order Hymenoptera; family Halictidae; genus Lasioglossum; species Lasioglossum vierecki. Next base: position 6,074,577 of record CM052337.1, on the reverse strand, counting down.
GTTCAGTAGATTGAAGGATTATCGAAAATAATTTCTAGCAAAGTAAAGGCTTTTAGAAAGTCAATATAAACTGAAAAACGAAAACGTTAATCTCTTACAATATTACAACATCTCTACATAATGGATGCCATAATAAATTCTTTTACTTTGCTTTCGTGATAGTTTCCACATTTTCGTTGACAGCATGAACGTTCGGACGTCGTCTCTTCTTGCTGCTGGGCGTCGCAAGAAATCTTTTAGGGCTCGAATGATCAGACGATTCAACGATCATCTCCTCCAATAAGCGGTTCAACTGACTAAACTTCATTCGAATATACCTATTTATGGAAAGCAGGCTTTTTCATATTATTCCAATAGTAATAACACCGAGATATGGTGTACTTACTCGATCCAGAATGCGAAAGATAGTTGCACGGTCATGAGCATAATCAGGGTTATGGTCGTGCTAAAAGTTACAGCAATTTTTTCCATGGTAGGTGCGCTTGGATCAATTCGAAATTTCCACGTGGCTACCACGGTCGCTATGGTATGTGTCACCCACGCACATAGATGATAAATTAGTTTGTTAACTCGTGTTGACTCCTGATTTGGCAAACCGATTGTTTGCATTTTCTGATTGATTTTGTCTACCGCTTCGATCAAATCCTGTGTCATCTGCTCCACAAAGGGAGTAAAAGTTATCTTTTAAAAGTGATTTTATCCGTCCCTTAGAGCTAATTCAGATTGCAAATATTAATGGACTTTCGACATTTTTTTCTTAAATGTAGCCTGCGTATATTAGACCATCGTTTTGATTTCAAAAACGCTAAGATAGTTGACAGTGAAAATAACTATAACAATAGGATATTATTAGAAACAATTCATATGATTAAAGAACCAAGCGTAAATCTTAGGTATGAAACGCCTACGATTCATGAATATTGCGCAACATTACTGAACCAGTAATGTTATATGATGAATTAGTTTTCTAACTTGAATTTATCCTATAAATAGTCAACTATTCAACTTTAGAAACAGGTGTTTCTTTTTGACTTGGTCAATCTATTGAATTATAAAATACTTTGTTTCACTTCAAACTTATTTCCATCACACTTTTAATGTTGATGTTTCGTTTGTGTTCACTATTTGAATTAACCGCCAAATAGCGTGTTAGTTTGGTTAGATCGTTTGACCGGTAAGCGGTTTTTGTTTTCCCATACCTCGTTGTCAGTTCCTCTGTAACCTTGCTACGACATGGGTCGGAACAACAGTTTCTTAGTTTAAATAGTTTTTCCGTAAAGCAAGTGAGTTATACAAATTTGAATTTGATATAACATTTGAATTCAACTTTAATATAACCGTTTTTCTATCACATTTCCAGACGCAGTTTTTATACTTTCTTGAAAATGATCCACATAAGGATCGAAACGTCGAAAGTTTAAAAGTATTTGCAAAAGTGCTTTAGTTAGATTAAATGATCGAACCGTTGTGCCGAAATCATTAATATTATTCTGCTTTGCAAACTACGATCGATAACTTTTAACAACAGCCACGTACCTTCGTTTTGAATTTCGTAACGAATATCAGCACCGTCATCACGCAATATAATATCACGATCCACGACACGATCAAAAATAAATTCATTTGTATTTTTGGCTCTACGACGGCTTCTTTGAAGATAATTTGCATAAGTATAATGAAGTTGTAGGTTATCCAGACGACCACTGCGTAGATGCTCTCCACGCACTTCCTCACTTTCTGTTTTTTCGATAAGACGAACGAACCGGTACCAAATAGAATGTTCAATAACAAAATCGGTCTGATAGTCTCGCTGAACGTTTTCGGTCGGAACATCTTTGACGACCTCAACTTTCCATTCGAAGCGAAATTGACCGTGCTCGACGCTGTACTGTACTTTCCCGCCACGGTTCCGTCGCTTATGGCGATCATCCTGTCGCAATTTTCAGAATTAATAGTTCGCTAAGTAATGGAACTTGCCATGACAACTTATGACGTTCAGTGTCCTTGCGATGACTCATTGCCTTCGCGAGCTACTAAACGCTAATGGGGATCGAGAGAATAGTGTTTAAGATCTCTTGATTATATAGTCCTCGTGTCTGGCTATTGCTAGCCTTTTCTACTTGTTTTACTTTGAAGAAACACTGACAGTAATATCAATTTATTGAATACCCATAAAAATGTTAGTACTAATAAGTTAAATAATGAATTTAATGCACATTCCAAGTAGAAATCGTAGAAAATCATTGAATAAATCTATTTATTTCAGCTTATGTTACAATACAAGCAACATAACGACTACATAAATTCTATCTTGTCACTTTTATAAGGAAAACAAACTTCGTCAGTTTTGGGTAGACCTGTTGTTAAAAATAAGTTTATATATATGACTAAGTTGAGGTTTCAAGTGTAGTGTGCTGTCACGTTCACAACCGTCGAATTCTCAGTTATATTTTGCCTGTTGTTCGCTGGCGTAAACGCTAATTGAACGATCACGATCAGATAGGCAAAGATCGATCCTACCACCTGAAAAATATCCTGAATTCAGTTTCAAGAAATTCTCAAGACGATTTATTTAAATGTTGTACACAATTGACGTACACTCGAAAGAAACGTATTATCGATGTCGACGAGTCCACAAACACTGATTACCAATGGATTTTCTTGTACTTGATGAGTGAAATTTTGAACCTACAATGTGATTTGATACAACAAAAATTAGCGATTGCGGTGAGAACTTCGATTGTTTACCTCAGCCCGGAATTCTATGCTGGTCGACGAGTTGTACAATCCGCAGAGAAGGAATCCTGCTTTACCTGCCTGCATATAATAAAAGAGTATGATCAATACGTACTATTAATTCTTAACATTAAAATAGAATATTAATATGCTCATCTCGTTAGTTATCTGCACACAGATGCTGTGGAGGTAGATCATTCTCAACATGTGCAGCACTATCCAGATTATCACGGGAATGAGTTCCCGATACATCTCGGCTGTGGGTAGAGGTTGCCATATGCAAAAGTTGAATGTATATAATAATAGAATGATTGTTATGGCCCAGAGAAATGTTGTCAGGAGAAGTTGCATTCCGTAAAACTTATTTACTCGTCTCGTGATTTGGATCAATTCCAGGTGATAGATCCTGAATCAAATAACATAGTTAATTATTTAACATTTCAACCCGCTTGATACATTTCATTGTGCCATGTACATTAATGCTTATTAGTGAAAGTTAATTCTTTTACAAATAATATTATTAAATCTAACAGTGAACAGTCGTATCTCCACATTAAACTTTTAAAATAATTTAATCGATATTGAATTCTTTTGATCAAATTCGTTTACTTTGCTTTCCTGATAGTATCCATGTTTCCCTTAAAAGCATGAACGTTTTGACGTCTTCCCTTCCGGACCTGGCTGTAGTGTACCTCAAGAAATCGTTTGAAGCACGTTTGATCAGTCATTTCGATCATTTCCTCGAGTAAATGGTTCAATTGTGTGAACTTCATTCGAATATACCTGTTTGTTGAAAGCACGCGGTGATATACAGTCAAATATTCCTAACATCGGGTTATGGTTCCTTACCCGATCCAGAGTGAGAAAGATAGTTGCACGACCGTGACCATAGTTTGTACAAAGTTCAAGCTAATAGTTAAAATAATTCTGTCTACAATCGGTGCATTTGAATCGACTCGAAAAATAGATATGACTATCCCGGATACCATGATATGCGTCATCCAACAACCGATATAATACATTTGGTGCTTGTATTGTATTGAATTCTGACTTGGCAATCCGATCGACTGCATTTTCTGATCGATTTGATCTATAGCCTCGATCAAATCCTGTGCATTCTGCTCACAGAGAGGGAGAGTAAAAACTGTGTTTTAATAATTATTTTATTCACTCCTCGGAACTAACTAAGATTGTAATTGTTTCCATATAAAAAAAATATTTCCATATAAAAAACAAAAATGTTTCCATATAACTGTTGAGTGGATCTTATAGAGTTTTTCGCGTTGATTCTGAATGTGGCCTTCATTTTTCTCCAATGCGCACAATTTTTGAGAAATATGTGTTTGAAATAAAAAAATATATAAAAAAAACTTTTAAAAACTATAAATAAAAGCGTGGAGCGCTAAACTATATTAATGTAACCTTCGTGGCCGCTCCATGCTTTTATTTATAGTCACTAATATCGAAAAATATTATTTTCTTCTTTGTAGTGCATTCTAATATAAGCGTGGTTTTTAAACAGTTTTTTTCATACATCTTTTTATATCAAACTCAAATTTCTCAAAAACCGTGCGTGTAAGAGAAAAATTAATGAAATTAATGAACCAAGTTGAAATATGTTGGACAGTGAAATTTTTAACGTGTAGCTTCATTATTCATTTTTATAAACTTCATTAACGAGAATATATTGTGCTTGATATAATATAATAATATATAACAATGCCATATAATATTAGTGATATAATGTGTTTAATTTATTTTGTGTAGTGCTTTTCCTCTATTAGCTGTTTTAACCGTAAGTGCATGAGATTCGTAAAATTTCATGGAAACCTATCTAAATATAAAAGAAAGGTAAGAAGGGTATGCCACATACCTTCATTTTGAATTTCGTATTGAATATCAGCATCGTCACCGTGATATATATTACGAAATTCCATGCAATGGTTAAGATCACATCCAGACCTGTCAATGTCGATGCGAAGGCATTCCTGTAGATATATTGCGACATGGTTATAATGTTGTAGGTTATCCAGACGACGACTGTGTAGATGCTCTCCACGCACTTCCTCATTTTCTGTTTTTTCAATAAAACGAACGAACCGGTGCCAACTAAAATATTCAATAACAAAATCGGTCTGATAGTCTCGCTGAACGTTTTCGGTCGGAACATCTTTGACGACCTCAACTTTCCATTCGAAGCGAAATTGACCGTGCTCGACGCTGTACTGTACTTTCCCGCCACGGTTCCGTCGCTTATGGCGATCATCCTGTCGCAATTTTCAGAATTAATAGTTCGCTAAGTAATGAAATTCGCAATGAAAAATAGTGACGTTCAGTCCTTGTGATGACTTCATTGCTTTCGCGAGCTACTAAACACTAATGGGAATCCAGAGAAAAAGGGGTTTAAGTCCTCGTGTCTGGCTATTGATAGCATTATCTACTCGTTTTAATTTAAAGAAACACTGGCAGTAATACTTTTATTGAATACACATAAAAATGTTTTTCATTAATGGGGGTCTATGAGGCTTGGTGTAACAACAGAACCGGTTTGACAGTCTTTCCGAGCGATTTCGGTTGGAACATCTTTCACGATCTGCAATCAGAAACGAAGTTTACGGTGCTCGCCGATGTGAATATCTTCGAGGCACATCTCTCAGAATTAATAGTCCGCTAAGTAATGAAATTGAAAATGAAAAATTATGACGTTTATTGTCCTTGCTTCGGCTTGATACGCAGCTAAGTGCTGGTCGTTAAAATGTCGAATAGTATTATTTTGTTGCCGTCGCGACCGGAACGAGAAATTTACTTTACTTGAATTTATTTTATTTAAATTTAATTGACGAAATTAAAATTGTTTGAAGTGAATGCTGTACCGGTAACAACAATCTCAGACGGCCGATGATAAGAAATATCGGGATGACGTTTTCACTATAATTCACTAAAAAAATATTCCTATCTAGTTTATTAGCGAAAAATGTGTTTTGTTTTAATTTGCGGAACTTATTTCTTTTTAACTGTAGATTATTTTGCAGTATATTCCATATAAGTGATTTTTTAACGGTATTCAAAATTTACGGGTTCCACTTTTAGATGAACATTCGCGACATTTTCCCGATTAAAATGATACCAAACACGATACAGTTCAGTTTACTATAACTTTTGAACCATAAAAGATATCAGGATGAAACCTCCACTAGAATTCATTAAAAGATTATTCCTACCTACTGATGAATATCGTAATAATCCTATAATTTTTGTAATAATTTTATAATTAATTCTTCAGATTTTGTTGTCTTAAAATAACATTAAAAATGGTTCAGTCGTTACTTATTTAGTAGTTTTCCAGATAATTTAAATCGCCGATGTCTTTGAATAAATGTTATTCATAATTATAATAAATACTCCTGCGTTTTCACTATGAGCTCCTAAAAACTCATTTTCCTTGGTTTGCTACTTCAGCTATTATAATTTAAAGGAAAAAATGTTGACGCTTTATTTTTAACACGTATGTAAAACCAACAATTTTTAAGATTTCGAAATTTTCTTTGAGACACGTTTATATATCATTACAGATTACAACATATACAGTAGACTGAAATGTATTCTGAAGTAGTGAGCACAGCACAGTAGAAGAGAGTATGGATAAGAAAACGCTTCGTCCAGACGCGCACAGGAAAATCCACCCTTAGTAATCGCAAATTAAGAATATTAGAACCTGTCATTTTGACGGGTCCCGTAAATCATGAAATAAATCGGCAGATTCGCGACAACTCGCGAGGAAACAACGCATCCCGTACGCCCTCCCCCGAAAAATACTGACCACATACCGGATCGAACATCGGGGATGCTCGCGAGCGCACAGGAACAATCTCTCCGCTCGCTTTTATAAAGAACAAAGCCGAGGGTGGTCGTCGCGCAGGAATGCCCATCGACATTTTTATTCACTCCGTAATACGTTCGCGTATCCTGGAGCGCGATGGCGATCGGAGAGGAGACCGTGGCTCGAAAAAAACCATGGGCTATGGGGATCTATGGGATTAGAGAGGGGCGGGGGTTGTAGGGTGGTGGAGGGTGCTGGGGATGTATGAGAAGGCGCAGGAAACGGGTTCGAATCGTTGAATGTCCCCCGTCGAAAAGGGACGTGAATTTATTGCATGCCGGTCGCTTGTATGCGGGGGTGCACGGCGAGTCGGGGGTGGGTTTGAAGGGGGTGTGGGTGGGCACGGATGGAAGGGAAGTGGAACGCGGAATCGGGAAAGCAATCGTCGACGGAAGTCGAACGAAGGGTGGCCCCGGGGGCGTGTCGGTGCGTCGCTTATTATACTTTCTTATTATTTATCGACCCCCATAAATATTCGGGGCCGAATGGAGTCGGCGAGGAGACGGCCGATTTATGGAGGTCACGAATTAGTGTCATCCGCCGCGGTATTTTTCACTGGCATATTAATCCGGATACACTTACACCGGCACCGGGCCGCGTAGGATGCACCAGGGCCGGGTCGCTGGGATCCATTAGCGGCGATCACTTTTCTCGGAATTCGATTCTGCAGGGAGATGCATTCGAGGCTGAGAATGCGCATTAAACTTGAATTTTTACCGAATATCTCCCCTGAAAATTCCTACGAAGCCAATGTAATTTAATGAACATTTTCTCTGTGTATGGGATACAGATGCAGCCCAGGCTGACAAAAACGGAAATAAAAAGTTGACGAATGGAAAATTTGCAAAAATTTCCTAGGTAAAAAAATGATTACATGGAATTTAATTCTGGAAAAACAATAGAAAAATTTAGTGGACATGTTAAAAATGAAAATAAATTTCTTTTTGACTCCAGTTCATCTTGCAATTCAGCTAGAACATTTTTATTTCGCAGTCTAATCATCAGAGTAACTAGCAACAATTTGTTCGCACGGATTAATATAAATGAGCCGACACGTTCCTACGTTTCAGTGTTTGCTGGAATTAATTTACGACATTCTTGCAGTACCGCAATGAATTTGCAAAGCCCATAACTTCAGCATAAATCGGCCAGAAATTACGAATCCGGTGTTGCAGTTGCAGCAAATGAGCGAGTGCTGCAAACGTGCATCTACTCGCCTATCACCCAGTTTCCCAGCATTAATTTATCAAGCAGAGCATTGGCGTATCACATATCGAGCAAGAAGATCGATCATACATCCGGATCGCGAGCTCTGCCATTACAGTAACAGTTGATTGATTACTGATAACAGGGCATAATCAGCGCATCATCCAATCTCTGATGAAGGTCCCTGCCGATGCTTAGCAAGACAAGAGGGGTCACTTATACCCAAAAAAAGCTCTCTCTTGGGAGTCTGAGGTGTATAAACCGAATTATCCCATAAAATCTCGATAAAATCAAAATCAGGGCTAGAGCGTCGAAGGACGTATAAAACCCATTCAAAATTATGAGAGCGACGGGTTACGACTATGGAAAGAGAATGATAAAATGTAGTATCGATATAATAAAATCCGAGGGGGGCAACAATCATGCGAGTAATTCGTTTGGTATACGAGTTTTCGTATATTAGTTTCAGGAGATCCTCCTCAAACTTGAATTACACTTTGCATAATTACGTTGAGTCTTCGGTGACCCTCCCTATGGATTTGTGTACAAATCATACAATGTTTCCTTTCAATTTTCAATATTCTACTGAATTCTGTTAATTTCTTCTTAGAATTTCACGAAGCATACAATCTTTGTGGGTACAACAGGAACAATCTTTATTAATTGTGTCTGACCCATCACGGGTTTATACTACTTGCTATTTTTTCATTGGCATTCAAATCGACAACATCAATCACATAAAAAATCAAAGAACACAACAAAACCTTGTTATTATGTGTATTAGTCAATAAACAATGATGTTAATCGCAATAAATAATGATCTTCTTAAATCCTTGTAGCATTCAGCGATTCTTCACAGATTATTTGCTGCTTTCACACGAATGCACAAGCCTTTCAGTGATCACATTCAGGTGCACAAAACTGCAGTTTTCTCGTCTTCAGCACAGGGATTCACGAGGTAATTAAATAGCCGACAGCATTTATTTCGTAGTTCGGCATTGTAGGTCCATTTCTTCGAGGTCCATTCACCGTTGCCTGGGAACGGTCTTCGTAACGCAGAATTCAGCTATCGAGAGAGGGAGAGAGAGATATCGATTCGGTGCGAACGTATCCACGGTTCCGTGCAATTTGTTTTTCAAAGATTCAATCGGTCGGCACGGACTCGGCCGGCGATTCTTTTTGACGCTTCATACATCACGAATGACGGCCATTTAGTAGGCGATGCCTCGCCAGTCGGGTTATTCGGGGAAACTTAGGTCATTCCGCGATGCTCGGATAAATGGTCCCTTCACCGTTGATTTAATACGACTCCGGCTATTATGTGCGCTGGCCAAGGAGGAAGCGGCGAGTAAATCTATCAGCGGGAATTATCCTCGCTCTGATCCCGAGATTCCCTGTTATTTTCAACCGATAAATTACGCCACGGCGGATCGGCGTGCGTCATCGCTCTGACTTTTCACCACGATTGATTTACATATCGTCAGAAACAGAAATATGAGATCATTCGGCGCATATAAATTCCTCTGCGAAAATACAAAAGCTCGTTCTTTACGATTTCGCGGACTGGACACTTTGCCCCGGATTTTCCGGTCCCCGAAAATTCGCAACTCAGACTCCGAGAAACTGTGCCTTGGAAGTTGTATCAGTAGACGAAATAAAAATTCTCTAAGTTAATTGTCAGAAACGGAGACTCGCTGAAAATGTATTTTTTTAAAATCTTAAATTGTCGAAAATAGAGTAATAAAATAGTGTCCGAACCGAATTTATGACAATTGATTGTACATATAAAGATCAACTACTGTTCTGAAGTAAAAAAAATCCAAAATCAGAGCGAGGAGTGTGTGCAATTTTCGGAAGAATTTCTGGTTGGTCTGCTTAGGGGAATATGAAATTCATGTTCCGGTTTTACGGGTAGCGATGTGATAAAACCAGAAAAGATGGAGGATCGTCCTTCGGATCGAGGAGGTCCCCGTTACACCGTGGATACTCGATAGCCAGATACGCTGGGGAATTTATAGCGTGTCGACATTTGTTCTTGTAAAAACTGTGGCCCGCGCTCTTTTACCTGCCGTTACTGTCCCCGGTATTCGTCGTTACTTCCCGTGCCAGCCTCGCCGCCAGGCCGCCCTTTCGCCATTTTACGAGCGAATTTACGCGATTTCCAATACAAAACTCGTTCCTCCCAGTTTTATCGCGCAGCTACCCGTCCCGACGGCCTGCGGTCGCAGTCAGTTTCCGCGTCGTCAAGGAAATCTGCTCGATCGTGAGATCCTCTGACCCGTTTTCGCCATCGGACACCTTGTGAACCCTTGCAAATTGGCCTTTGAATCGATAAGGGACTTTGTGGGCAGCCGGTGATTTTTCTTGACCGTGCAGTGGAATTTTATTCTGTAATTGTCAGACTCCGGATTTTTATGCAAAATAAAATTTTCATGCTGGAGTTGTAGACGTATATTTATTCCATAATCATTTTATCGAGTTGGAGATAATTGTATACTTTTAAATTCTTCAAATGGTCTTACAGTTTATTTGATTTATTCGTTTGTTTATAGTGAGCGACGAAATAAATAGAGTCGCATATATAAGTTGACGACTTCACTTTATAACTATAGTGCGGAGTTTATGTATTTCTGACAAAAATTGATAGCTGCAATTTTGCGTGACGAACCATTGCCCGAGCGGAGGAAAAGAGAACGTTCTCAAGTGGCTTCTATATCTTACATACTTATAGCTACTTTTTTAAGGGTGTGGGGGAAAATACAATATGCACAACCCCAAAAGGGGGTATTGTGAGACTCTCCTTTCAGATGGTCGGGGAGGCTTACCCACTAAAAACCTAAACCACACCCGGGACGGCTAATAAGACACCCTTCTACTTTTCTGTCCCAATTTTCGCTGAGGTGTACGGTCCCGTTATCCACATTTCTCGTGCACCTCATAAAATTGGGTCATTCCCATGCCTGTGCTTTGCTAAAAACTATTTATAACAACTAGAATCACCCCTCTTAAGAAATTACAATATTATTAGGGTAGTCTAGAATTTCTAGGATGAAATATCTCCTTTCTTTTCCTCGTATTAAAACATTTTGAAGATTCAAATCCGAATCCAGCGTTTAGTATTCACAAAAATAGCTAATTGTTGTTGTAAATGATCGTACCTTTGCGTCGCGAATAAAAATTTGTAATATTCTGAAGATAAATTACGATCGATAATCAATTAATTAATTATTATTAGGGTACCCTGTATAAACCTGAAACTAAAGTGAAACTCCATTGAATCCTCAGCAAAAAGGATCTCCGTTGATTAACGGCGGGGTTGGCTCAGTTTCATCGAAGAGACGTTTCGCCGTGCTTCGTCGCGCTTCACCGTCGTAAATGCAAACAGCCATCGCGGTTACAGTATCGGCTGGCCGCGGGCAGTAATCGCGGTTAATGGCGACAGTCACCACGGTTACGAGATCTCTCAAGACGGACCCACCCCCGTTTTATAGGATCGTCTTTGGCACGCGCGTTCGTAATTGCAAACTAACTTCCACAGGGTCTCGCGGATCGCGCGCCGTACCGGCTGCTCGCGAAGTTTCCATCGAACTTCGTCGAAGGATTCGATGACAACTTCGCGAATTCAGTATTGTCGTCTGGCTTGAGGTAATCCGGCGAATCCTTTCCGTCGTTCGCTAACTTTGAGGCAACGGAATGCGCTTCCTTGCAATTTTACAGCGCTTCGGAACTGGCGCATCAAAAGTTAAGAATATCACAATAATATTTCCAAATTTATTAAACGTTTTTAAAGACATTTTTAACTACCCTTACTTGTTAGGAATCAGTAGAAACGGACAGATATGGTCGGACAGTAATTTTCTACCGATGCACGTTTCTAAAGAAATTAAGAATATCACAATAATATTTCCAAATTTATTAAATGTTTTTAAAGACATTCTCAACTATCCTTTACTTCTTAGGAATCAGTAGAAACGGACAGATTTGGTCGGACAGTAATTTTCTACCGATGCACGTTTCTAAAGAAATTAAAAATATCACAATAATATTTCCAAATTCATTAAATGTTTTTAAGGACATTTTCAACTACCCTTTACTTGATAGGAATCACTCGGAACGAACAGATATGATCGGACAGTAATTTTCAAACGATGCACGTTTTTAAAGAAATTAAATTAGTCCGTATCTACTGAGCCTTACCAAGCAATCCAGGAATGAGAGCTTCCAAAATTCGATTTCAGAATTGTCATTTTCGTGGAGCTTGCAACTTTTCGAAGACGGCTGCAGAAAATAATTAACACGTCGTAAAGGTTAACGGTCGCAGGTCGGGGAGACACTTTTATTGCGACGCTCGATGTTTCCCGTGGTTCGTGAACTTTTCTTTGTATCGATCGGTTTAATTGTATTCCCTTGAGCGCGGCCCCCAGTCGGCGGACCTTTCAGTTCACGTTAACCGAGAGCAATTTCATTCCGGCCGTTCGTGGGAAAGTTTTCATCATCCGATTAAATCGCAACTGGTATCGAAGGGAAATTATCGAGAAAGAAAGCACTCGCGTCTCTTCTTTAACGAAACTCCCTTTGTCATGCTTTCGCTTTGTCAACGCTCGATCATGTTTGTTGCTTTCGTCATAAATGCGTGGAATCCGTAGTCCAATAGTTGTTGCGAGCCAAGTGAAAAACCAAGTAGAATGAGTATCGTATTAGTCAGACATGTAAAAAAATTGTCTCATTGTGCAACGAAATAAAATAAGTATTTTAATAGCCAGACAAGTAGAATAAATATCTGGGTGGGCAAGAAAGTAGAATAACCCTTCTATCGTCAGACCAGTAAATTAAGTGCGTCGGTGGTGAAGCACGTAGAACAGAACGATTCATAGGCAGACATTATAATATATCAAGCTGTAAGAAAGTGGAGTAGGTCAACCACTATCCAGTCGAACAGGGGATGTAGAGATGCATCTCAGACTTGTCTACTAGATCGTGGAATAGTCGGATAAGTACAGAAAAGCTCTCACTGAATGGGGAAGTAGAATAAGACGAGTAGGAATCCAAGAATTGCATAGATCATGATCGGTCAAGTGGAATATGTAGAGCTGTATTCAGATAGAATCGGGTTGCCTGTAATCAAGGAAGCAGAATAAATCCGTTGGTGGCTAGATTAGGCTTATTAGTTTGTCAGAATGGGGTAGATAACCAAATAAGTAGAATAAATCGATCAATTGTTATCTGGGTGTAATGACACAACCAGTCACGAAGTAGAATTAGATAGCCACTGTTCTGACAAGCTAAATAAAAGAGTGTACTCACATTCTAACGTATAAATCTTGCGAATGCAATTTTCCGTGGTGCAACCATGGAAATTTATTTATTGCTACATTAAATTTCAAATAAAATCGAAGTGAAATTATCGAGAAAGGAAACGCTCGTCCGTTGCATTCTGCTTTCACGGCCTTTCCATTGTTTCGTGCACCGTTCTTGTTTATTTTTCCACAGTTCTTGATCCCGTCCGAAGAACAATGGAAAATATGGTCCATGAAAGTTTCATGAGAGACGTCCCCCTTCCCCCTCTCTGTCTTTCTCGCGGTATTCGAAATTATAAAGTTGCAGAATCTCCTCGGGAGGAATTACAGAGGCATGCAAATGCCTCGGTTGTCACTGTTGTTTCTCGGTGTTCCGAAGAGTGACCGTTTCGCGTTGAAATCGATCTTTGGGGTTCGACGATTCTGTAATTCTGAAATTTTCAATGGTTCAGTATTTATGCCATTAATTTATGGAAATGGAACAATAATTTAATATAATGATACATCTTATTTTAATTGATTCAAAATATTAATAATTTCTTGAGTTTCCAGGTTCCGGATCGTTTTTTGTAAAATTAGTGGAAAATCGTTAAAGTAAACAGCCACGAAACTGTTTATTTCTCTATAAAATCTCAAAGATGTCATTTGATCGGCTGCAACGACAGGTTCCCTCATTTTAACGGACTCTGAGGAGCCCAGCGAAATCCCCAATTAATTACGAACGCTCCAATAATCTGTCGATGAAAATTTCCGAACGTTACGTTCCTCAAGAATTTTAACGTGTTATCGGCGCAACGGTTCGATCACTTGAATATCGAATATCGAAAACCAAATTTACGTTTACAATGGATGGCGAATTAGACACAACAATCACAAGTTTTTTTGCAACAATCTCAAGGAGATTTGGTGTTGAAACCTTGAAGATCTTGAAGGACTGGTCGGACGTTCAAATGATCGAACCGTTGCGCCGATAACACGTTAAAATTCTTCAGAATGTACGATCGAAAACCAAATTTACGTTTACAAAGTTATGTTCCTCGTTAGAAAGCAGGGAGAGGAGGGAGAGTAGAAGAAATATATAGAGAGAGATAAAGGATCTCGCTAAGCGGAATTCCCAGAGGATGGCACCGTCCGCGAGAGGTTTTTCACTGGCTGTGTGCGCGGAATGTCGATCCGTGGGGACGCGGCGTCGCAGAATAGCCTTCCCTCTTCAAAAAGCTTTCAGCCCGGTCTCAATATACGCTGTTCTCGATACAAAGTTCATTCCCGGGATCCCCTCTGTCCCCTCGGTCCATGGATTCGCGGGTATATCGTCGCCGATCCGAGGCGCCCCCTCGGGATCCTTGCGCTGCTTCAAGGCCACGACGACGAGAAAATCCGCTCGACGTGACTTTCCGGCAATAAATCCGCTGAACGTGTTTCCGATCACAACGCTGCCTGCTCCCAGGAAACACTTCTCTGTAGCCGGATCGCTACGACCCGGGGAACGATACCCCATCATCGCTGGGAAATCCGATTTTACGTTTTATCGGCGAACGGCATTGCCGCGTTAAAAGTTGATGCGAGCCCCGGGTGATTCGGGCCAGATCGGGTCGAGTCGGGCCCGGTCGTTCGCGGTTCGCGAATTGCTAGTTTCGTTCGCTATCTTGCCTTTCGCGTGTCCCTCGTTCCACATCAGCTCGGGGATCTTCAGTCTTCAGCTTCAATCAACACGGCGAGTGGACCACGACTTCGAAATAAAAATAATTTTAATATTTTTACATATAATAATACTGCTGTGTGATTGTATAAAATTCCAAGCAGAAGTTCATGGAGTCGAAAAATACAGAAGGGAAAAATATTGGTACAAGGGGTTGAATTTTGAGAAACTAATAAAAATAAATGACAGGGAAAAATATGATGATCACAAGGAATTACAACGTGAGAATGAAGTACTGGGAGGTTCAAAATGGAAAGTATCCGCGAACGAATCTCCGTGGGTTGAAGGATCCCGTAGTCCTTCTGAGAAGATTATCCGCGGACCGTACGGTATTCCTTTGTTATGCATGGAACGAGGACGCTCGATGGACGACGCTAAAATGGCCGTATTTCTCGACAATCGCCTTCCTTGCTGTATCTGATCCGTAAGGTTCTTATTCATCGCACCTAGAGCTCTTTTCCCTTCGCCCTATATTCCCGAGCCGCCGTTTCGGTATTCCAGTAGTTTTCCCGGGGAGCTGGACGATAAGACAGACCTGTGTACCGAGGGACGACGAGTACGCCCCATTGCGGTCTCAGATTTTTATTTCGAGATGTTTCAAACGTTTCAGGGCGTGCCTGCTTCATTTTTTAAACAGGTTATACATTAATTTTGTTTATTTGTGCAATGCAGACATTTTCTGCATCAATTGCAAGTAGAATATTTAAGAGAGTGTACAAGTTTCCTTCTGATTAAGAGAAGAATAAAATAGATTAAAAGTTATGAATTATATTAAAAAATAAATAAATCATTCTTATGAAACTGAATACAATTTTTTTATTTGATTTATTCAAAACTCAATGAATTATATATTCAAGTTTCAGAGATCAAAAACTAAATTACAGAAAATCCTCGGTGAAAGAGTACTAGCACGTCATTGAGTCAGCTCTAAGTAGAAACAACGAGCAATCCACAGCCATGTGAAACGTCCAACCGCGCAGTTCGCTCCGACGCGAGAACTCGATTTCAAAGGCAATAAGCTCGGGAGGGAAATGAAAAGTAAAGTGGGCACGTGTTTCAAGGGTAAAAAGGAATGGTGTCGCTGGTACGCATGATGTGCATTAATGGGTTTTCACCGTGGGCTCGGGTCGCGATCGTAGAATCTCATAAAATCGAGAGTTAAAAGGTGCCAGGGGCAAGAAAGCCAAGTATTTAAATGGATTCAATTTGGAGCGCGGCCAAGTCTGGGCTGTGTGCGCGGTGCCAGCCGACGAGGGATAGACGCTCGTAAAGGATGCAGCCCGTGGTTCGTTGAACAAATTAATAGCAATCCCTAGGAATCGGCTATTAGAGTGTTCGAATACGATTTCCTCGAACGATCGCTCTCCTCTCGCGACGTTCCGCTGATCTCCTCGAATGCTATCGCGCGCCTCGATCCTATTTAAAAGTTCAATCCGAATGGACATTTACGACCCGAGGCATTGTGAGAAACCGTGTCCTTGATGTTATTACCGGCGTTCGATTACCCTCTGGCCCAGGGCCCCGATCGCAACTCCTCGAGAATTCTGCTTAATAAGACGCTTTTCAATTTCATTGAAGAACTCCTGTTGTTATCTATTATACCCGGAAAGTAGCCTGCTCCATAGCGCGCGGAATTTGTTAAGCTCGCAATCTTAGTACGTTTGCTCCAATAAGTAGAATTTCTCGATTTCAATTTCATTCGTAGTGGTACAGACAAGATCCGTGAATAGACCGAACAAACAATACACTTTTCTGTCATGGATTTCTTTCGGTTCCCACAGAGTTTCGCTACCATATCAATTTAGTTAGTAAGTATCGACACGACGATGCACCTAAAATACTCCACCTGAGTAGCTCATTGGCTGTTGGTGTACGCATAGAGGTCATACGAAGGTCAATTTCCCATTTCTTAAAATTAGAATGATGTTTTATGTACTATTTTTTGGATCGAAAGATTTTACTTCTGCACAATGTACCACTGCGTGGTCATGCAAGTGGTCTAATCCATCAATAGCCAAATTGATCATCAACGACCAATCTCAGTAGAACAAGTCAGCCAAAAATCAGACGAGTAGATTAACTAGGACATTAGCAAGCTAGGTAAGACAGTTTGATCAATAATCAAATAAGTAGTATTTTACTTCTGTATAATTCACCTGTACGTCTTAGCGATCCCAATAATTATAAAAATAGTCTAAAATGACTCCAATGACCATGAAACGTTTACATCTGCTAAAAAATCGATTTTCAATTTTCGGGGTAATTACAATAACTTCCCTATGAAATCGGGAAGTTAAATATAATTAATTAATTAGTTCTCTATGTTCTTTTCTGTTGTTCTTTATAACAATGGAAAAGAAAAGGAAGGAGGTGTTTCGTCCTAGACTCGCTAGAGGACTCATCAGTAAGGCTATCTTATATATATTATAAATATATATAAGATATATGTATATATTATAAATATAATTTAAAACTTGAAGAAGAAGGCGTTCGCAGTGGCATTTAGTAAGTTCTGTGTTAAATCGGCAGCACTTCTTTCGTAGACCTGCACTAAACACTAACAAGAAGTTTCCACCTGTTCGTCGGGGTCTCCGCAATTTCCCGAGCGAAAGACAAATTACCGCGGCATAGTTGAATATCCAGACGAAACTTGATATCCGCGTTACGTTTGCATTAGCCGGGACGAGGTTGCGCGGAATGGCTGGCGCGACGGAAGGAAATTGTTGGGAACACAGTCGACTTCCGGCAGCTGTGAAAAGTAGCCGAGCCGCCGTGCCGTGGCGTTCGTATCTCGTTACAACGGGATTACGGGTCGTCCGTTGTAAAGCGAGACGATGTCGAGAGACGACGAGAGACGAGAAGGTCTATTTTTTATTTTTTCTCATCGAGCTCGTTACCTACAGAGCGGCGGGGACCCACCCGTGAACCGTTCAACAAACCGGTAGCAAAAGGAAGCGACCTCGAACGTATCGGCCGCACAATCGATACGCGCCAATAGCCGCAACGGCGCGTCGGGACCGTGCCGTAATTTGCCCGTCTCTTATTTCCGGTCTCATTAACCGTCTCGTTGGCACAGCAACGCGCGGCCACATTGTCCGTTGAGATTTTCTGAAAATTGGACCGATGTTTTCCCGCGCTTCGCGACCGATACTCTTTCAATAGGAGAACCAGCCGCGCAACGAAGTAGCATAACGCGATGAATAGGCCGACCCGTGCTCCTCGCACAATGGACCGACTTGCGATCCGCCGCGCCCTCGAGCCATTCGAACCCGATATTTTCCAACGAAATTGCCTTATGCAATAGTTGGCTAATTTCCCCCCGATCGAAATTAGTCCCACGGCGAACCCACCCCGTATTCTGCGAGCTTGTTATGCGTAGACCCAAGCTTCGAGAACTAGGTCATTGTTAATTTATTGTTAGTGGTCAAAGCCGGACTATCTTTGAAACGGAATCACTATTTAAAAATTTGAACGGTATGACTTTTTTAGAATTAAAAACGCCGGGATTCCAAAAGACAAGCAAAAACGATTGTGGAAAAATTTTAATTGGTCTACTGTACGTGAAAAAGCTTTTTCATTTGAGTCTGTAATGGACAAACACGATTGACAACAAACTAATGTGAAAAAGAAATTTATTTAAGAAGAAAAAACAATATCACAGTTTTCTAAAATTCTTCTGCTGCGGTTACTGATTTAACACCTTGTCATAAGTTCTAGAGAACAAGTTGAACGAAGAAATTGCGAACGGGGGTGAATTTGATTTGTGAAAGGGTGAATTTGGAATGTAAAACCTGTATAAGGATTTGTGAAACAAGGTTCGATTCCGAGCGAACGGCTTCGATAAAGGCGAGTCGCAGCAGAGGAAAAAAGTTTCGAAATCGGAATTTGATTTACAGTAGCGACCGATAAGGGAGACGACGTTCGGCGCGAGAAAGGAAATCAAAGTTCGTCGAAGTCGAAAGTAAGTTGCGCAACAGTCTAATATTTATATGCGACAGTTCGATCTGGCGAGTGCTCTCAATAACGTTGACGTCAAAAGTTCGCCGTCGTTCGCTTCATCCGGAAATTACCGATGGAAGAAGTCGTCGGTGTCTCTCCTCCGTTGATCTCGTTTTTCTCTTATTCGAGTCCGTTGACAACGGACTCGGAGCCATTTACTTTTGTCACGTCAACGGGTTAGGTATCCTTCGTTTCTGCGTGACGCAGGGTCCAATGTGCTCCGAGTATGGGGTTCGGGGTATATTTTCCTCGTGGCTCTTGGCTTGAAATCCGAGATCCGGCAGGAATAGGGATATTCGATTCGCTTCCGGTTTCCTTATTCCTTAGAGATCCTGCAAAATAGGTTCTCCACCAGTCTCCTCTCTCTCTCTCTCTCTTTCTCTTCGTCGTTTTCTCTCTACCGTGATTCCTTAATTCAACGGGGACGGATTTCTTCTGCTGTTTGCTCGACGTTCGCCCTGCGAACGACTTTACTGAATTACGGTGACTTCTTCAGTGAATTATGGTAAAATAAGGTCTTTGTAAGGACCTATCACACTAACTTTTTTACCTGTTAGTGCGCTTAGTCTCATCCCAGTGATAATAAACCGCAAATAAAATCAAACAGATTTATTTAACTCGGAATCTATCAGAAATAATCATCTGTATATTTCACATTTGTTGAAATTATGTAGAGACTCTAGAAACCTCTAATCAATACTTCAGTAGGCACCAAAGTGATCACAATATTTCAATAATTTTAAAGGTTGGATAATCTCACAGTTTATTTCTTTAATGTTAATATTGTATTTGAAAATGTTCAACACATTCCTTAGTTATAGTTCATAAGTTATCCTTGTAATGTTGGCATGCAGAGCCGTGTGCATGCTGCTAATAATCCCATGTGGGGTTTCACAGCTTAATAAAAAAAACAAAGGTTGGATATATTTAAGTCGATGCAATTTTATTGATAGTGAATTCTTCTTTTTTCTCACTAAAAATGTAAAGTTCATTTTTCATTCGAATGAAAATCCAATTATTCTTAACTATTATTGTACCTACAATTCATCATCATTAAAATTTGATTACTCCGCCATGCATTTGCTTATAGTTCGTCATTACATTAATTTAAGGCGACCGGACAATTAGAAGGGAAAACAGTTTATCGGGACAAGCGGATTCAACATTCAATTTATGATTAAACAAGTAGAACGGAGAACGTTTGTGGTCAAACGACCGTAGAGCGTGACTTGCTTTGACGCGCAAGTAGAATCAACCCGTATGTGGTCAGACAAGAGGATTCCAAGTTCTCTAGAATTTAGACGGTAGAATACGGGTTGTTAGTAATTGACCAAATAGAAAGTAATAGTATTGAATGTATATGAACGAGCTAGAATAATTGTAAGTAAATGTAGTCTAGAAATTTCTGTTGGCGGGGAACAAAAATAGTCGGAATTTTCGTACAGTTACATGGCATTGTAATAATAGTTTTGTATGCATTTCATCGAGTTGAAATAATTTCAATGAAACGGCGAATTGGTGAAGAACAAAAACAGTGATCTCGTGCTGTTACACGTGTCATCTACGATTTCGAAGCCTTAATCAGAAAACTGGGTCGCGCAGTAAAAATAGTGAGAAATCACAAGCTTTGCGAGGAGTGCTAGAACGCTCCCGAAACCCCTCGAACATCGACAGCGAATTTACGGACACCGAAATCACGTCCGCGGTCTGATGACAGTAATCGACGTCCTCGTTCAGCCATCTTGCGCGGCGAATGATCGTTTTGAGGCACTTGACGCTCCGTTGCGGGTTAATTAACAAGCAGGACGGATAAAAACACATGTAACTCAAGTATTATCCAATAACCGAGGCTGATGTAATCCATGAAATCAATCGTCGATTGCTATTGAACGATCAGGCACCAAATCCGTATTTCGAGTGCCTAATGGAACTACACTGCCGTCCTCCATGGCCAAAAATAATTGTTATTCGCGTCACAGCTTCCGCAACTTGTAAGTAGATTGAAACGATAACTAACTCAATTATAACGATACTTAAACATTATCGATCTTCATTCTCTTTTAAATTTTATTCCAAATATAAACGGCTACTTAAATGTAGTAGTTCGTTTTGTTTATTAATTTAAAAAAGTCAATATTTGTTTATCTAACCAGCACCGCGCGCAAAGTCAATGTACACACAATCAAGTGGAATTGCACCATTAATTCGCGTAGCATTAATTCTTCGGAAAAATCAGGCCGGAATTGAATTTTTTCGAATTCTGACCGTGTTGGGCAGCCACCCGACTAATGACGAAGAAATGATTGCGGGAGCTTCCCCCTCCCGCCAACGAGGGAACAGTATGTTTCTTCTCGGAGAGTAACGATGATCTCGCGGGACCGGGACGTGAAATGAAACCGAGCTGGTCGTTTGGTCGTTATTTTCGCGGACGCAGTTACCCGGATAATTTGCATCTTTTTCTGGCCGTTTCTTGGGAGGCAATGGTTCTTTTCACCGTCGACGGAGGGACTTTGCTCTTTGGACGCACGGCAGCGGGGTCTAGATAGCATGGTGGCAAATTTCCCGGCGATAAGAGTCGCCGGGAAAACGTAGGGTACGTTTGTTCGTCGTTTGTCGTTGGCGAACGAAGAAGACGGCGTCGTTTTCTTTCACGAAAAACCCGTACCTTGACTCTCGCTCCGCCCCCAGCCTCACCCCCTCCCAACCCTTACCTTTCGCTGGAGACAAATGGTTTTTGTTGCACGCTCCAGTTTTTCGGACGCAGCTGCAGCTACTTCGACCCCGTGATGCGAGAAACTTCTTCTGAAATGTGTTCCCGCAACTACCGGCCCACGGAATCCCTTTGACGTTACTCTCCTTCCGCCCCCGGAATTACTGGCGTTCGAGTTTCAGGACGATGGTTGCCTAATACGATTACCATTCTCTGCCTCGGGGCTATCGTTCGCCCAGATTTGAAAAATATGCAGTCTTTAAACGCAGACTGTATAGTCAACAAATAGCAGTTAATACAAAGTTCAATAATAATATAAATTGCATAATAGCCAGAAAAAGTAGAATAAGTGCAACTATAGTTGGACCAGTCGGATAGAAACACCTTGCTCAAGAAGAACAACAGATTCACAAGAATGAACTAACTAGAGTGAATCAAGAAGAACGAGTAAGCTGATCGATAACCCGACAAGGGGAATTGGCCAGCTTGTGGGCGAACAAGTAGAATATACCA
Source organism: Lasioglossum vierecki (assembly GCA_028455595.1). Taxonomy (NCBI): domain Eukaryota; kingdom Metazoa; phylum Arthropoda; class Insecta; order Hymenoptera; family Halictidae; genus Lasioglossum; species Lasioglossum vierecki. The sequence continues at coordinate 6,052,537 of CM052337.1, read as the reverse complement.
CTACATGGTCGTGCAAGTGGTTTAATCCACTAATAGCCTAGCTTTAATAGTAAGCTAGGTAAGAAAGCTTGATCAATAATCAAATAAGTAGTACGAATCTAGCAAAAGTCAATCTAGAAAAATGGAATCAGCAGTAACAGAATGGATTGACCAATAATCCAGTAAGTAGAGCAAGTTGATCATAAGTCAGCCAAGTAGAGTTTCACGCTCTAACCGATGAAATCAAAAAATTCGGAGATGAAAATATTGTTTTTAGAGAAGAGAAAACTCCGAAGGTGAAATACGTTCACGGAAATGCTTACCGTTGATTGAATCTCGTGATCGAATCTCGTTGAATCGGTAATACGGTTGTCGACACATTATTTTGCGAGAGTTGCGCCCGAGGACTGTCAAATTGGCAACGTGATCGTGTCCTGACCGTGGTCGTCCAAAATTTCGGCATCAAGGGGGCCGTCGAGGCCGCACCATCCATTTCACGAGCGTCGAGGAATGACATATTCTCAGGTTCCCATTGGGACCGAGGTCACACGAGGCGACACACGCGACACATGTCACGCGCACGTACGCGCGTCAACCGAGGCGTCAACTGCCGGATAAAACCATTTGTCAAATCTCCTTCCGCGGAGCGTTCGTGGATATTCAACGGGGATTCCAAGAATTCCTGCGCGCATCTTCGACATTATCCGACCGGCGAGAAAATATCATCCGGGGAGCGTTTCCTCGGGACACCGGCCTACAGCCGAGATAACTGTTGTGTCGATCAAACGGAGTTGTCGAGTGCTTCTAAACAAAATTGAAATCACTAGAACGTGAACAGCCTCTGACATATGACTAGAATTTTCTGTCAAAAATAATTTCCTACCAGAAGATTTCTATTCGGTACTTGCTCTCGCCATATATACGTACATCGGCCAACAAGATTAAAACAATAGAGTTTAATTTCGATTTAAAAGAAATAATATAAAATAAAAATTTTCTACGTGTCTTCCTTCTGAATTTATTTCCAAATGTACGTTCAGTTCAGTGACACGTGTAGGCACGGATTACCGGTGCAATTAAATTGTGTTACAGTGTAGAGTTGTTACGCAAGTAGAATAACTAGATGGTGATGTAAGTGGAATTGGGAGCGTATATGGTTCGACGAGTGCACTGTAGACGATATGTAATCACGCGTGTAGAACAGCGTTGGTAACTGGTCAGGCCAGTGAGATGAGGTTTGTACGAGTACCAATAGTGTAGATCAGCTTGTGCACAGTAGAATAGGGCTGATATGTGGCCAGACGAATGAAACCCGGAAGCCCGTTTGACCGAACAGATCCGTATTTGCTTATAGAGAACGAGACGTCTGGTCTAGCTAGTAGAACGAGTCGGTTTTGGTCAGACATATTCATGGAAAATCAATCAGCATCAATTGAAACGTGTCACAAATGGCACAAAATTGTGCTAGTTTGTTAGACAGTCCACATCCATTCTTAAACAGCATATTAAACATGTGAATACTTCAAAATTGAATTTCGTAATAGAGGGTGAGTAAAAGTCGACTGGGGGGTTTGAAAAAATTGTGATTCTTTTATCAATCACCATTGAGGAATCAAAAGGATTAAACTCTGTGGATATCGACGTTCCGATTGACTTGTCCCGTAGCGTGCAATGTACCGAATGAATTTCCACTTTTATGCGTTCGGTAATTGCGACAGCAGAGATTCGAAACGTCCGGGAGTCCCATTGTTAAGGAAAGATCAGTTTCGCGGTAAATGCAGCGACCGGCGTCAGCTGTAGCCTGGTAATGCAAAAGAAAGAAATGTATGGTTCGGGTTAAATCGCTCGAGTATGCAAGATCGCGCGATGCTGTCGCATAGCTGCGTAGCAACCAGCCGCGAGAACCATCTGGCAATAATGTTCGGTTTCAGAACACGGCCGACTATGAGTGTTCCGCCGGGTCGGTGGATCGTGGCTAGGGGGTGAGGGAGCGAAGGGGCGAAGAATCAGACTGGAAAGCGATTGAGAATGGGGCGTCGGATAGAACCTGGATAGGAGCATGCTGAACGCGCTAATTGCAAAAACTGCCTGCAGCGTCGTCCGCTGCCGCCTGTCCCTACGGCTTGTTCCTCGAGGAAGAAAGAAACTAGAAGGCACGTGAAACACGGCACTCGGTCAGCTCCCTGGAAACTTTCCACATTCTTCGTTTACCTGCCAGTTGGGGGCTTCTCGTTTAATTAATTTTTCCCTTGCCCGAGACCGTCAAGGCCTTTTTTTCACGGCTACGAACTGCGCTCCCGGATAAACAAGTCTGTTTCCAACAAATTTATCGAGGCGGTCTCGCCCAGGGCTCTGCGTCCAGTCCAAAGTACTTAATTATCGTGACGAAAATCGCGACCGTCAGCGGAAAATCGACATCGTCTGATCAAGCGTCGAGCTGTTTCACTTGCTGGAAGAGTATTAATTGGAACGACTCAGTTTTCATTTTTCTGTGAATATTCGTTGTTGTTAGTATCCCAATAAGCATTAAATTTACTAATTCTACTGATTAATTCTGTATTTTTCTGATTTTAGATCGATCGATTCTACTTGAATAGAATATATATGTGTTAATCCTATCTGATTCACCATAAATTGAGCTATTCTACTTGTCTAACTAGAGTACAGACTACTCTGTCTTGTCACAATCTAACCACGTGCAGTTAGCTGGTCATAAATTTGCCATATCCACTTGTCTGACCAGAGATCAGTTTATTCTACTTGTCTACAGGAGGATGGATTCGTTTTATCAGTTCGCTCGTACATTAACTTATTCTATTCGCAATATCGTAATGTAGACGTTATTGAATTTTTCATTTATATCACTTATATTCGCTGTTCTACAGGTTTCCTTATGATAATTAAACTTCATCGAACGAGTACGTTATTGGCATTTAACTCTAAATAGTGACGATACACATATGCATTGTAATAATTTGAAGATACTGTTGCATAATTTTCAACCTATTATACACATTAAGAAAGGAATGAATTTCTCTTTCAATCCGGGTAGACGAAGTTGTGATGATATTCGTATTAGAAATCACAATCTATCACGGGATTCAATAGAAAACCTTTCCGAAATCGCGGATCGAGATCTCTCCCCGAGCTTTTTAATTTTCCTCCCGAGTCTGTTCACCGAAGGAAGAAGATTAAAAAATTTTCGTGCCGCTCGCGGCTCACTGTACGGTTCGGAGAGAAATGTGAAAAAAAGGGGAACGCGTACAGCTGGCTCTTTTGCGGGACGCCAGCTGCGCTTTATCTTTACGACACCGGGAACGCGTGCCATTTCCACCTTTCTCCGAGTTTTTCGCTTCGCCGCCGCGATAGACGCATTGCAGACCGCTCGAATGTCTCTCTTTCCCGTATCAGCTGCTCCGTGCTGCCCCAATAAATGTTATTTGCACGTTCTCGATCTCCGCTCGCCGCCTGTAATCCACAAAAATCGCGAACTACCCGACGGAGCTCTCACTACACGATAAGTCGACCTGCGACCATGTAAAACGATTTTATTCTTTCTCTGATGCTCTTGGACCGGTCTTTCATTTTTATCCAGTCGGATAAACGTTTCGACCATATTCTGTTATGCAGCCATTCAATTCATTTATTCTCTCATATTTGTTTGTCATTGCTTTGCAGAAAATTGCTTGAAAATTGAAAATATTGCTTGCAACTTCATTAGTTGCAGAATAGAAGTAGAATACGTCGATCTATAATCAGACTAATGGACGAGATCCGTTTCTGATCAGTCAAATCGAAAACAATATGAATAATCGATCGTTAGACTGTAGACTGTAGACTGTGGCCCGACAAGTAGATTTGGACATACTATAATCATACTAATCTAGTTAATTTGTAATGAGACATGTAAAATTGATTTTGCTGTCACGTTCGTAGAATATGTCAATTTATTGTTGATCAGGTACGGTACCTTGGCCTGTCGCCAAATTAGTAGAATAAACGTATGTTTAGTCAGACCGGTGGACGCACGTAGTGTACGATTAACAAACGCACATACTCAATTTGTAATAAAACAATAGAAATGGATAGCTCATGCTCAGATAAGTATAATAGGCTAGTCTACTGCGCATCCAGCAACATTGATCTATAATACGCCCAGTGAAGTAGACGAGGCGAAACTAACATCTACCAAATAGGTCGATCTCATCCCAAACGCTTACTATAAATTGATTGCTCAAGAGAGAAGTCGCCTGGCGCAACAAATAGTCGTATTTTGGTCAGATAAGTAGAATAGGTTAATCCACTGTCAGACACGTAGAATAGGTCAACGTACGATCGTCCATGACTCGATCTTCAGTCAAGTAGAATAGGCGACGCTAAAATCAGATATATACAATAGATTGATTTATAACCAGCCAAGCAGAATTGGTAGGATTATAGCTAGACGTCACGCGAGACCCGTTTCTAAGTCTGCAACGATAAGTCAACCCGTGGGCATGTAAAACGTTTTTAGTCACGTTTCGTCAGCTGGTCTGCCGTTTTTTTTTTCATTTATTGTCGTGTCGCATAAACGCTCGAAACGCATTTTGTTGCGATCGATCCGACACGTTGCGAATTGCGAATCGACTGTTTCAGTCGTTCCGTTAACGGCTCACAAAAGTTTTTTTTCCTGCAGTTAGAACCATTCGATGTCGTTAACCGTTCTCGCGCTATTATCTCTTTTCAATTAACAGCACGTGTTCCACTAATACCGATTTAGATTCGACGGGAAAATTTGTGTAATGATTGGGACAATAATGTACTGAATACACAACTGAATAATTAGAACTTTGCAAACATTTATAGAATTTTCACTAAATAATTTACGTAAAATAATATTTACGAAGTAATTGATTTTAACGTTTACTCTGCTGTGTACAGAATTAAATAAATTACTATAATTTGTAATAATAGGTTGACCTGAATTAACTTGTATCTTCATTAAATGATTTCATTGCACATAAAATTTGTGGTAAGTAGAAGAGGATCGTATTTAGTCAGACCAGTGGATGCACTCTACGAAGGATCGAGTAGATCTGGGTCAAATCTCCTATTTACTCATTAAACTTGATCCGAGTAATTTGTATTTGCAACATGCCACGACTAATTCGTTAAAATTACAACATATTTGTAACCGAAGTAATTTATGTTACAACCTAATACTTTTAATGTTCAACCGAGTGTCTATGAAGAAAATGAAGGCGACGTTAATCGGAGGTGTGCTACTGTGAAGCACAGGCTTGATATATGTTTCACGATGAAATGACACGGTTGCTAATAACAGGGATGCGATGGTCGATACTTTGGCCATGCCGTCATCTTTCACGGGGAAACGTCTGATCAATTACACGGTTCATTCCGGCACCAGGCGATTGCCTGTTCTGGGTTCAAGTTCTAATACACGAGCAATTACACTCCCCCGCTAGTTACACCTTTTGTTACGAGAACGGGGGCTTGTTCCAGTGCTACACCCTAATTTTCGCGGATGAAGTTACGCGGGCTTTTTATGAAGAGCTCATGTGCCGGGGAATTGTGCCGCGGCGAGGGACTTCGGTTTATTAGCACTTTATAATTTAATTAATCCATAATTAGAGACCGTGTAAACGAGTTTTCGGTTGAACAGCAGAATTTCGCCGAGTTTTACGCGAATATCTCCTTGGAGCCAATGCTAATCGTGACTAACCAACGTATTTGCCAAACGTATCGCGATACTTTCGCCGGAATTGGAAACTTTTCGAGGATCCTCGCATGTATCCGCGCTCCCGAGGGAATAATAAATACAGAATTGTCATGTGTAATTTGCAATATTGTTTTCGATTAATCCGAGGGTTACACGGTATCTGTGCGAACAATAATTACCGACTACAGAGCTGCCGCGCCGCGTAATGCCCCAAGAGAAATTATGCCCGACTATTTTGTTCTAACTTCAGGATCGGGATTACTCGCAGTGCGCTGCGAAAGTTATTTAGTTGTAAATATATTAATTTAGCTTCGGACGTGTCTGACAAGGAAGACACACTTAATTTTTAAATTCCAAAAAATCTTTTCGCGGAAACTGTTCCGAAATATTATAAAAATTCATTAAATATCCCGTTGACACAGGGACGCATGTATTTCGTCGAATTAATTTCGTTAGCGGTATTTGGCGTTGCGGAACGCGTTATTTCACGCGTGGTGGTGTCAAGCGAAAAAACAGGAAAAATAAAGCAGGATCCCGGGGTATTAGCGATGAGACGGGGTCGTCAATTTCGCATTTACCGTCACGGGGAATCTCCCCGGTAAAAGTTTCATGGGCCGGCCCGATACTCTTCGGAGGATTTAAGCAGTGATCGATGGAATCGTTGTGTTTCGCGGTAATTCGCTGCAGCCTCGCCAGTGGTTACGAACGACCGCACGCGTCACTCGTTCCGGACACGTTGGACCGTTCTGAAACGCGGGTTAGCGCGGCCCCAATTAATTTGCAATCGATTATACGGGCTGTGTTTTAACGTCAAGTAACAAGCAATTCGTATCCTGCCTTCGGCCACAGTCGCGTATTATATTTCACCGTTAAAATATTATTGAAAATTACGCGCGCGCTAACAAACGACAATCTAATTGTAACGCGCGTCAGCGTTCCACTGAATCTTCGTAATGATATCTATGGAAGCAAACTTTTCGCATATATAAAAATGTATATACATGTATTATTACATGTCTATGCGCACAACGATACCGTAAACAACCATAAAGTACAACTAAATGGGTATTTAAATAGAATATACTGAGTATCTGATGAATCACTGACCTCTTTTACTTAGGACTTAATTTCATCCACAGTTTCCATCATTGAACGTACTCCTTCATGTAACACTGTGGTATCTCTGGTTGCAGATGTCCTGACAGTGGGCCCCGGGCCACCAGGATGCCGACAGACGACGACTATGGCCGAAGAGAACGTCTCCTACTGCACCAACACCCGATCTCTCAGTACGGGTCCTCGTCATCTCCGGTTCCAGGATCGACCGGCGTGTCATCTGGAAGTGTCGGGTCCCAGATCGGTTCCGCCACCCCATCGGACTGCTACAAGCCGCAACAGCAACAACACCAACAGCACCAATCCCAGCAACAACAATCGGACCGAGCGTTATCGAACCCATCGAGCAGCACCGGCAGCGGCCAAGACCGTTACCAGTCTGACCACGTCACCAGTCAGCAATCTCAAGGGAACGATCACGACTATGGTGTCCGAGATCGGCTCTCGGGTTTGGACCGTCAGGACAAATCAACGGACAAGCCGTCGTTGGACGATTTCCCAAAGTCATGCGGGGAGCCGCGATCATTGCAATCGAGCTGCGAGCGATTCGGCCACTATCAGAGCCAAGAGAGATTCGGCCAGTCCTCTCTACAGACGCACCACCAGTACACACCGGCTAGATCGAGCTCGGGCGGTCAAACATTGTCCCAGACCGTTCTGGCGGAACGTTTTCCTCGGTTCAGCGAGCTTACCGGTCTCCACGGGGAACAGAGGCTGTCGCTGGTCCCGAGCGAGCGCTATCAGCAATCAGCGGGCAACAACGACGGTGACCTGTCCGACGGCAACGAGTACGCGAACAGCACGATCTTGGTGTCGGGCTGCGCGACCAGCCCTTTCTCGTCGGAGACGTTCCCCTCACCGCCGTCGCCAGCGCCCGCGAATGATCGTTTCGTTCCACCACCGCCACTGTCGCCCAGCCCAAGCGAGAAGTATGCCTCGACCCAGAGTTTGGCTGGTTACCCTGCTGCTGATAGGATTCTGCCCCCAGGTTCTCCAAGCGCCAGATATGGCGGGGGCACAGCACCAGCCTCACCGATGCCAGCCGCGGACCGATTCTCCTCGGCGGAACGACTACTGGCCAATCAACAGTCGTCGGCCGGCATGCACGAGTCCAAGGACAGCCAGCAACGATACTCTGGAGCCAGCGATCGCCTGTTGTCCGGCTCGTCGCCAGTGCTGGGAACCCTTCAAGTCAGCCTACAAGGCGACCGATCAGCCGGCGTGTACGCGGCCAACAAAGACTCTACGGGCTCCCGATACGGCGCCATCTCCACGGACAGGCTCCTCTCATCGTCGCCTATACACGCCCCGGTGCCAGAAAGGTTCGCGAGCAAGTCGACGGACAGGTATCTCGGCGAGTCGCCGGTGTACGACAGGTACCACCGGCCGGAGGCATCGTCGGGCGTCCATCATGACCGCTACTCGACGATATCGTCCACCGCCGAGAAGTTCCTCGCGAGCACAACGAACCCCGAGGTTGCGAGCCATCAGCGATACTCGTCGACGGAGAGGTCACTGCAAGTCTCGAGCACAGCCAGCGAGCAGAGACGTCTGTACGCCGATCGAGGCGTCGAGACGGTCTGCCAGAAGTACACAGACAGATCCAGTAGTTCGCCAGCCCCCACGGACTTTGGTCGCTATTCCAGCTTCCAAGACTCTGGGGCTAGCCAGTCTAGATACGTCACCACCAGCGACAGGTTCAACGAGTCCACGGTCCAACGATGCAGCCAGTCCCGAGTCACTGATCGGTTCTGCGTGTCCACGGATCGGTTTCTCGCTAGTTCATCGCCCGGACACGATGGAAGAGGGGATGCTTCTAGATACACCATCTCCGGCTCCTCTACGGAGAGACTTCTCTCCACCACCTCGTCCTCGTCCTCCTCGTCCACGGACACCATCGCCAGATATCATTCCTCGTATACAAACACCACGGCCACGCAGTCGAGCTCCAACGATCGGTTCACGTCTATCTCACCGACGCCGGAGGGGACAGCTAGGGATCTCAGGTCGGGATCGAATGGCGCGGGGTCCTCGGCTGGGTCCGGTTACCAGAGCGCGACGAAGACCGGGATCGACAAGTACCTGCAGGTGTCGAAGTCAGTGCAGAGTTATGGGAACGAAAGGTATAGCAGCGGGAACCCGAGCGATCAATTTGACAGACTCAGCCAGGACCGGTACGACAGATTCTCAGCGTCTGTGGGAGGTGATCGGTTCGCGTCCTCTACAGGCACTCCTGATCGCTTTCATTCTGCCGCTGATCGATACTCTCCTGTAAGGGCAGCGGACAAGTACTTGTCCCTCCCGAAGCCCAAGGATCGCTATACCGGTCGCATAACGCCGATCTCGTCTTGCGGTACCTCTTCAGCGGTGACCTCCACCGATCGCGCTTATGGCGGGTCCAGCGCGACCGGGAGCTATGTTCCGCCAACCGCGCACACACCTGTCGAACGATACGTGCCACAACCGCCACCCGAAGTTCTCTATCCGGACAGATACGTTGATAGATACGTGCCGCCATCAGCACACACGCCCACCGATCGTTACGTGCCCACCAACGACCCTGGTGACCCGTACATGAGACGAGATCTCGGTTTCCATCATCATTATCGGCTACCGCCGCCGGCGGGCTATCCTTACCATCAGTCGCACTTTCGGCTTCGTGGTTTCGCTTACGCGTCACCGGGCCGGTTAGGGGGCAGTCCTGGCTCTAGCAGCTCCAGCAGCTCCGCGTCCAATCAGAGAGACGGATTCTCCATGTCGCCCTTGCTCAGGCCGAAGGTGCGAACCTCTGCGGTCGAGTTCCCGACGACTTCGACCAGCGTCGTCGTTGGGCGACATGTGTGTACCAACCCCCCGTCATGCTGCAACGAGGTCCCAGCCAATACAAGGTCCTGCTGCCAAGCCATCAGGAGGTCGCTGCCGCCAGGGGCGCTTCCGTCGATACCCACGCAGTCTTCTTGGTAAGTAGCCTTTTGCTGATAGAAGATTGCATGGGTGGAAGGTTGAGGTTTTGGGGCCAGGTAATGATCGAAGATAGGGTCTTTGATAATTGATGATAATTTTGGAAGATACAAGCAAAGACTTTTAATCCTAGGAATGGTAACTCAGGTTAATGGGTTAGGAAAGAAATCATTTCTCCACTCCATCCTTGTATCATAATGTCAGGATTATACCTTGTATATTTTAAACATTTTATAATTGCTGTATAAAGCACCTGGTTATTCTAGGGTTGTATTTTTATGGTAAGTTATTATAGTCAAGCGACTGTTTCTGGAGAGAAGAAGCACGACCGCGTGTGATAAATAGGAGTTTCGTGTTCACTGTTTAGAAGCTTTTTCCGCTGTTGAATATGGAGCAGCAGGTATCACGTGCAGCATTTAAATGATTTTAAACTCGTTCTGGTGCACATGAAAATTTAGGACAACATTATGATAAAAGCAACCTCTAGATTATTTTGTGTCCCCTCGTAATCTGTAAACTCGAGTGAACACGTAGCACGGCCTGTTCCTGACTAGACTGCCGGTGCGATGTCAGTTAGTGGATACAGCAAGTAGTACTACTCGCTATCTGATCAGACATACGCGAAATTTACATAATTCCATACAATATTTCTTTACATTATCATAAAAATTAAATGGATTCCAGTTGGGAATATTGGATTAATCAGAGTGCCAACTAAGTAATTGGAAGTTAAATGTGTGTAGACAAACATTAAAGAAACGCAACAATAAAGAAATATTGAGGAGAACTTCAAAAGTATGCTAGAGAAACGGTGACTATACACGAATATAAGATGTTAAAACTGTAGAAATTCATACGAACTGGATAAGATATATATCTTTTGTAAATGCTATATGTAAATTAAGAATGAAACGACACGACATTTAACATTTATAAGTTTCTGGAAGAAATGTTATATTCTATATTAGTCAAGTAGTATGAGTATACGCTTAGTCGGACAAAGACTGTTACCCACAGACTGATCTAATTAAAACATTTAATATATCTGTCGCATATATATATCAAGTCTAGTTAACAACATTTTAATTAACAAGAAATTCAAGAAAGAAGAAAACTTTTATCGAATAAAAAAGTAGAGTCTGTCCATCGGTATAGTTAAGTATCAAAGGGTTAGGCACTGAACAAAATCACGAGATGAAGGAACACATTAAAAACGCGGTAAAAGTTGTCAACGGCCAGCAGGAAATAAGAGGCAAGATTTCTGGGTCAGGAGGAGATTAATTGCACCAAGACCGGAAGTCGGTATGCAGATTAAAGAAGCTGGAGAGCTCAGTCGTCCTGGTCGGGGATTAAGGTGTGTGGCGCGTTCGTGGCCGTTAATGCACGTGTCCTGTTGTAGTCATACACGTTAATACATAATAAAGCCCGCGAATTATAATCGGGGACGGCTTAATTGCGGGACGATCGCTATTTATGGCCGGGAAGTGGTGGGAACTACTTTTCCGTGGGCTCCGGAACGACTCAATTTGAGTTTCCTTCGATATTAAAGCACGCCCCGGGCTAGATTGCGTATCCGGTAGCACACTGGGGCCGAGAACTTTGCAGGAACGTGTGTCCCACCACGAATTTATGCGGCCCTTAATATTCCGATACTCACCGCCTACCGAAATATTTGACCGTCAAACGTGAAAGTTTCGCGCCCGCGCGCGCGCAAGATAGAGAGAGAGAGAGAGGGAGCGTGTATCGGTGTTCGCGTGGAATTGATTAAATTTTCGGGATTCGGCTTCAGCTCCGAGATTAATCAGCCGCCGCGTATATGGAAATTTCATTTCGACCTTTCCTCGCGCGCTTTTTTTCCTCTGTCTCTCTCTCCTGGCTGAATTTATCGGAACATACCGCTGATCGCGGACGGATACCGAATTCGATAAATTGAATAGGAGCGCGGTTTTTATCGAGTAATTGTATGCGACACGACTCGCGAGGAAATTAATCGAATCCTGGGTCTGAACGCTGCGATTCGTTCGCAATTTTGGTTAATCGTTTTCATAAACTCGATGCAACGATGTCAGTATTTTTTAGTCTCTCAAGGTAACATTTTTGGAGGACTGGGCTGCGTTCCTTGTGGAGATGAATTATAAAATAAACCTAGCACTTTTGCAGCAGATTGCGGATCTTATAAATTTATGAGAAAAATTAGCAGCTGTGATTCCTTGATGTACTTATTGAGAAAATAGTTCCTTAACTTATTTTTAGTCTGTATTAATGTGCACAGTCCACTGATCATATTGAAAATAAATTGAAGAAGTTAGGTGGAAAGTTAGGATGGCAAGCAGAATATGACAAGCATTAAATTAAACTGAACACTCAAAGTTGAATATCAATCTCTGCTAGGTTCGAGCAAATAAAATTCCCACTTTCGAAACAAATTCTTGTTTCAATACGTCCACCTCGTATTTATTATCCCGAAGTCCAACATTTGCTATATAGCCGAAATGCATTCGCTTCTGCTTATTTTTATATTGTTATTTCAGCATTGTTAAAACAGAGAGCGAGAAAAGGACGGAGAAGAATAAATTCGTCCGATTTTGTATTGCATCCGTTCGAAATGAAACATGAACTAATTATTGAAAATTTTGAAAATGAATTAAACATTTGAACAAATGGCCATCGATATATTTACAGTTTAATTGAAAAAGACGTATTTTTAAATTTCAATCGTACACCTCAAATTATCGTAAAAAGCGAACCGTATTTTAAAAATGTTAATAAAACAAACGAGGTGCATCAAATTTAATGGGCTCGTCGTAGAGGGGATTCTAATTTTAAAGTAGAGGATAATTTATGTCGTGGAAAAAGTTTTAATAATCCTTAAAACTGTGCACTACAAAGAAAAGATTCAAGCAAATGTTATTCAATGGAATAAAAATGTTCAAGAGCTCTCTCGGATCACTTAATTAAAAGGAATGACGCCGATATCTTGATTGAATTTTTAGAAGGCAGTGTGTAGCACTTTATTAGCCAGTACAGGAGAATGTATCCTGTTTCGTTAACTGTGGAACGGTGCGTTGAATAATGTCCGACTAAAAAGAAGGAAGTAGCTCGGTCGTAATACATCGCTTATTAGCTGGATTTCCATCGGCGAGCGTATGCATCTGGTTCCCGCCTATTATTATCAATAGGGTGATACGCAAATTCCGACCTATATTAACGAATTCAGGACACGGATTAGTACGTCAGAGGGGGTCCGGGCACCGTCGCCTCGTGTCGGTAGAGCGCGAGCGGCCAGAAATGTACGAGGAGTGCCTGATAGCGCTTTGTTTCACAGTTGATGATCACTGTTTAAAACGTTATCTAAAAATGAACTGGAATGTAGGCCGTGTCCACATTTAGCAGTCGCGCGGAAGCCGCGAGCACAGAAAGGGTCGTTACTTTCGTCGCAGTAATCAGGTTAATGGAGTATCGTGGCCCACTTTATTTTTTCATCTTCATCGGGTCCGCGAGCGCGAGAGCGCGCCGCGTATACTACCTCTGCGCAACTCTTCGCGGTGTCCCTTTTCAACGTTTCAAAGTCAATGATGCATTACCTCCAGCCAAAGCTTTCGCTCATCCGCTTTCGAACAGCGCTGATTTCTTCTTCTTTCTCTCTCTCCTCTCCGAGTTCTCTTTCTCCGCCTTTTTAGAAATATTGTCTCCGTACCCAAGCCAGAATATTTTTTTCAAAATGCTCTCTCTGCTCTCTCGGTCGAGAGGAAATTTTGCGACGTTCATTCTTTGCGAATACCACTCGATTTTTATTATCGTTAAAGTTTGCATGTAAAATAATTCCCTTGAACGCCCTAGAAATTGATGAGATTTGCTGATTATTTCCACAAAATTGAGACTTGAACACTCTCCTCGTTTGTCTGATCGAATACAGGCTAATACTACTTCCATCAATGAGTGTACCAACCGTAGAAAATGAGGAAGCTTGCCGATTAATCCATTTTGATTATAAATATATAAATAGACTAGATGCAGTTTCAATTCCATGCGACTCTTATTGGTGTAATAATCATCGTGTTAAAGCCGACAGAAACCAGGAAGAAAGTAGAATAGTAAAAATTGGGCCGTGTACCTTATCCCTGTGCTTCATACTCGACACTACCACAAATTCAGGAAATCCTCAGTCTAATTATAGTTAACAGGGTAGAAGGAACCAGTCTTGAACGCGCTGCAACCAGCAGCAGCTTTCAGTTTCGTTATTGCCTTATTAGTATCCTCAAAGGGGTTAAAAACCCTTCCAAATAGCTCAGAGCGTGGCTCGGAACAAGCTCGCCGAGGGGAACGTGAGAAAAAGTAAAGATTCCGAGTCCTCGAAGCGACTGTAATCTGGGCTCTTTTTAAGTGGGCGTGCAAAGTGACGCCATTAGCACAGGGGGAAAGTGTAGCTAGATTTTTCCTGGTGCTGGGGTCCAGTCATTTTCTATTTTCTTCGGCCCTGATCGGTTTGGTGCGAGAGGTCACGTCACAATCGGTTTGGCCAGCACGAACTGCGAATTCGCGAGCTGTAAAACCAATATCCGAAAGGAAATTGCACTGAACAAAGAATTAAATCAGTAGTTAGCGCCAGTAATATGTCAGACGAAAAAATTAAATAATAATATATAATTCTAAAACAGTATTGACATCACGAGGCAAATTAAAAGGGATAAGAAATCATCGTTCACATGTTTCATGTGCTCACAGCGTTTACAAAGGGCCTACGTGTCCGAAAAGTGTTAGAAAGATTGTAAAGAACGTTCGTTTATTCTTTTTTTTCTGAGAAGGAATTTGAAGAGTTGTGTATTTTACGCAGCATTCCAGGTTTGAAATTACAGTGGCACAAGAAGTTTTATTTCAGAGGGTGCCGGCCTGTAGAAGAGAGTTTCTTTCCACAGCGGTCGCGTGAAAAACACGTTAACTTATTCTGGAGACGTTACCGTGAGTTATTTCTTGTTTACTTCAGCATCTGTTCGCGTTTCCTCGTCGCGGGTTGGAACCGTTCCGCGGAATGAAGCCAGCCCCTTCTTGCTTTCCAGGAGTTTTCCGCTCCCGTGGATTTAAAATTTGCAAATCCGGACGCGGCAAACACGATCGTGCCACCGCCGGACATCTCGTTTAACCCGTGGATTTCACGGTTTCTTGATCATCCGGTTAATCGAGGGAGAATTCGAAACCCAAGGAACGGTCTGTATTGTAATTCCAGAAAGCACTTGTTCGGGCACTCTGGTTTTCTCATAATCCTCAGATATGAGAATTTACTTCCGAAGCAGGGCGACGCTGCTTCAACTCCTTCGAAGTTACTTTTAAGTTATTGCAAGGACTGCGTTCATAAACGAATATAACTTCCGTCCTTGACGTCAGAGAGAAGAGTCTGACACTTTATTTTGTGTTAGTTTAATTCCTGGTCATAAAATAGTATTACTCTGTCTCAAAATGTGAAATAGAGTCAGTTTGCAGTAGGGCAATAGAATATGATAGCACGTGATCAGACAAAGTAGTACAGTCAAATTTATAGTGCGACGGAATGAAGAACTCACGTGGACATAAAGTAGAGTAGGTTGGCCCACGGTCAGACAAGTGAAATAGAAGAGTGAACGTTTAAACTAGTGAAATAAATTGACTTGTAGGCAGACAAGTGGTCAGAATGGTTAACGGGCAGATTAGCAGGTTAACCTGACTCGTGACCAAGTGGAACAGGGTTGCCTGTGGTCAGACAAATGGTGTAAGATGGCCTATGGTCGAGTAAATCGAAAAGCAACGTGTGGTCGAGTGAAACAGGATTGCCTGTGGTTAGGCAAGTAGTACGAGTCTGTCAGTAGTCTGACAGGTTGAATAAAATTGTGCATAGCCAGACAAGTAGAATACAACTCTTACTATAATTATTGGACTGCAGACCTTAATTCAGCATAAAAATTGGAGTGAAATAAAAATTAGTTTGAAGAAGCCAATTACTTTAATACCAGAAAATACCAGTATTATCTGAGAAATGATCAAAGAACCTTTTTAATTGAAGCACTATGGCCCTCTATCTCCTGCAGTAGATATAATAAGAACGTCCGACCGTAGTCATCGCGGAACCGGAATTAGGGATCATAACTTTCCGTCTATTTCCCCATCACGTGCACCCAGGCATCTTCGGTTTACTAGCATTCTAGCATGCTATTTCCCAGCGAGGGAACGGCGCCTTATTAGAGATTCATTTCGAAAGAACAAAGGTGTTGGAAGTTCCGCAATAAGTACGCCACCCCGCTCTCATCCCTTCTGAGCGTGCATTGTTACTGGTACAATTACGCAGCTGTAATCCTGGGGCTTCGCTAATTTCGGAAATAGTTACGTCGCTCTAATCGTCTTGTAGTGTCGCCGTATCGCTGGCCGTGGATTAAACTTTCACGTGTTGATCTTTCGCGACTGCCCCGAGGACCGAACTTTGTCCGAAACTGGGCTGCCGCGGCCGTAACAAAACGAAAATTTCCATGCATGAAACATGAAATCTCCGCGGGCCTGTCGGAACGCATTCCGAGAGATGATCGATCATTTGCTCGAACAACCGCGATCGTCTACGATAGACAATTCTGTTTCATTCGTTTACAGGCCCGACTACATCATTTATAGATCCAATAATGACTTATTTGATGTTACATTTAAAATTGGGAATTGTTTTGATGAGAATTATGAAATTCATTCGTTTTCTCTGTTATAGTCGTGCACGTTGTATGTATGTTACAATTATTATATGATATATTTATTTTTGCTATCAGTTCATGTTCTACGATTAATGAAACACAAAGTCGCTTTTTGGAATATTCCAAACTTCCAATTCAGATAATTGTAATATAAATCTTGTGTTCATATTGTTCCAATTATTATGAAAAGAATTGAAATGATTTTACTAGACTCGCCATGTTCACTGCGAATTTCTATGTCGGTTCTCTGCGAAATCATCGTGTTATTTATTGTTGTAAGATGCAAGGGTGAAAAAAACGTGATTGTGTGCGCCTGGAAGTTTAGCAATTTGGCGAAACACGGAGTGTACACGGTGGCGAAACTTTCGATGGAACAAGCGAATTGAAAATTACGTACACGTAAGCGGAGCCGTGCGTCGCGCACGTTCAACACCGTGAACGTTGCAAGACGCGAACAATTTATCAACGTCTAAAGTGCTGTGCATTTAAGTTCCGCCGTCTGCGTAATTGCAGGGCAAAATGGAGGCGCGAATCGGCAGCTCGAAATTTAACGAGACGACGAGCCGGTCTTCCGCCGGAATGTTGCGAGCCGTGCGAAATAGAATATGCTTGCGGGTTGAATCGCAGAAAACTTTCCTTTTTAATGGATTGGAAATTGCATCTGACATTTACGCGAAACGCGTGTAATCGAGCGAATTGAGCGTAACGCAGATTCGCGTGTCGAATATGCCAAATGTAACTCGGCAAAATAACTGTCGTTACATAAATTGAACTTTAGATATTGAAATTTACTGAAAATTATGCTGAAACAATTTTTGTCTCTTCACAGAATTAAGAAATTTCGAATTGGTTGAGAAACATTTTCTAACAATTTTTATCGCCGATTCCTTCTATAAAGTATTTGATGTATTTTGTATATTTTGTTGACGTTGTTTTTCATCAAAGAGAAATGTACGGTTTTGATTTTACTGAAACTAATTTTCGTTTAGGGGAACAGATTTGAAAGTGGCAATTTCTATAAATTTCCTTCTACCTGGAACGTGGCATACATTTCCTGAAAAAATTACTTCATAATAAATTCCTCATGCTTGTATGAGTTTCATGATATCGCCGCGCCATTTTGGAATCTCATGAATTTACGACGTTCCACGATTAATGCCCGTGCTCTCCTAAGCTCTAGAATGTAATAACGTACTTTACAATCTAAAGCAGTATTAAATGTTAGCGTTAAACGTCCGCTATCACGACGAATTTATTGAATTTATTGAATTACAAAATGACGTGTGGGTGTTATGAAAATTCTTTCGAACGTGATAATGAATTGTAGACCATGAGAGACGTTAGCTATTGCTTGATCGTAGAAAAGTAAATATAATCTTTGTGTAGCATAATTTATAAAATTTCAGAAGATGAATAGCCTTAATGACTACCATATTATTTTAGCGTAAACTGCATTTTTATGCATTTATGAAAAAAATGAAGACGTAAAAAACGAAATAGTTAAAGAATATGAGTAAAAATAACATGATTATTACGGACTATAAAAAAAATGAAGAGGTGTAATTTAAAACAGTGAAAATATTAAAAGAATTTAAAAATGCTGTTACATTATTTTCGACCTATTAAATATATTAAATACGAAAATAAATTTCTATTTCACCCCAGCTTGTTGCAATTGAAGGAGAATATTTTTATTTTGCGAAGCCCGTGTACATGAAAAATAGAATAGTATAAAATGAGTCGTGTATTTCGCGCGAATTCGTTATGAATATTTCTCGCACAGTCGGTCAGCGAACCAACAACACGGTTCGCGTTGGATAACCGGAATTATTCAAATATGATCCAGGCAATTTCGCCACGATTCGACAGAGACCTTTGGATCGTTCGAATCGATCGCAAGAGCGCGAACAAGCAATTCCACGGGGCCAGGGATGTCTCTCATTTATATTCTCTGATTTCCGGTTCAATGTCGAGAATAGCACCTGAAGTCACTGCAATCTGTTCCACGAGCACCTTTGAGAAGCAGGCTACGAAGGATCTACTCGATTATCGGGAGTAATTAAACTCACCAGCTGGATTGCCATCCAGAACGCATAATTAGGACGTCGAAATTCGAGGAACGATTAACTCGATTGCTTTGGAAAGGTAGTCGCTCAGTGGATACGAAGTGAAGAAAAGGCAACCGTGGCTCGAACTTTGACATGGGATATCGACGTCTGGTGTTACGAGACTCGAGGAAATTTCTGTCCTCGTACGAACCGTTTGGGAACCGTGTTTTGCCTGGCGAAATTTCCTAAATCGAACCGGAAATTTAACTGGAGACTTATTCAATTTCTAGAAGACACTTAGTGACGTTCACAAATCAAATTGATCACTGCTCCGAAAATTCACAGACGCTCAGATAATTCGAACTACTGTTCTCATTGTTCCAACAATTGCACAGTTCAGACAGACCACTGTCCCAAAAAAACGAATTTTTTCAGAATTTTATGTTACGCGGATTAATGTGTCTGACCATAGCATGGATGATTCTACTTAAAACAGTTACTATCAGAAATATGCTAAGATTAGACTTCTTCGGCAAATACTGTCAACTAAATCGTCAAGATCAGAATCTCATTTACGAAAATACTTATTTCAATTGTTTAGTGTTGCATAATTGTACAGAAGACAAAAGTAACTAGACATTTTTTCACGAAATTATTGAAGACGTCTCTTAGATCAATTTCCAGCAACGTTTTCGGAAAGCGGTTTAACCTATTTTGCATAGATATTAAAAATAAAATTTGCTAAGTGAGCCCATAAAAATTGGTAGGTCTCTGGAAAAGATTTTCTGCTCGGAAGAAGACTGAGGAAAGGGGCCAAGGTCCCTCGGCGTTATCCTCGAAAATCAGGGTTACAGCACACAATGGCTGTGCGGGGGTGTTTCGTAGGGTTCAGGACCTTCCGGCAAATTCCAAATTAATCCGGGACGGCTGTAGGAGGGCTCGTGATGGCGGCGGTTAGCGCAGGGTGCCTCGTGGCTGAAACGAGGCGGAAGTCATAAGGGGGCCAGGCTTGGCATTGTCTCCTAGGGACAACGATGTTCCACGTGCTGTTGGCAAGTTCGGTAATTATGTCATGTCCGCGACTTTAACCAGCCCCCGTCAGAGGAAAATGGCGACCTGACACAGCTCGTTCCTGTCCCCGTCGCTCTCAATTAAACCTTTTATACCTCGCAACCCCTCTCCTCCAGCGATCGGCCCGTGAGTTGTCTGCTAGAACCGGTCAGTGTTTTGTAACAGCACGATTATGGTTATTAAACGGACTCGCTTATCCAGGCTGTTATTAAAGTTTCACCGGTAATCGCGTAGACTCTCCGCGAAATGGAACTCGATTCGCCGGAATTGGACCGCGACGACACAGGTGCTGTTAATGATGAGTAACGGTGATTGGTAGCTGCGGAATATTGCACTTTTGGCCCCGGCTATACGATTGTCTTCTACCCAGTGGTGGCGACGCATAGTGTTTCAAAACGACCATTCGACCAGTTATTACATGCTCCTGAATCTTTAATATGTCGAATGCCGAAATACCAAAACTTTTTCGATGACGAAAGTGAGTAGCGAGACTACAACATGGTGGACACGTTTAAAGAATTTACAAATACTATTTCTATCAGCTCATTAGGATGATTAGGAAAAGAATATTTTTACAATACCAATATTTTCCTGCTGATTTGAACATGAAGTAGTAACAGCAAGGAACAGTCAGACATATTAACCACGCGTGTACCTATACAGTAAATAAAAACTGCATGAAATGTGTCATAGAATTGTTGAACAAATGGAATTAAATCCGCCTCGAATTTTTCAATGGAAAATTTGTTTCCGGAAAAATCTCGAGTTCGTGGTTTCCGGGAAATTCTGAAATTCCCGGAAACACGAGTTCCCTCGGTTAGGCGAGGGTAGAAGCCAAACGGTCCCCGTGTTCCCTGAATAGACATTCGGAGTGTCTGCGATTCTTCGGATTGCGGTTTATCGGGTAACAATGCGAGGGGATTGTTTAGCGATTCAGGACGTTTCCGAAGGATTCGGGTGTCCTGGCCGCAGTTTAGAGTCTACCATTGGGTCGTATAATGAATACTAATACGCCCCCTTCGCAGCCGAACTAAGTCTAGATAAAGGAGACTGTCATCCCACGGCAGTTTCCCGTTGATTGAGCCCACCGCGCCGCGCCGCCGCTGTCCCGAAGAGGTGAAACTTTTAATTAGTTACTGATCCTTCGGACTAAATAATTCCCTACCCCAGGCAGGATGCAAAGCATGACAGGAATAAATTGAAATTGCCCCGGCGCCGAGTTTAACATACTTTCGGGTTTAACTCCGTAAGCTTAACGACCGAACGGCGGAGAGGGGTGGGAAAAAATGACGCCGATCGAACGGCTGGATTATCGTTGTTGATGAACTTTGTACTTTCATCGATCACGCCGCGAATAACCTGATAACGTTCACTTTACGAGACCCCCGTCTTCCCGGGTCCATGAATTTCAAAATCGGCCCGGGGGCGGGGAATTAATTGTGCGATTACAATGCGAGCATTGTCTCTTTAATACTCCCTCGCACGATCATCGTCATTAGCGCGGCCTGTCTGATGTTCTTAAATCGGTTCGCCGAAGCCTCGACTCGATAATACAGTTGTCAACCTTCCCTTCATTTTACTTTCAATTTTATTAACATATTTCTTCCGCATAATCATGCTTTCATCAGAAGAATCAACTGAGAAACAATTTGTCACGTCTACACATAATCCTCGGAAAATAAGCTGAGCAAAACAGTGAACCCTTTCAAAGAATTCAAAAATTAAAATCATCGATAGAAAATATTAAGTCCAGCTGTCTTGAACAATTTTTACCGTACACAGTGATTCACAATTTAATTATCACTATTTACATACGAATAAACTTGATCCTCTTTGCTCCAAAAAGGTTAACATGAACGATAAACAGCTCTTCACTCGGACTGTTGAATTTCGTGCAAAATAAAAATGATCTGCTTCCATACCAAAAGACAGGAACTAGATAAACATTTGATCCTTGCTTCAATAATTTTAACGATCTAGCGAGAATACGTTGGTGTTCGTGCTCTTCGATATTGCTGTAAATGCATGAATTCCTCACAACACAATTATCAATCACATTCGAATATATGAATCACTTTTGCTGTCTAGCCATCCCCGTAAAAACTTTGAACTCGTTCGAAATTCCAAAAAATTCATGTGAAAACCTGTTTGCATCAACGCAGGCGGGTTCGTCGATCCTTTTTCCCCGGCGTATTTCAGCATAATTATTTCAAAGGTGTGGCTCCCTCAAAGAAAAGAGTTAATTATAATTTATTTCGGTAAATGCCGGTTTCCTCGCTGGAGGCGTAGTCTCCGCCTCGAAGCGCTCGATACAATCTTCAGACGAGCGAACTAGAAGGAAGCGCATCGTTAGCGGCTATGCAGCCGCTTCTTCGAGTTAATCCGCTTGAAAGATCAACGGGATCTAAGGTCTTTGATCCGCAGCGCGTTTCGGAATCCTTATGGGACACGTAAACGGAATATCGTGCATTCTTCATGCGGAGTTGAGCACATGTATTTTCTGCCGCGCGAGTTTCAGGTTTGCTGGAGAAGTGATCATCTAATTAACTTCGCGCGCTAGACAGTCGAAACTCTTGCCTTGATCTGCGATGCTTCAGTAGAATCCTCTATCTAGTTAATTTTCGTTTCTATGACGGTACGCGGTACTGTACCATTGTGCAACTAACAGATCATTTTTCAAATTGTTTTTATTCGTTCCAATTTGTCGATCTAACCTCGAGGCGATTTAATCCGATTAAATTCCTTCCAAAACCAATACCTTTAAGTATATTATAAATAGACAGAATAAATTTATATATATATAATAATAATAAAGAAATCGATATTGATTCTAATGGCAATCAATTCGTCTACACTAATACATGTAATATTGGACATTCTTATCAATTTTAAGTAGAAGCAAGAACCATTAGCAGACGTGCTACATGAATAAAATATAATTTATTTCCATTCGGGATCGAAATAGACAGTTATATTTGCACAGTTTCTGTTTTATTACGATTCACTTTAACTTCTACATCTTATTCATGAACACATTAGTCCTCGCGAATTTTTTAGGAAATAGGTTTGATCCTCCTATTTATTTAATAAAACAGTGAAAAAAAATTGTCAATCAATCTTTAAGGTATCGTTGTAAAGGGGAGGCTTCAATCTTCAAATTTGTGAAAGATTCATCCACAGAAAATTTTTTAAATGTTTCTCCGGGGGTTTCAATTTATAGCACTTTCGAGCAAAAATTGTTCTTCAGCATTACTTGCCAGCATCGTAAAAAAATAATCACGAACGATACACGAGAGTAGAATTTTAAAGCTGTAAACTGAGTTCAAAGTTTATTGCCATAGGATTGTTTTTTTTACGAAATTACAACAGGTTACATATCGTCAAATTCTCGAGAAACTTTATGTACGAATACTTCCTGCATCAACTAGAGTTCAGTTTTCATTATTTCCTCTGCACGATTCTTGAGGAGCACACGAAGAAAGAGTTGTATGTATACTTTTTTCGAGGATGCACGTAAGCAACGTTTCCCCTCGGAGTTATTTCGCCCACAATCATCCAATTCCTATGCGGCGCGTGCTCCATTGTTTGTCGTCGATTCGAGGACACGCTAAAGCAGCCTTAGATATTGCTCGCGAGAAACGGCGCATCGGAACAAACCCGGAGACGTCGGGATAAAGGAGTCCGTTGGGGTTCCGATTCATTTTTCCCGCGGCTGCGAGGGTAGGTCTGGGTTTAATATGCCTTGTTGAAAGGCGACGGCGTCGACGATCGTCGAGCGAAACGTTTATTAACCCGTCGTCATTACGGCCGGGTGACAACGTGGAAATGCTGGTCGAGTTTACACGCGAACAACGGAGTAACTGGCGTCGTCGCCGTTTCCGCGCGAATTCGAGGTCCTCTCGGCTTGGACACGTTTATGGCAAGGATAATGGCAGGGTCGTCGGAGGGGAAATGCCACGGAATAGGGTTTGCGTTGGCCACCGCGGCAGAATATTCTGTTATAACTGCGAGGAAACCCGCAGGATCCGACCGCGGCCGATCCTGCTATTACCCGGAATGCATTTCTGCGTGCGAAGACGGAGACATCGCCCCCAGGATCATTGCACATCGCGTACACCAAGAGCTTCGGGATTCGTATCGCCGAAATGCGATCCGATATTCCGCAAGACCTCGTTTGTCTGTATTAACGTCCGATGAATCGATACTATTGCGACTGTAATCGCGCTATTGTAATATCGATTCGCTTTCTTGCAGCCTCGACTAATTCTACTAATGATACCACTGAGCTTCCGAACACCGGAAGCTTACCGAAACTAGAAGAAGCTTCCTCAACTCTCGTCCGTCCCTCGTGCCAATTTCACACATTTTATGAATGTGAATACGAATTATCGATCCTTGGGACTTTTATTGTCTTCTGATGTACAGAGGTGATTCCTGAGATCATTTGAAGTAACTCTATCCTTTGCGAAAATGTTCTCCGGTGTTTCGTTGAGGAGTTATGAACGATAACTAAAAGTACATTTTTGGGACACCCTGTATATAGTGAGAAAATGAAGAGACACTGTGAATGTTTAATTTAATAAAGTGTGGAACTGTTAGAGAAATAATATATTCATGATACGTTTAGTATTCTACAAATACACAATAAGTGTGTTATATGAAATATTGTTCATTTAGAGTTGTTACTATTTATTGTCCATACATGGACACAATTTAAGAGTGTATTTACCTGGGCAAAGCATCGAGTCAATAGATTTCAATGGTCCGGGAAGACTTACTTCTTCTCTCGCGTTATTACTCTTCTTAAGAATCCGGTTGATCTTCCCTTCGGATGTCGAAACAAGTTCATCTCCTTCCATTCTATTTTCTTGCGCGGCTTGTTTGGTTTCTCGACGTTCTGCTCGAACTTCTGCTTGGTCTGCGTCCGGTCAAAAGTCCGGACTTTGCGGATTTTCGTGAAGTACTTTTCACTTACACAACGTCCGATTTGTATGGCGATGGCTGGTCGGTGTAACTATTCCGAGCAGCACAAAAATATTGCAGTTGGTCTGAATGTCCAGGAATTCGCTTGCTCTTCAATTCTGATCCATTTGAGGATAATTTCGATCGATTTGTAGATTTTAAATATCTTTCGGTCAGATTTGGAAAAAAATAAATCTTGATTACAACCTATTAAATAAACCAATCTTTTTATGATTCGAGTGGTGGTCTATATGGCTTACGTGAAAATTTTTAAAAAATGCCAAAATATAAAAATCGAATTCAGTACAATCTTTATTTTGAATCCGCATTACCATTCACATAAGATTTTACTTAAATCCTGTTTTGTAGAATTTATCTAAAAAATTGAAACTTCCAGAAACATCTGTAATATACTTATAAATATTTTCTATTGCACTTTTACATTATTAAATAAGTTGTTCTCACTTTGTTTGGTCTCTATGGATCCAGATGCTTCAATCGACGTGTTAATATTCTTTTAAAGGATGAACCGTTCGATCATTCATCCATGACAGAACCACGTTACACAATGGTCGCATTAATCAGATCACAGAGCACAGCGAAAGCTCAAGATATATGGTCCATCTTTTCTAATTTGGCTCGATAATCCGAAATCTCGTCGCTGTTCATCTATTCGTTGGTGGTAAAGTTTGACAAGCCATTCATCCATCACGGTAAACTGCAGATAAATCATTGTGCCGCCGGATTTGGTACAGTGAATGAGGTATATACCTGTTTAAACGGTTGCCAGAACATTTGTAAGGAATCTCCATAAATTATTTATAGCCGAATCAATCGGTCTTGACTACGTCGGGGCTGACACGTGCTCGGGATTGCTGTGAAAAATGTCTTTCGGTCGATTGTTCTGTCGATAACCATCGAGAATATGGGGAACACAATTCTTTACAATTTGTTCGACAATTTGTCTCTCGATACTCATCGCTTACGTGTGACACACTTACCGAATTTAAAAGGAAACGTTTAATCGTGCGACAT
>CM052337.1:5995184-6019750 GCA_028455595.1 Lasioglossum vierecki | reverse complement strand
TTTTTTTAACAGATCTTCACCGATCATGAGGTGTAGAATCACGCTATAGTGGTCGTGACATATAATTTTCATACACCCCGTACAGGCCGCTGCGCTCTTTTCGGCGCGGTACCGATGCCGCTGCGCTCTTTTCGGCGCGGTAACGATGCCGCTGCGTTCCTTGCGGGGTGGTACTGCAAAGCAGCGTCGTGGCGATGAGCGGCATTTTTGACACTTCTGCCTATAAAAGCGGGTCTCGATGATCAGAGTTTAGTCAGTTGGTTGTACGATCGTGAACGGGTCGAGATCCTTCCGTGTAAATCGAACCTTACATAGAGTCATCTTTTCGAAATGAACGATGGAGTGCAAGCATTTGGAAGATATCGCTTCTCTTGAGATCTCGGAAAGGCTGATCTTGAAGAAAATTTGTACATCCACATCTGGCAAGTATGAGAGACAGTTCGTATGTGTGCCTGCATACCTGCGTCCATTCTACGTGGATCTATTTGGTGAGTTTTCTCGGCGCCGGCCCTCGGCAGCTGCGTCTTTTCGAAAGGTAGCGAGCGATGAGAAAAAGAGGCAGGCGTGGGTGGTAGAATCGAGGGGAATGTAGGATGAAGAGGGAGGTAGAGGGGTATACTGTATCCTCGGATTCCATAGACGTTGGAAACATTCTTCATCTGAGAATGGTTGTTGAAGTATTAAAACGAAAGGGGAGAGCAGGCAGGGAACAAGGCGGAGCACAACCTTTTCATAGGCTTCTTTGACTTCTCTCGACTGCATCTCAAAGGATTCAACCCGGGTGGGGAGGAGAGAGGGTGTGTGTGTGTATGTACGTACGCGAGGGAATTGTGGGTGGAGACACACACAGAGATTGCCGGGAGTCCAATCTTCTATTTCAGAAATTGGCCATTTTCCGCTTGGCTCGACCTATTTCCGTTTCGTTAATTCCTTACGTACCTTCCATCTATCGGACTCCATTAAGGGTTTTATTTCGAATGCGTCCGCCATCCTCGCGTGTCCCGGCCCCTGCGATTCTGCGGTTCGATCGATACAACGCGTTGTCTTTACGGCGAATTGTCCACAGTGCAAATGTTTGTAACGCCCCGGCAAACCCCCGGCGTTCATTTGTTTACTCGCGCTGTGTCAGTCGCGACGTTTGCTTTACGTGTGTCAAATTTTAACCTTCCGTTACTCGCACGCCACTTTCTCGACGCTGTTCGCGTGGAATTTTATGCGATTCCGACGTAAATACATTTTTATTCGGTGCACTGTATGCGGTAATGCTGGATAAATATTTAGTAATATGGGCGAGACCGTCGTTCATGCTTCCAAACAAATTTCAAGTTCCGAGATTGTAAATACCAAATGCGAGTAATTAAAAGCTAAATATTTGATGCACATAAATCGTGAATATATAACCGGTTCATTTCTTTCAGGACTAGTTGAATCAATGCTGATCAAAAATTTGTTCCATTTGTATTGAACCTTCCGCGAAAACATAATATATAACTGGTGAAGTTCCATAGAAAAAAGCATCGTTGATCTCATGGTCTAATTCGGAAATTAACCTTGTTAAAGAAGTTCCCTGAAGTTAGGTGCTCTTCAATTAGTGCGCGAGATTTTTTAAGCACTCTTCACCTCGTTTTGAATGGTTTTTCATATAACTATAATTAACGAAGATATTCGTATACCTTGTCGTCTATTCTTTTATGTAATGATTCGAATTATTGATTATTTCAAGAGGCTGCCGATGCAAAATTGCAGCAATTACATCGTTAACATAAATTGCTGAGTTTCCGCTGTTTATGCAGTTTCTGCATAGACGTTCCCGCTATTTTGCTTCCGCCAATGGCGCGACTGAATGGCGCGTCTTAATGAACGTAAACATGCGAAAATGACTCTGGATGATTAACGCATTTGCTCCTGGAATGCTGTGAAGGCAGGATGCTCTTTATGAATTTTCTGGACTGATTGATTTCGCTCTACATTTCACCGAGAACCAGGTATTAGGTTTGCGTAGAAAGTTTCCTGTCGTTCGTCTACAAATAATTAGCCTCTGTTAAATTCTGAAAACGGAAACTTATTTATGCCATTTTATTGTTCAGATCTGCATATAAAGTCAACAAGATTTATTTTCATGATTTTTGTGAAGATTTCTAGTTATTAGGAAGCTATTTCGAAGAATTCGATTAACATCCTCAGAGGTTTTGAATTTTTTTCCACTCGGGTGATTTGCATCGATATGAATAAATGGAAATTAGACTGAATCAGGCAACTGTAGGATCCATCATTTCCCGTTTGAATTTTTTTACGTTTTTTTTACATCACGGTCTTATGAAAAATTGATGAAATTATTTTTTAATACAAATTGAACGAAAATGGTATTTAAGAGATTAATTCTTCTGCTCGATTTAACAACAATTTCAAATAACTAAATATAAATCATAAAACATTGAATATTAATTGTTAAAACACAAAATAAAATATCACAAAGTGAAATCGTATAAAACGTATAAAATGTATAAAAGAAAATAGAAGTTTTAGTCCAATTAGAGTGCAACTGACTGAAGTGTTTAAAAGCTAATACATTTGCATTTCAGTTTGCACTTTAAATAAGAACATTACATCTACTGTTTATTAATTTTCTTTCTATTCAAACCATTTTTTTCAACGAATTTATATAATTTCATTTCGGGACAGTCGGAACATTTCCATTTACATCGCGTTTTTTGTTAAAAACGAATTTTCATTGCAATATCTTTATTAGAAAACACTAAATCCCTTATCCGCGCAGCCGCAAATAAAATTGCACATCAAATAACCAAATATAGATCATAAAACATTGAATATTAAATGTTGAAACACAAAATAAAATATCACAAAATGAAATCGTATAAAATAATGTATAAAAAAAAATAGAAGTTTTAGTCCAATTATAGTGCAACATTCTTTTCCTCTCTTTGTTATCTTGCTACCACTGTCTGTTCCTCGTCAGGCAGCCCTGTAAAGGTGAAATCAATAGAACCGGCGACTATGAGAACTCAAAGATAGCACTGGGATAACGACGCATCGGCCGCATGAATAACAAGAAT
This sequence comes from Lasioglossum vierecki, assembly GCA_028455595.1. NCBI lineage: Eukaryota > Metazoa > Arthropoda > Insecta > Hymenoptera > Halictidae > Lasioglossum > Lasioglossum vierecki. The sequence continues at coordinate 6,016,676 of CM052337.1, read as the reverse complement.
GGGGAAACGAATCTTTTTCGAATGGTCGCGCGACGAATTTGCGAGGCAAAACTGCGGCGAAGCTGATCGATAGGCGAACGGTGTTCTCTTCCTTGCTTTCCTCCCTGTTTCCCCTATTTCTCCCTTTTTCCCGAGCCCGGGCACTGTTTTTATGGACGGCTGGAGGGAGTAACGAGTGTCTCGACTATGTGTACTTGAATATATTCGAATATATTCGAGTCGTTGGAGTGCAGGATGCTGTACGAGGACCGACCATCGATCAAAAGCTCGGAATGTTTTCTTCATAGAACCGTTGACTCGGTTTCCAACCGACAGAAACGAGTCAATGTTTTATTTATACTATGCAGCCTCCGTTATACGAACACTCGTTCTGTGAACGGTCGATCATGTGAACACCTGTTATTTAAACGTGCACCTAATTTTTTAGCCTCTCGAATCAATTTATCTTTATAAAATGTTGTTGTTGTTTCCAGAAACAACATCAAGTATCATTTTTATAATTAACGTTAAATTCAACAGCTTCGAACCCAAGAACTTTTAATGTTGCGGTTCTTTAGTTAATTTTTCCCCAAATGCTCGCTTTCTGAAAATGAAAAGCTGACGAAAGGATTAAATGTTAACGTCCGTATAAACTTAGTAGTTCAGAATCTTGATTGCGAGTGTAACTGAACGTTACAGACTTTGACCGAAAGGTTAACGATCCGGCAAATCTACGACCTGTAGTCACGATGAAATAATAAAACCAGGGTATAAGTGGCAGCCATTTTCTTTATCAAAAGATTTACCAATTAAACAACAACCTGCAAAGACCATTAAAATCTAATTACAATCTACATTATGTGTTCCACAGTTGCGGGAGTTAGGGACGCGTAACATCTAGTTGTAATCAAAGTTGCCATATTGTATAATGTTCGGAAAGTTTATGTTCATAATTCAACTTCTAAACAGAGAAAATCTCATTTTCTTCTTTTATTAAAAACTGACTAAAGTTTGCACTTTAAACAAGAACATTACATCTACTGTTCATTAATTTTCTTTCTATTCGAACCATTTTTTCAACGAATTTTTATAATTTCATTTCGAAACAGTCGGAACATTTGCATTTAAATCGCGTTTTATGTTACAAACGAATTTCCATTGCAGTATCTTTATTAGAAAACAGTAAATCCCTTATCCACGCAGCCGCAAATAAAATTGCACATCGAATCGACTCCCACAACAGGAAGACCGCAGAATAAAATGGGTCGCTTGAGTAACAATATTCCAAAAAGGGTCCAAGTGGTGCTGCAAATGGTGCTCGAACAACGAAAAAAGGAAACCACCACACCACAATACATTTCCTCGACCAGCTGGCTAAAACGCAATTTTCGAAATATACAGGGTGGGCCTGAAATCATATGCCAATAATTATTCAACAAATGTACCATTCCAGGTGCATCCATTAATAAAAAATAGACAAATAAAAATGTTTGTAAAACGATTTAACATAACCACATTTATTGCTGCGTTAACCTAGCGTCAAATCAAACTGGAAAATTAAAATGTTAAAAATACGATACACTCCGGTTTCAGCTTTCTTTCTTTTCAACTCGAAAATCGTAAAAAAATTCTGAATTTCGATGAATCATTCGCAGCAACGCAGCACCGTGACGCGTTCCGAATCGAAGTTCCATTTATCCGAGAAGAATCGCGTGGGTGGTTGTGCGACTGCACGACCATTCGCAGCGATTCCCCATGCGAGGTCCCTTCGATTTCCCCTGTAACTACGGGGAAAGTATATCATCGTTCGACGACCAGCGTTCTGGACAATTCATCGGGGGCAGGGGTGGGTTGGAAAGTGAACATGAAAAGGACATTCCTTCGGTCGAGATTCTGCTGATCGGTGTAGCCCGCGAGTCGAGCACACATCGAGACTTTCTAAGGAACTGGGGAGTAATGGCCTGTAATACCGTTCCGGCTGTCTATACATTATCGACTACGAAATTGGAATCATCCATTTCTCTTTTGTGCCGAAAGGAAAGTTGCTCGGCGCCGGTCACGGCCGGAAAACCGATGGTGCGCTCGTTCGTGCGTCGCTCGCTCGCGAAATTCGTTTCACCAAGAAACAAGCGAGCTGGTTCGCGAGCTAAGAACAGGAAACGGACTTTCCCACGGGAGGATGGATTTTCGGACGCAAATGGCGGCTACTGACTTCTCCGTGGTTGATTGATCGATCCTGCTTCCGCGAGTTTAGAAACGTTACTTGGATAGCCAAGCATTTAAACTGTGATTCACTAGCTGGCAATAAATTTCTGGATTCTGGCTTCACAAATAGTTGACCAACTTCGATTATCTCTTTTCATTTAAAAACGCGAACATATTTCGCATTTTATAGTTCAAGGTCGTGCCACGGTCCTACCAAGATTATAGTATATTAGCCCTATTACTATTATTATAGTATATTAGTTGAACTATTTTTTACGTAAGCAATAATATTGTGTACTAAAAAGTATAAACAAATAGCTATTTTGTAGGAATATTAAACGTTAGCTATTAAAAATGTTTAATAGGAGGAAAAGGAAGGAGGTGTTTCGTCTAAGTATTACATCCCCTAAAATTACTGGCGAAAGAAATTCATTTCCGAGTGGCCTCTCTCGCAACAGAGTAGAATTCTTTTGCGGTTCGGATGTAGGATCGAAGGCTGTGTCGAACATCTTTACGGGGATCGTGCAATGATCGTCGGAACGGTTTCTAGTGCAGTTCGGTGTAGAAAGCACAGGGAAAGCATCGCCGACAGACTCATGAAACAGCCGAATTTGTGGCTGTTACGTCGACCAAGGATTGCTCGGAAAGGGGTTGGAAACCCGATGGAAAACAACCCCTTTGGTACATCGTGGAACCGTCCGATCCATTGCGGTCTAGAAGATAGGGCAAGATACAAAAGATTGCTCGCAGGGAGGGATTAACCTTCTCCCATGGGGATTTTAACACTCGACGAGCTCATTTTTCGTTTCCTCCCTCCGATCCTCTGTTCTCGTTACATCCTCTCCCGTTCTTTCCACGAGGAACGCTCTCGATGGGATCCACTGCTGCATTGTGTCGTTCCCATCAAATGCTCCAATTATTTCCATAATATCGTAGCCCGGTTGTCATCCCCTGCCATAGGAATTACTAAAGCAACTACGAAATAACCAATATCACGTCAATTCTACTGCCTCTTCCTCCTCGGAAACTGCTCTTGCATATTTCCGATCATGCCTCTCCTATTTTATTTCCGATCGCGAATTTTGCGATAAAGATGACTGGCTGGGATACTGCGAAGACGTTAAGAAACATTGAGAATATCGCATTCTTTAAAATTATAAAAGGAAGTACACTTATTAGATTTGTTCTATTTCCTACAATTGATCATTTGACATGCGTGATTTTAATTCATACTTCTACGAACTTATTAATTGTTAATTAACAATCGATAAGGCCGATCGAAAACCGATACCGAATCACCAGCAGAATTAAGCAGAGTGTAATCTGATTACCAATAACGATCCTACTGTGTCGTTAATTATTACCTACCTAGGATTTTAATATAGGTCAGAATCGGTGAATATTAACCCTCGGGCAACGGACGATTTTTATAGCTATATAACTGGTAATGCTTAGAACTGTTTACAGGTCTAATAAATAATTTTAAAAAATTAACTTTTCATTGTATCTCGCGTAGACACATTAGTGTTTCCGATATCCTAAATGAAACAGTAATTCAATTAGTTTAATTGCCACAAATTGAGTACTTTAACGTCAACTTGGATGTTCCGGCTCAAATAGACTCCGGCACAGTTTACAGAGGGTTAATTAACAATTCCGAAGAATAGATCAATTTATAATCGAGTTGATACAGCAATCGTGTGAGATTGCACTTTCTATTTATTTATAAATCAGAATTTTTCACCAATCCAGCGAGAATGGTTTAATCGCAGAAATCCTTTATCTCACAGCTTAATCGTTATCCAGCAAAACCACTAATACGGAGACTAAAAATTCTATTCTCCCCGGTATCGCAGCCCCCGACAGGAAAACTAAAAATTTGCATGAAAATCTGCGGAGATGGAAGAAACGCGTCGCATGCAAATAAAATTCGCTCGCGTTTTGTTCTTCGTTTTTCTTTTTGGTCTTGCTCTCCGCCGTACTTTCTTACAATTAGTGGAAATAGTTAATGGGCCAGTGTTCGGCGACTTTTGCATTTTTTCCATGGGTTTTCTGGGGGGAATTTGCATAAGCGTTCGCGAGTGCCGCCCACTTCTTGTTTGCTCGGTGACCGAGCCTTAATTGAACAATCCGATCAATTAGGCCGCGCCGCCCTGATCTTTGCATCGCGAGTACACCTGGAACTTTCCCCGGGGATTAATTAGTGGAACACACCAGCCAGCCAGCCACCCACCCACGCCACAAGTCGAGAACGATTTATAAAGAGGGCTAATTAATACATGCCACTCGTCAACGTGCCACGGCGCGAAAATTAATGCCTCCACGCCCTTTGAGAGCGAAAACAAACGAGTTTTCGAGCTTTTCCTCGATTCATTTCGGACCGCGGAAGTTTCGAACTCGAAATCGCATCGCGGACCCGTGCTACCGCACAGCGATAAAAAAAATCTACTGGATTTTACGCACTATTAAGTCCTTTCAGAGACCGACTCCGAGTGCCCAGAAGATTATTCGGAGCACTCAAATTTTTTATTTTTTTTCCCCTCTCCGAGAAAAAAGAATATTGCAGGAACCTTTCGATGCAACTGTGCTTTATCAACGAATAAAAAGCTCCCGAGATCGGGAAGCTGTTTAAGGGATTCGTTTTTGGAGGAAAATAGCACCTGCAATTGTGTTGAGGTTTTGAGTGGAATTTTGCGATTGTTCAATTTTATGCAAGGCAACATTGCATCGTTGAATAATGCAAGATGCATTTTCGTAGACAATGTGTCGTATGAATTATGTAGCATCGTAATTTATATTAGGATCAGACGAATGACGGAGAACAATGTAACATATGATTTTTAAATCTAGTTTTGTATGACTAATTGAATTTTATCAATTTTACGATCAAACAAAATGGAATTCAAAATTCTCCGCTGTATATAAAAATTTCTTATGCATTTCGAATTATTTATTATTTCAATTATCTCATTCTAACATTGTTGATTTAAAATGTGACAGAATAGAAGATTTTAAAAAAATATAAGGTTGAGGATGTAATTTTATAGTTGGTTCGACTGAATTTTCCGTAGTAAGAGGAGCTCGCACAAACATTTTGCAAATTTCCCATCCATCGATCGAATAATTCATCCTCCGGCAGAATTATGCAAACTTCGTGACCGGTCCCGCGTCTAAGAAGGCGCTTAAAATGCATTGCGCTTTTTTGAATGGACAATTAGATCCGTACCATCGAAAACTGAAGCATCCATGATCAATGAAATGACGCCGGATCATTTACCTATCATGCAATATCACCGACGTGCCCCGACTTCGCTGCGTGACCTATTTCCGACGGAATTGTGATCACTTCTCCCCGAACAAGTACAAATCCACCGAAATTGGAGTTTCGTTGAACCATGCATTCAGCTGTCGGCCGTAAAACGTACAGAAATTTACTTACTATCGAACCCGGAGAAAACTTCTCGAGTTATTTCTGTGAAACTGGAACCTCTCGAAAATGCGTCGAACGCATTAGTTAACACTGAAACGAGGGCACGTGAACAATAATATAACGGATACGATAGAATCAATTTTAAAATACAATTTTATCAAAACATTAGGTAATGTCCATAAGTAAGACTTTTCCCATATTTTTGGAAGAGAATATTAAGAATATTATAAAAATATTATAGGGAGAAGTTATCTTCGAGCGGTGAGAATTCTGTCGAATGTCGCGTCGATAGTAACTGTAACGACGATTAGTTACTTATTGATTTATTTTGCGTTCTTCATATTTTATAATTTGCGTTACTCATTATTCTGGTTCGATGTATTGAATAGAAAAGACGTGTTTGATCTCAAACGGAGATTTAAATGAGACAATTTAATTAATTGTACTCAAGATAATTGGAATTAAACGTTAAACTATTGTGTTTACGGACGTTTTATTTCTAATTACGACTTAATTCCTACAATATTATCAGAACTAATTACGATATAGTAATTTCATAAAATTAAAAATAAAGTAAAAATCATCGGTTTCCTGAAACAACCAGATTTCGACTTCGGGTATCCGGATATCACGAATTTTCAGGACCCGATCCGAACCCGAATGTCTAGGTACCCACCCACCCCTAGTAATTTCCGGTTTTAAGCAGTGAGTGTCGGTGAAAAAAATCGTGAAAAATTGAAGAATCGATTTCCGAGATTACCAAGGTGGGAAGCCAAGTCTTTGATAGTGCAAGGATCGCGGAAACGTCGTAGGAAGAGCGGAAAACTGTGCGCCGGCGAGGTTCCTGCAGGTGGTCATCGGACAGGCTTTGATTCGATAGAAGTAGGGATCACCGGGAATCGGGTTTTCAGACCGAACATCCGGTCAGAATTGTATCGGTGGGACTGGCCGACGACAGCCTGTCGATACCATCGATCCTCCCTCTCTCTATGTCTCTCTCTCTCAATTTCTCTCTAACTCTCTCTCAACTTCGCGGTTCCTTCCGTGCCGAAATGGGTGTACGGACTCTGTCGCGGATATCCGATTCGAGGTTCCATTTTCTTCCGGGATAAACGTCACGGGCCAGTGTTCCTGACGCTGGAAATTTCGGCCCGTTGCACCCGCGAACGTTTGTTTATTTTAACCCGAGGATTACGTGACCGTGGCAGAGGGGACGGTTCTCGTTTGTGCTCCGGATATGTCCGGATGTGTTCCTGGGAAAGCTATGGGAACACGGAGCTGATTACGACGCGCCCCAAACACGTCCCTCGCCGTTAAATATTGCAAAGATGTTATGTGTCGCCGTAAAAAGATTTTAGCGTTGGTACGAAAATATCAGTGAATAAAATGTTGACAATGTTTTATTGACTGCGAGTGAAATGTTCTTTTTAATTTTAAGCTGATGAAGGCTTTTTGGTAAAATAGACTAATGGTTTGTCTGAACTAGAGTACAAAACTTGAAATTTATTTGTTCGATAGTCTCTTTCGTAAAAATTCTTGAATCTACTTGTAATTACAAGCGGAGATAGTATATCTCATCTTGTAATCCAATTCATATGAAAATGTTGGATGCACATGACCGTACACAGGAACAAGGGAACATTGCAAAGATAAAGATAAGGCAATGGGGTGTTGCGAAGATGGAAGACAGATCGGACTAATTGCAGAGGATATTCCCATAAACTTCATTCGCGGCAGGTAAATAAATAGGTGGCGGTGGTGGGGAGATGTGAATGGCGCTAGATCGTGTTCGTATAATTACACATAAATCTGATATAACTGGCGCGCTTGAAACCAAACAGATACAGATTTCAGCGTATCCGTGTCGAGATACCACGGCGCGGCAATTCTGCATTTCGACCGAGAACAAGTTCCTTTGCACACAGCCCAGTCGTTGTTAAGCCGTGTCCGTATTTAAAGTGCGCTGCAACGTGTAACGATGCCATTTCGAGTGCAATCTTCTTCTGTTTATTGCGCCCGTATTTTATCTTGGAATTTCCTTAAGCACGCTTCTTGCAGAGTTTGCGCCGGCAATCCATGAGTGTATAAATTGGCGAAAATTATACCGTGGAAATTAACGGAACGGCAAACGGAACGGTAACGATTGCGCTGCCGTCCTTCCTTCCCATCCGCCCGTACCCGCGGAAATGCAAAGTTGTTCTCCCGGTGTCATAAGGATCGGAGCACCGTTCAGAATTTAGCGGTGAATTCTAACTTCACGGGTGAAAGAAGTTTCTTCATACTTTCTCTGCTCGCAAGAATGAATTCCGATGAATTACACCCTATTAATCTTTACGGCTCGTACACCCTATTATTTTATTCATCGACTAGCTTTTTCCCACGGCTTTGCTCCCACAGGAAACTGTTTAATGCTCTCAAAAATTAATATTGTTTCCATTCACCCCATTCAGATTGTATCAATGAGCGTTAAGACCAAGTATAATGTAAATCAGACCTTGAACAATATGTTCTTCATACAAACGTTGCAACCACTTCTCACCCCCTTAGGGGATGAATTTTTAAAAATACCAAAATAGGTGTTTGATTAATTATATCAAAGAGCATTAAGACTAAGTTTCAAGGAAATCCGACCGCGAACAAAATATTCCTCATACAAACGTTGCAACCCCTTTTCACCCCCTTAGGGGTTGAATTTCGATATATCCTTTCTTATTCCTTGTATACATCATGAAGGAAACCTCTGTTCAAAATTTTAGCTTTCTATGTCCAAGGGTTTATCCTAGACGTTGATGAGTCAGTCAGGACTTTATTTTTATATATATGTATAGATTGTGTAGTCATCAAATATAAAATTTTTTTATCCGTATTGGAATCAATCCTACACAGAAAAATAAGTCAAACAGACATGAAGAAGTTTTTTCCTACGACACACCGTTTCCGAGATAATAGCGATTAAAAGTCAGCTAGGCACTCTAGTAAAACGGCTAACGCGTCTGACTACTACCGACCCAATCTACTTCTCGCGCATCGAGCACTTTCAAAGTCGATTATCTCGTAAACGAGCAGCGATACAAAAAATGGTCACAGGACATTTTCTCCTCAGTTTTTAACGTAAAATAGCCCCGTCCGTCTAGAATTCCAGAAATTAGTTACCAGAAGCATCAACTACTACATTAACTGCCACATAGGTGCCATATGGATAACATAATTTTCGATATTTATTAAATTTCATTATATGTTTTTTATTTATTTATTGAATTTCATTATAATTTATAGACTGCAAAAGGGTTATGTTCACCGAGATCACTTTTAACTCTTTTTCGGTTTAATAATCAAGTCACTTAAATTTATGAGAATCTCTTCGGCACTGTGCTGAAATTTCCGAGTTCCTTGAACTTTTTCCGAGGACATCGCTCGTCCAATGGTAGGCCAGCGAATCCAGGGTGCTCTAGAAGGTGGAGAGCGCAGTTTTGCCAAGCGATGGATATTAAAACCGCGTTTGCGCGAGTCCTCGTCGCGTCTTCAGGGCGTGTTATTCAAACTCCTTCATCCCAACCGAGGCTTCGTTTCGGAAAGGAAGACCGGGAATCTGTTGGTCGGCGTCGGTGGGTGTGAATTATGAAGTTGGGAACTCGAAGGACGGACAAAGGGAGAGCTTTGTGCGGTGTCCTATGGGGTCTCGGCGAGGGATTTGCTAAGACGGTTCGCCTGGTAAGGCTGTCTCGAGGGTCTTCTCCAGCACGGATCGAGCTTAAATATGGCAGGAACGATGAATCTTTAAGAACCGTCTGCCTCGCTCTATTCCTCCGTCCTTGTCCGTTCCTCTTTACCGAAACCGCACCGCAGGTAGACTCCCCCTCCCCGCCATTTGCCTATGCGCCTTCGCTCTCCCGTATTATTGAAATCGGCTACCAGATTTCGGCTGAAACGCCCAGAGCTGCCTCTTACATAGTGACAAAGTCACTACCGTGTCCCACGATGCCGCGAAACGTCGCCTAAGTAGCATTCCTGATGAACACCACGCGCAGAGAGGTTGGCTAGGTCCTGGATCCTTGAATTAATATATTATCAATCGACAGCTCGATTCTTCGGGGATTCAACTCGACTGACAAGACTGTCTCGAACCACTTGGCCTGTGGCTCTCTCATTATTTTTTACTATCAATTACATATAATGCTGGAAACATTGAATTTATTTAAAATTCATCAAATCCACAGTCTATCGAACGCACTGAAATCTGATTAAAAGCTGCTCAACCTCACCATGTAAAATTTCAAGAATGATTGTTCATGAACGTGAAGCTACTCTCCATGTACAGCGGTTAGATGAAGTCTACCTTACCTACAAGCTTGTAACTCCGGGCTCGAGGCAGCAAGAGCGGTCTGAATGTTGTTGATGCACGATATGGCAAGAATATATTGGTGCCTGGTCCGACAAGAGTCAGTGGGGGGAGGGACATACACGTCGTGTTGCTAGCTGGTCGGGGATCTATGTATGTACGTCGTAAATGTTCCCTGTAAAAGCTCGCTGTCTGGTTATTACCGACCGCGACCACTTCCGGTTATAAACTACGGCTACCTCGGTTTTTCCAGGACGTTGCGCCTGCGAGAGCGAATTCCCTCTTCTTTCGCTGTAATTTCTTACGGGCTCTACGGTAAGTTAACATCTTACTATTCTGCCCCGAGGGAATCCACTGTTTATTTAATCAACTGCTGCGTAACGTCAACTTTCCAAAACCAGTCAAATATTAATATTATTGAAGAGTAATTCCAATTATACGTAACCTTCGCAAGGTAAGGTCTAAGAAAATAGTACGGTGGGATGTCTTAGACCTCTACAAATTAATTTCATAAATAGCCTCGTTTTTATTAAATTTGGGATAAAGAATAATACAGATTGAAAAGTAAAAACAAATAGATTTAATTTTATTCGTGTAAAAATTAAAAAAAAATCTAAAATCACAATTTCGAAAAATGCAGAGCCTGTTAATTCGATAGGTAGTGTAGGTATATCGTTAAAGTGATCGAAAATCAATTTTCTGATGTTGTTAAGACAACCCCCCAGTGGGTCGTGTTAGGATGCTAGCTGAAAGGGCATCGGTTCCCGGTCAACCAGCGAACGAATTATTATTGTGTATCACGCTACAAGCCTTGGACACACGAGTCCCCGAAGGTTATTTTTAAGCTCTGAAACCCACCGAGCGAAAGCTCCAACTCGCGAGCCACGGATTATCTGTGATCTACCGACAGAAGAAAAATGGGAGTCTTGCTGGTATACGCTGTTCTCGGACCTTGGATAAGATTCTTTCCCGTGCTCACTGTCGCGCTGTTTCCTTGATGGCCTTCGCTTGCTGAGAATTTCTGATGGGCGTTTTTCTTTCACCGAAGAGTTATAAATTGCCTTTTAATGGTCGCCATTGTGTTCAAATTCACTAAATTGCTCGGTTAATAACTTACAATTACACCCATCAATATTTGGACATTCGGTAAAATTTCCTCCAGTAAACTGAGACTTTAAAAATAGCGGAAATCATTTGATACAATTTTATAACATTTATTCTCTTCTCAAGAGTGTTTAAAAATTATAGTACACAGTAAAATTGCAAGAGGACAATATTTTTTTTATAATTTGTTGAAATTTCTCTGCAATACTGATGTTTGTCGTAAATTCTATGGTGCTGGTTTCGCAAGGAGAGAGCATTTGAAGACGGGTCCGTCTTCAGAGAAAATGACAAGCAAAGCGACTAATTACTACGGGAAGGTTTTTGCGAGTGGCGTCCTCGGAATGGCGGCGCTCGTTTCGTTTTGGCGTTTTTGAGAAATGGGCTCGCTTTCCTTTATCTGCTCCTTGGTTCGCGTGTATGCACGGTCGACCAAGCATTTGCTCGCGCCACTGAAAGCGCGGTACCACGGTTAATATTCCCTTGGAAATGGATGACGGTTGCCACGGTCCCATGTGCATCCGTTCCATTTATTTGCTTCTTTTCAAGCCGGGGAACGGGGCATTAGTGTCGTCGATAAGTTACGAACGCTCATTTGCGATTCGGCTGTGCGGTATCGCCTGGCGGTTCTACGTGTTTGTCAATGATCAACAGCGTTAATTATTCTTAGACTACAGATACTATATATTTTACATACTTCGTGGACTTGAGAAATTTCTCAACTGTTAGTCGAAAATATTAATTTATTGATGAAGGTCTGACGAAGATGCTTAATACTTTAACGGAATATCTGTTTCATACGAACGTCTGTTAAATAAATAATTATATTCTGCGCACAAAGTGAAGCTTATAAACATCGTAATGATAAATGGGTTCTATTAATCTGAATATAAAAGTTATGTATATTCCACAGAAGTATTTGAAACGAAAGTTATTAATAAAAGTATCATGTAGCACACCTCCACGAAGCACACAATTTATTGTATTCAGGAAGACAAATGGAGGCTCAAGAAACGAAGCAAACGCTCTGTATTCCATGTAACAACACTTTTATCGAAACTGGAATAGAATGCACCGTTGAATATGTATTTTGTTGGCTGTCATAGCACTCGCGACAATTTACTGAATCGTTTCACGTGCTGTACATCAGTTGAAAAATTCCTAAAACACGTATAAGGCATACAAATGCCCTAGTTGCGTCAACGGATCGTATAAAATTTTATTGACCCAGAAGACACTATCGTAAAGCCTTAATAATTTCAAGTATCCTTAACTTTTTCTTTACCAATGAGGATTCTTCCTCAGTCTTGGCTCGAATTTTGCCAAATAACTTTCGAGTTTAAAAATCCGCAGGATCATCCATTACCCGACGTCCATTATTCCCGGAGGGTAGTTCCTCGGAAAAATCTTGGGGCTCGTCTATAGTTAGCACATTTCACTGTGCCAGGTCTCGGCTCGTGCATCGGACAATGTTTTCTCCTTTAACCGTGGAAACGCCCAGGAACAGGCTACTTTTAACCGGAAAACCGCTCTCGTTCCACCCCCGTGCAAACGAGCCAGGATGCCTGCCGAGCAGGATCCAGGCTTCTCGCCCGTGTGTCTCTGTTTATGCTGTTTTCGACGGAGCCACTGCACGCCGTGTCAGCTGTAAAAATGTGGCTCGGTCACGTTGCAGACGAATGTAAAACTCGAGGGAAACTACTTCGAGACGAACCTGCTCCCGTCGAGCAGGAATTTTCGAAGCCAGCTGTCGACGCAGACGACACAGACGTGTATTTGGCCCGATCAAACGGCCGTCGTACGCTACTTCGTTGATATGAATGCGAATTAACGTCGAACATTTCGTACGTGATCGGTTTTCCTGCGTACCGAGTCCCCTGGATATTCTGCAAACGTGGAGGAACTTTTTATACGAATTTTTCGGCGACTCTCTTCGGTTCGCGAGACGAACGATGCTCGCAAAGGCTTTCAATAATTGTCAGTCCTGAAAATTTATTGTTTTATAAAATTCCATTAAGCGTAGTATGTTGAAATATATTTTTAGCATAAATTTTTAAAATTTATTTCCTAACTCAAGGAATTTTAGATTTTTTAAATAGTGCTCGAATAGAAATTTTTTGCATCAATTACGAAGATTGAAACCAAATTAAAAAATGTTTCTTCAATAATTTTTGTTTAAATTCTCGTTGCATTTTTAGCGCGCCTATCGTTTCGTTTATGATACTTGCAAATATGAAATGCGGAGTAGTAAGTTCCATAATTTTTAGATTTCCCTGCCAATGTGAAATCTGGTGCAATATTAGCAGACCAGTTTATGGAGGAAATGAATTTTCTGCCGGCTCTAATCTCCGGAAACTAATCCATGAAAATCAATATTCGCATAAAGTTCCGCAGTCGAGCGACGACTGTGGGTGTTCACACGAATTTTGATTTTAATGGATAGCTCTGCGAAGACCGGAATGAATATTTACATGACCTTTGGCGCCTTTAAAAATGCCGTAGGATGTTGTGAAACGTCCATGAATATTTATGACCGATCTGCGGATGTTCCAGGAAATTCCGATTTTGCACAGGCTAATTTGCCCGTATCTGTAATCGATCGAAACAAATAACAAATAAATAAGACGGACCGTGTCGGACATGTCATCGGTATTTCTATGTTCACAAGTTTTAGCCGATTTAAAGATGGAAAGCGTCATTTTATGCCTCTTGAACAGAAAGTTTCATCGTGTCTGTGAGAGCATAAACACAGTGGGAAACTTGATTAAATTTTAATGAAATTCTTTTCTTGATTAAAAATTTCGCTTTGCTACTCGCGGAATGTAATAACTGCACGAGCGCGCGTTTGCCTGCGTATTATGTTTCTCCAAATTCTATCGCGGAACGCATTTCGGAACTTTAATAATTATTCTAAGCGGTTACAAACATCGTTCTCTGACAATTAGCTACAGATTTAGTACATTTTGATGAAACGGAAAGTGATTTATCCAACAAATAAATGTTTTAGTGCTGCGAGTCGAAGAAATTGGTACAAAAAAATGCGCCTATGATAAAAATATACACATGGAATTTAAAACGATTGAAATATTTAATATTATAAGGTACTTCACTGCATAATTATTACATAAATCGTTAATGAATTGCAATTTAATTTCCCACAAAAACAAAACGTTGCCATCCACTTCCAAAGCTCGCTCCAAAATGATCACAAAACAGTTTCCAAAGTTTCCAAAAGCAACGATAGCCGTCATTTGTGACCGTTAAAATTGTTGTTCCGTCACCGCGCGGAATACGCAGCAACAATTTCCTTCGCATTTTCGCAAGCCCTGTTGCACCCTTTTTTCGGCGGAAGAACACAGAGAAAACAATTTGGCCACATTGTGCCGGTAACATTTTCGTAGGACTTTGTCGTCTAATTATGAAAGGTGAATTTTCGTGTTTTCCGTTTTCATAGCGTGGCGCACGCGCATTTTGTTTTCCTTCTGCGAAATTCACTCGTAATGTTCCACGCCCGTGTTGGTGTGGCTCTCTCTCTCTCACTCTCTCTCTCTCACTCTCTGTCTCTCTCTCTCTCGCTCTCGTGCTGTACAGCATTCGTGTGCTGGCCAGCGGAACGTTTTTACCGAAAATTTACGCTCGATTGTGTGTTTAAGCGTCGTACTTTATGCGTACACCTTCATCTCCCATGAGAATTTCATTGCGTTGCTTTACTGGTTCCTTGATTAAATCTTCTTGCGCGGCTGGGTTTCTATACGAACGCTCGCGGGCTATTTATCTAAGTTTGTTGCTCTTGCCCGCGATCCTCGGGACGGGAACAATTTTTACGGGACTTTGCAATCATTCAATACTCTTTTTCATTGTCTTGCCGTAGATGTTGTTCTTTCGTGATCAGATATTGATGGGGTTCTGCTGTACGTGGATCCCCCAAAATTTTTTCTCCATTTATTCTTGAGAAAATCGTCAGACATTGATCGAAAAATATTTTGGTGTTGACTAAAAACTTGAATTAATAAGCAATTTTCAGTTTCTGCAATTTTTAAACAATTTATTGCAGTCAACAATTCTGATAAAATTTACAGTCGCGTGTACTACTAGCTGAAATATTGCTAAATTTTTTCATAATTTTCTATTAAGCAGAACGAAGTAATTCGCATATTATGTATCCCAGGATTCAATGAATCTTAAATAAATTTGTTAAATAAAATATTTAAGATGATAGTCAAAAAATTTCAATTTATATTAATTTTATATGAAAATTTTAATATTTACCTCAAATCATATTAAAATTTCAATTTATATGAATTTTATATAAAAATTTTAATATTTACCTGAAATAATATTAAAATTTCAATTTATATTCATTTTAAATTTACAGTCGCGTGTGCTACTAGGTGGAATGTTGATAAATTTTTTCATAATTTTCTATTAAGCAGAACGGAGAAAGTAATTCGCATATCCCAGGATTAAATGAATCTTAAATAAATTTATTAAATAAAATTTTTTTAGATGATAGTTCTTGGGAACAATATGGAAGACAATCTCGCTTGTGTACCCAAGTGGATGCATGGATATTCGCTTCACGAAAAATCAGCGGGACAGCGTCGGTCCTTTTCTATGGATCAGGGTTGAAAATTAGCCAAATGATTTTCCCGTAGGATTCTTGTCGGTGCTTTTCCGGGGAGTATGCCCACGGGCCCGGCTCTCTTTCGCGAGCCATTAGGCGAAGGGTTGAAACACAGGTAACCCAGTTAATTCTCGGCTCCCGGCGGTGGCCAGGGTTCTTGGCGTTTCCCGCGCTAATTGGATCGCCACGATGACGCAATGAATATTAACGCCCTAGTCATTTACTCGGCTCCGCGGAGGCCATTGAAGTTCGTCAAAAGGTGTATCAGTGACGTCGGTGTACAGAGTCGCCTATGTAATGACGTTTACCAAGCTGAATTTTAAGATGTTACTGACCCCATCGAACGTTGGAAAATATGACACTGTCAACGCTACGTCAACGTTGAATTTTCCGACGACTCATTCGCGCCGGTAATGAATCGTTAGCGGGCTTCGTGATTTATCGATTCAGAAACAACAAACTCTGCTTGATATTCCGCAATTCGGTATTTAAAAGCAGTTGTTTTTCCGTTGATGTAAATATTTAGGAAAACCTCGGGGGTGCTGGAATTTGGTGCTCCATCGATTTCCATTGGTGTATAGTGCGACGGTTGCAGTCGATGTCACTTTGGACAACTGTCATTACAATCTACCCTATGCAATCGTTCTGTGTGCTTTTTCCCTCCCTTTATTTGTTTTCTTTGCTCCCGTGCTTGGGCTGTTTTGGTACGCGATTTTTGTCTGATCGAGATTCATCCGGAGCCTTCAACGATTTTAAAGTATTCTATTTTTCCGTTGGACGAATCATGGTTTTTTCGTTGATTCTACTTTTTTTTGTTCGTTTCAATCGCTTTTTCCGGACCGTCGTGGATCAGTGCTGTTTGAAAACAATTTTTTCTTGGCTGCGATTCATCGCTACCCTTCAACAATTTCACACTGCCGTGCTTTGCAGTTGCACAAATCATTGTTTCCCTTTTTCGTTTGTTTATTTCATTCTCGCGTTCTATTTGTTTGTTTTTTTATTGGCCGTGACGCATAGGTACAGTTTCAAGACAATTTTTTCTTCATGGCTGCCCCTCAATGGCTTTCAACTAACATGTTTTTTTTTGGTTACATAAATCATTGTTCTATTTCCTTTTATTTATTTTAGTTTTTCGTTCGTTTGAGTTGTTTTTTTTCTTTTTGCCGTGGTGAACGAGTACTGTTGGAAAACAATTTTTTTTTGATTGCTATTAATTGTTACCCTCCAACGATTTTAAACTATAGTGTTTTGAAATTGCATGAATCAGTGTTCTCCTTCTTTCGTTCATTTCACTTTCCTGTTTCATTTATATATGTTTTCCTGCTCGGGTGAGCCAGCAAATCATAGTTTCTTTTCTTTTGTTTATTTCATTGTCCCATTTAATTTCTTCTTTTAATGAGTCAGCACTATTCGAAGATTGCAAACGGCCATGGTTTTTTAATGTATCATGATTTTCTTTATTTTATTCCTCCCCGTTCTTGGTTTTCCTTTCACCATTTACCTTTTGTTTAATTTTGTTCATTCCTCGGAGATTGGATACTATACTGTTTCTCTGTTAAATAAATCAATGTCACTCTTTTCACACGTTGCTTTTCCTGCTTCATTTATTTTCTTGCCACCGTTCTTGCTTTTTCTTTCTCCCATTAATATTTTCTTCATCATAACTCATCATTACGAGCATCGGAAATGGTCATATTTTATAGTTAAACAAATCATTCCTTCCCGATGTGGCGAATGTAAATTCTTATGAACAATGTGATGTATATTTTTGCAAATTCATTCGTCAATTCAAACACAAAGGGTTTCACACTATAAGGATAAGTAATCAGTCTCATGATATTTTTCACTTTGTTTTGAATGCTAAACACTGTTCTTTGCTTGGAACACTATTCTGTATATTTTCGGATCTTTGTCCAAGTATTGGGGATTTCTTGCTTATTTAGTTTCTAAGTACGTAAAATAACAGTTTTTAAAATACTGGGAACTTTATGGCCCTTTTTTAGGGATATCACTAGGTCTTTACTATAAATCTACATAGGTTTATTTGAAAAATGGGACTTTCAACCCTCTGAATCGATAAGAAAGGTTCCTCCTCGAGCTCCGCAGTCTATTCATTACTTTTTAAGATTGCGTTTAATCTATCCGGGTTAGGCGTTCAATCTCGGTCGGGGACATCTGGAAGTCTTCCCAACGAGCTTCCCGAAAATTCGTGGTCGCGTGATCCGTCTCGAGACCGGGACGGAAAAGGAAAAATGCACGACGGATAATGTACTCGGAACACGATAAGGCGTCAGTGACAAATGAGTCGAGCAGAAATCAGCTGAAATGTTTCGGCTCGATGAGCAAAAGGACCGTGATGTCCCTGGGAAACCTGGGACAAGGTTAAAACTGGGACAAACGCGAGAGGCGTGGGAGGCTGCTGCCTCCTTTGACCGAAGGACACGACTTGGCAAGAGTGACTGCCGTGACACCGGCTAATTACGCGATCAAATCGGCAAATGGACAGACGTGTTCCTGATAAATTAGTCGGACGAAGAGGAATTCCCTTTCGCGTCAATCTATCAAGTGCAAAAAAGAAATTTCAGACACTTCATCTTCTACAGAAAACATTAGCTATTATTATTTATCGCATCGTGCCAACTTTTGTACACGAATCTGTATTTTATTCATAATTCACGTCTTTGAGTCATTATTATAGATGATCATTATGAAATTCGCAGTTGAACCCAGAACCTCGATGCAGATAATAAAAATTCTACGCCAAGCGGAAAGATGTGATGGAAAATATAACGACTCAATAAAACGAGGAGCCCAGTGAGAAATTCCTACGGGGAAAAAATAATCAGGATCCAGCAATAAAAATCGACATAAAAATCGCAAGATTTCCTTGACTCTGCACTTACCTGGGTTGGGATTAAAAAATTTGCTACTTCTGATCCTGCTCGATCTTGGATCACGTTCGTCGAGTGACAAGCAGAATGCTGAACTACGTGTGTCGTTGGATGAACTCTAGCAAAGTAAGAATTTTTATAATCCTCGACATTTGTACACACACTTCCCTTTATTATTATAAAGATATCCGTTTGCTGTTCTGAAATAAAAGAGTATTTTCTTTATTTACAATATATTACATTTAATAATTAATTGATTGATTCTCGATCGCAATTTATCTTAACGATAGTATAAATATTTATTTGCGGCACACTTGTTCGATTATTTATAACAATGGAAAAGAAAAGGAAGGCTATTCTCATCAGTAAGGCTATCCAGCGGGCCCTGCCTTACATTTAATTAATTAATATTACATTTAACACTAGCACTAAAAATGATTTTATTAAAATGTGACAAAAATTCATTGGATATTGCACTTCATGTATGTAATAATGACTGTCTAATTCTACTTACCGATTTCGGAATGAACCAACTTGTTTGCAATTAATTAATTCAAAAATCGTTGGGAATAAGTGTGGGATCAGGACCCCCAAAACTAATACAGTAGGAGATCGGGAAGGATTAAGGGGGTTCCGTGGGTGAGCGCGTTTAGTCGTACGGCTACCGCCAGTGAGGCCTGGGTTCGATTCCCGAGGCAGCGGTTCCCTTATTTTTCCTGAGATCCTACGTAAGTGACAATAATAAATAACTCGGCTAAATTGTTGAAGTGACAACATTCTTGGAAAATTCGCGAGCGTGCAACGTCGACCACGAGCTTCGATAAAAATGCGGAATTTTGGAAAATCCGCAATGGCGGTGTGTGCGAGAAGTATGCCCTACTTCGTGCCCGTGAATTATTAGATTTATGGGTTAGGGGTGTACGGGGGATGGAGGAAACTAGTTAGGCGACAGCCGAGGTCCTTGCATAGTTTCGTTCGCATCGGTTCACGCCGGTGGTCGAGCCAAGCAGCCAATAACATTTCACTGGATGGCCGGACGATATTCAAATAATAATCGAAACAGGGAGCGTGGGTGTGGGTTTGAAATCGATCGGTTCTAATCTCCCATTCGGGCCGCAATCTCGCGAGAATATGGTTCCGGTGGCGGGACTGTGGCTCCGGCCGAGAATTCCGTGAACGGTTGGCATAGTTTTGGCGATGGTATTTAGTAATTAGCCTACTGCCATTGGACCGTCGTGTTTCCCGTGCTGCGGATGCTCCAGGGAATTTTTGTCCGGTGAAACTGATTTTTTACTTCGGAAAATCCTCGCCGCTTTTCTCGGTTCCTTGAGCGTCGTCCGTCGTTCCTTAATTCTCCATTGTTCGCCGCACTTGCCAGATGAAACTGGTCGGCCTTGCGACACGAGGTCACTGATCATCTTGTCCTTTTTTTGATCTTCTCATGTTTTTCATTCACAGTTTTCCTGTGGTTATTGTTCTTAATTTTAACCTATTTTGCCGATTAAACCCTCATTCGCCCCTTCTCTCAATCTGACACTGTTTTCCCGAAATAAGTCATACTGTTCTGTTATTTCTAAGTAAACTTTCCTGAAACTTCGTGTCTTTTATTCTTTTAATGCGAAACACAACCGGAATACCTAAGTAAATCTTAATTCATCATTAGTTTGACTAGAAAAAAACATCGAAACGTAACTGTTTACCTTGTTGTTTTGTCGATTTGGTATCACTGCGTGAGTTTGAAACCGAGGGACAGATTCGGTTCGTGAAATGAGGGACGGATGAGGGTTAACCCTCATACATACTGTCAAATTATTCATCCTTTTATGTCTACGTCGTGAGATGTATTTCTTTAAAATGTGACGGTATAAATGAAACATGATGTGTTGATTTAACTTGTAAAATAAAAATGGGTGAATTGTTATCCTAGTCTCTTTTATGCAGCTATTTTTGAGGAGCGTACGAGGGTTAAACAAAAATTTTAAACAACGTTAAACAGATGTCAAATAGACCGCAATTAATTCCGATTTTTCGAGTTTGTGAAAGAAGGTGAAAAAGAAGGAAAGACATAACCAAATCGCATCATAGGAACGCAAACTTGTGCATCCAAAGGTTCGGCAGAGAGCTACGACGAATGGAGTATGGATCGCAAAACGCTGCGTCCAGACGCGCAAAATAGATCGCACCTTCACGCAGCTTCTTAACAAAACGTAACGAACAAAACTGGCCCCATATTTTCCTAGGCGAGATAAACCCATGGCAAAAGAGTATGACGGCCGCGCTCTTACAATAGATCCCCCAGAATAAATAGCGGAGATAACAAGAATATTTTGTGCGCTTTGTTTGCCGGGGAATTTTTCTAACATTCCTCCGT
The DNA here is from genome assembly GCA_028455595.1 of Lasioglossum vierecki. Taxonomy (NCBI): domain Eukaryota; kingdom Metazoa; phylum Arthropoda; class Insecta; order Hymenoptera; family Halictidae; genus Lasioglossum; species Lasioglossum vierecki. Next base: position 5,995,736 of record CM052337.1, on the reverse strand, counting down.
TCCGCGACCTCCCACGCGCGGCCACGGGGAAGAAAAACGCATCGCATAACAGAAAATGCGGAAATACGAACGAGTTATTTCGTACAGCTTGGAAAAATTCGATATCGGGTACACCAGATGTTTGTCCGAGCTTTAAACGCCTCGATAACGTTCTCGAATATTTATACTTATTGCGGGCAACATGCGCGTCTTTGCAAAATTCGAAATTTATCGGGCGATCAGTAGGCCACGGCCTTCATGCAAAATAGAACTATTTTTCTAAATTCTGGACAACGTTAAAAGAATCGATGATTTTACTTCGAAATACCTTCATTTTGTAAGCAAACAACTGATTAAACTTCATGTTTCATTTCCGTTCAGTGAAACGATGTGTATATACATATACGTAAAATATATATAAAATACATATATATATATATATATATATATATATATATATATATATAAAATAAATATAAAATACATATATATATTATATATAATAAATATAAAATATATATAAAATACATATGTATATATAAAATAAATATAAAATAAATATAAAATATACAT
>CM052337.1:5927640-5995084 GCA_028455595.1 Lasioglossum vierecki | reverse complement strand
AAGATTAGTTCACTGATGTTGCAATAGAAGTTAAGCTGGAGGATCATTGTACAAATAAGTGATCCAAGCAAACATTATCTAAAACTGTATTGCTTTATCAAAAAAATTATAATCCACCGATTTTACAATGAAATCTTTGAACCACTAAAATTTTGTTCCACGAAGAAGATTAGTCCACTGATGTTGCAATAGAAGTTAAACTGGAGGGTCACTTTACAAATCAATTATTCGCTAGGATCCGGTGGTTTCGCCCGAGAATCCCATCAAACTTCCGTCACAAAATATCGCATACCTAAACGCCGAAGACGGCACGGTCCATCGGACACGCTAAGTTCCAAAGTGATCATATGTCTCCCCGGGGAGGATGCACATGTTCGTTCCAATAACAATAGGGCAGACGGTCCAGGTTGGACAGCATCATCAGATAATGGAGCACCAAGAGTGCATTACACTGTATGTTCAAATTATGCATTTCTGAGTGGCCTGCACTACGCCCGGTTGTTTCGTGTACGTGTGCACGTGTATTCGCGTTGACCGACTGCAAACATGCCCAGATTTCGTCTTCGAAAATTTCTGCAGTCGAAACATAATTATTGCAGTAATGACCTACTTCTCAATTGTTTTATTACATCAAAATGTTTCCTCTAAAAAATATCAGAGAACTGTTGTTACATCTGTTAAAAAAGAAAATAATTTTCAATATAATATTTGTCTGAATCGGTTACAGGAATAGGAGTTAACTAAAAAGGAATTTCATCCTTTAATAATTTTAACAAATGCAAAATAATATAAATGTTTTATTATATCAAAATGTTTCCTCTAAAAAATATCAGAGAACTGTTGTTACATCTGTTAAAAAAGAAAATAATTTTCAATATAATAATTGTTTGAATCGGTTACAGGAATAGGAGTTAACTAAAAATGAATTTCATCCTTTAATTATTTTAACAAATGCAAAATAATATAAATGTTTTATTACATCAAAATGTTCCCTCTAAAAAATATCAGAGAATTGTTGTTACATCTGTTAAAAAAGAAAATAATTTTCAATATAATAATTGTCTGAATCGGTTACAGGAACAGGAGTGAACTAAAAATGAATTTCACCCTTAAATAATTTTAACAAATGCAAAATAATATAAATCTTGTTAAATTTGTTTAATTTGTTCACTATTCTTTGTGTTTCGTTTAACCATTTTTTGCCATAGATGCATAAAATCCTTTTTTTTTTTGGTAGCCTCGTCGGAGCACATCTTATTCGATCATCTCGCGCGCGTGTCATTCAATTTCTGCGCGTTCGACGTTCCTTATAATAGAATTCGACGTTAACCAAGTTCTCGGCACGTGACGAATTTATCGCGGAGGGAACTTAATCCCCATAAACTAATTAAATTAACCAGAGTCTGGGAGGGTGCAAATCTGTTCGGGTATACTCGCTGATCGAATCCTGTGTTCGAAAGCCAAACAGTCTACACGGAGGTCAATTTTTTCGAGGAACACCATTTGACTTATCAATTTCTAATTTCGTGGATTTATCACTGCATGTTTCAGGAGAGTATAGTAATTTTTTCTAAGTGGTAATATTGAGTTTATTTAAATATTGGGAATTTTTTAAACGGAAACTATTTTACATATTAATCCTAGACTTTTGCTGGCTTATTATTATTGTTACTATCCAGAGTTATAAAATATTATTATCTATGTTGTTATCTGTCTACAATTCTGCAACCAAGATAACAAAATCGCTCTGAATTAAACTAAAAGACAACATTACTTTGTTTAATGATCCTTGGAGCTGTTTCTAACAGGCAGGGTATAGACACTTGCTTAAAATTGAAAGCGTGAGAAGATTCCATAAAGTAAATCGAGCCAGTTCTTCGTCAGGGGAAACTTCCAATTGACAGTTTATTAACGACGCCCGGGGCGAAGGTGGGAAAACTTGCGGAAAATCGCCAAATGAGTTTCCAGCGGGCCCGTCTTTTGTTCCGGTCTGGAACTCGCCGGGAAAACAGCAATATTTTTCACACGTCTTTTCGCGCTTTTACCTTCGAACCCTTGGGGGAAAGAATCATTCTCCAACCCCTCGGTACCGAACTTCGTGGTATCACAATCCCTTAATCATTCTTCTTCTATCCCTCCATGTATTCTGTCTTGAAACAATAAGCGGCGGACGTGTATTTATGTTCACAAAAAAAATCATTGTTCATGTGTGTTCTTTATTTTATTTTATGTTATATAATTCATCTGTTCAAACTTTATTGAATCCTCTAGTTTTCTCTATGTGCTCCGATATTTGTGCACTGACTTAATTTTTTGGACTGTAGAGAACACTATTTAAATTAATTTAATAAAAATAAAGGTCCTCCACCGAATTTATATTTTTTCAATGTTTGGGAATGAAAGAGCAAATAATTCTTTCCGTAATTGTCTGAGTTTACACATTAAAGCTCCCCGTAGCAAGTAGAAAAACCTTCCGCCTATATTAATATAGTAACTCTGGTGGTTTTCTTCGGACCACCGTAGCGCTACTTTTCTCCGACACTGATTAATTATTCCGTAGATTAAAGTACTTAATGCGAACGAAAGTAGTGAGCTCTCGGTACTGCGAAAAACCAGGCCCGAGTTCCTTGTCTAAGCTTTAGCTCTCCGCTTTTTCGATCTGTCCAGCCATTAATCTTTTGACGTTAATTCGATTGGACCTTGCCTATTCGAAACTCATATTACAACTTCGCTATCTCCGAAGAAAGACAGACTAGCCAGAAGGAATTGACAATTTGATAAATGTATTTCTATTTCAAGTATCGGCCAAGTTAAATTTATATTAGTAATCGTGATAATTTAATTATACCAAACATTCATTTGAAAGTGCACTAAATTATAGCAATCCTAGTTATAAAAATTTATTTTTCTTTCATATTCACCATTAAATTAAATACATTAATTAAATTAATCATCATTTAATTATATTGAATTCGTATTACAGATATTTGTGCAAATTTCATCTCTAAAATTGATCTACAAGATAGATCTACAAAAAATTTTAAAAATTTTTTTATAAAATCTTGTTGTGGCTTAATAGGTGTTCTAATATTATCGTGGGCCACTAGCAAATCTCGTTCAGGGTAGTTCTAGTGTGAAAAGAATCTCCTAGGAAGATTCCATGGTAGTTCCCAGAGCCGGGGTACGTCATTGGCTGAAAATTAATGTTCCACCCCCTTATGAGAACTGAGTAGAAGACTGCAAAGTCAGCTCCCGTCGAACAATCCCTAAAAGCGACTTCCGCTCGATACAACGCGTATAATCTGCTGGCCGGCGGCCAGCCCGGCCATTCGGCAGATTCTGTTTTCCTGCGTTTCCTAGGATTGCGACTAGCATGGAGATTACAGCCCGGGCCTGATGGATCCCCGTGTTTCCGAGTTTCTCCTAGCTCGTTAAAAGTTTCCGCCTGCAGGGAAAAATTCGATATAGGGGCGAGAGAGAGAGAGAGAGAGATAAAGAGAAAGATGGAGAGAGAGAGAAGAGAGAGCGTGGCGGAGCGCCGACGCGCGCAAAGCCGGAACCCGAACCTTTGTGAGCCGAACAGAAATCCATTTCGAACGGTATCAGAGAAGTTGAAGAACTCCTTCCCCTCTCTTCCCATTTTTTATTTTCCCGCAGCCACCGTAGTCGCAAAAAATAGGAACGATGCGTGAGAGAAACGAGTAACTCGATCACGAGCTTTGTTTCGCGCTATGTCGATGACTTCTGCTTTGTATTGTCGTTTTGAAACACCTTCGAAATTTGAAATCGCCACGAAGTACCGGACATCGAAATATGTTACAAATAACTATTGAGTCGTGAGAAGTTTCTTTCACATTTTTAGAAATTACAAATTTTTGGAAATCCCTAAGCTTGATGTCATATATTTCTTTGTCCTTCGAGAATAATGACAAATTTTATATCGAGAAATAACTACATTTCGAAACGACGCGTGTGGAGAACCAAATCAACAAATTTATGGACTAAAGATTTATGCATGAGAAATCAAACATTGACGTTCGCGTTATGCACCGAATGCTTTTAAATTCGGATTGCGATTCCCTCAGATAGGATGCGCTCGAAATCACGAAAAATAATGAAATTATCGAACAATACATCTGTATGTGTATACACGCCCTCTTCTTGACATTTAATATTTTCCAACAAACGGAATCACTGAAACGTTCGCGCGCCAGATTACATTCCCGGTGAGAATCGATATTACACAACGTTTTACAGCGGCGATCGCATTAATTTGAGGGGGGAATAATACTCGAACAGTTATTAATAATACAGTACTGCTGTATTCACGCGTAAATTGAATCCCGGTTTACTAAATTATTCGTTAAATATATACTGCAATTTAGATAAACACCGTACGCTACCCGGGAACCGTATGAATTCCTATTTTAATCGGGATCGAGTACGGAATCATGGAATATAAATCGAAAAATTATTTTCGTTGAGTCCGTACATTAATGCCGGAAAATCATTATTATATATTTAGCTATGTTATTGACTCAACAGTGAAGTATATTTATATTAGATACATATTAAAAAAATTAAAAAACAACGGTGGCAAGTCTTTTCATAAATTATCCAAAAAGCAAATCTTGTTAATAATAAATTATTTGAATGAATATAGTGTACCATGTTCTTCTGGGATAATTATTTAAAAGAAAATTATCGAGCTTGTTTTATTATTAAACCTGATTGGCTTCTCTCTTCTGTGACTCCGCTTTAAATTTGACTCGACGTTAAATTTGACTCGACGTTAAATGTTCACAGTACCTGCAATATTCAATTAATTTCGTTAGTATCTACAGGTTCGAGGTCCACAAATCCTTCAGAAGCGATGTAACTGCAAACGCTGACTTTCCGACATAGGACATCACTAAATTCTTTAATCGAAATCAGTGTGCTGCGCAGTTAATTGCTTCGATTACATCGGCCGTTCAACACGAGCTACAGTGAATTCCGAATTAATCGATAGCGTTACCTTAATTATTCGCTAAGCACTCAACGCAGGCGCTCGCTGCACCCAAATCAATTTCGTTCATTACCGTTGAATTGACAGACAAAGAACGAAAGAGTTGTCTTTAACTGGGAGCAACAATAAACATGTTTTAAATGCAATCAGGGTTGTAAAACCCTGGACCACATAATATGGCAATACGAACTGTACAATTCACAAAGACGGAAACTAATAAATTCCTTACTCAGTATGGGCCTCCAACTGCCCCTTAATATAATTGCCACGTTATTGTATTTTCCTACATCCCTAATAGCACAAAATATTGTATACACATTCATATAAAATTAAAAACAGATTCAATCTCTTCTCAATATTTAAATATACATACAATATTTATTTTATATTAAGTATCAAATATTTCTTTTTAAATATGCAGGAAATATCTATTTCATGTTACGAGAAAAATATTTCTTTCTAAATATTATATGGATCTTTATTTCATATTATTAAAAATATTTTTTTCTCATTATAAAACAAATTTTTATTTAATATTAGAAATAGAATATTTTTTCCTAAGGCACAGATAATATTTATTTCATATTATGAAAAAAATATTATTTTCTTATGATAAAATAAATCTTTATGTAATATCAGAAATTATATAAAATTATATAATATAATATAAAAATTTCATTATTGTAATAAGGCCCTTTCGAAGATAAAATGGAATATTCCCTCGAGCAGTGCACAGAAAGTAATAGATATTCATAGTTTCTAATTTTTGTTATAACTTCTTCTTAAATTCGAAAATTGAATGTTATTTAAATATTGAATTTATATTTTTCAAATATTGGATTCACACATTCACTTTATATTTTGTTAAATATCTAGTTTATATTCTCTGAATATTTAGCTTATATTTTTTAAACATTCAGTTTATATTTCTTGTACATGTATACAATATTCAGATCCAATATTTTTCTTATATGAAAAAATGTGGCTTAAAAAATATTTTTCCAATATTTGAACAAAAATATTTATCTAATAATTTTGTGCTACTAGGGATTATTTATGTAAAGCAAAATTTAACCCAAAAGGGTTTCGAATGCTTATAAAATTTTTTTTTAATTTAAAAAAAAGAATGATAATCAAACGTTAAAACGTTAATTGATCCGCGAAGTTTTCCCGATGACGATTCTCTTTTCCACGGTTTCTCGTCGTCTTTCGTGTCCGGGAACGATAATGCAACTCTCCTAATCTCGGCCCTTTTCAAGAGTCAAAGGGCTTGGCAACAGCGCCGGGACTCCGAATGATCTTAGGAGTTTAAAGATTTTAATTCCTCGGGAAAACTTCCGACAACGCGGAATTCCCGAGTCTCAAAGTACTCCGGCAACTCTTTACACATTTTGACTGTCGAGAGCTCCAATATGGCCGCGCACCGGAGAGCTTATGGCGGCCCGCTCCGCTTTTCACTTTGGCCTGCTTCGAGCGGTGTTTCAAGAGGATCCTCGCGGAAAAATGCGGCTGCTCTGACGGATCCATTGACAGCCGATGAGCTATGGCAGCCCTTCCTTTCATTTTATTAAAAAGTTCGCAGCTTTGTTTCGAACTTGTTCCGCTGTGCCGAAGTGTTCGCGGTTTCAAACGTGTGGTCCTCGCGGAATTCAGAAACACAATTCTTGACAACACATTTTCGTTTTTAATCGTACCTTTATCAAACCTTCTCGGATATACTAGTGACGTTGTTCTGGTTAAAATAAGTCCAAACACGACACAATTCATTTATCTGTTTAATCCATGAGTTTGTGGAACCTCGATTATTCGAAATGATGATTCGCATTGTCTATTCGAACGACAATATTATTATATTATATGTCTCGTTCTCAATGATTGTATTGTAGGTATATTTTAAGCTGTGTGAATGGCTATAAAATTCCATTTGCGAAAACACCCTTTCAAAAAATTGCATTTAAAGAGAAAGATCGTTCTTTCAACGAATTGGAAAAAATACAAGGAGAAATTAATGAGCTTTTACGTAAAGGTGCTATAGAGGAATGTAATGGATGTAATGGACAATTCATTTCCTCTTATTTTATTTTTAATCTTAAAGAATTGAATAAATTTATCAAACCCCCATATTTAAAAATGGAAGATATTAGATCTGCGTTAAGTCTATTATCGCGAGAGGATTATACGAGTTCTTTAGACCTTAAAGATGCATATTTTTTAGTCTCCATCTACGAAGGTCACAGAAAATTTCTGGGATTCATATTGAAAAAGAAAATATTTCAATTTGTATGCTTGCCCTTTTGGTTTATGCATTAGCCCATACGTTTTCACTAAGTTAATGAAACCGGTTATTAATAAATTAAGACTCCAAGGAATAGTAATGGTTTTATATTTGAAAGGGTGTTTCCACAAATGGAATTTTAAAACGCTCTTCACACAGCTTAAAATATACCTACAATACTATCATCTTCGAAACGTGGTACGTTTTATTATTAGTTCGGATAAGCGAGGTTCTACTATATCGAAGATTGAACAAATAAATATGGTAGAAACTGTACCGTGTTTGGGCTCGTTTTAATCAGGAGAACGTAACGAACGTGTTGCTAACGGTTTAACAAAGAAACTTTGGGAACAAGAATTGACAAGATGCTGATGGCCTCGTTTATCCAGTGTCGCCAAAAATGTCTATCCAAAGGAATTCGGTAATTTTCGAAAAGTCGAGAGCACAAAGTGAATGCTCGATCATCCATTGACAGACCGGTCACTCAACAAAGCAGCGATTGGATTTCCCGATCCGAAATTCACGAAATTCTTCCCGACACTTGCATTGGGGTGCAATCGAACGTGGCGAACGTTCGAAATCCCGAGTTTGATCGGTAACAATGATAGTAACAACGCTGACCGGAATGCCAGGGTAGGTTGTGATCAGGTCGAGCGTTTAATTGTCGCACTGGCTATGACGATCGAATGGCATATTCGGTTTCAATCGGATCACTCGAAGATCACCGCTACGAAGAGAATCCAATTCACGGGATATCACTCAAACCGATGATAACGCAAACTCAATGCCGGCTTTACGATACCATAACGATTAACAACAATCGACGAGCAGCAGCGGCCAGGAGCCTTGTGCAACTGGTATACGCGCACCGGTGCTCCTGCGAGCCCGTAAAGAGAACCTTAACCCCGGCTGGGCCAAGCCCAGTATTTATTGGTGTTGGTGTGCATAATATCGATTTCGCATTTCGAGCCGAGATTAAGATTTCCAGGAGATTAACGGCGGCTGGCGCAGGGTTCTGCGAAACCGCGGTTTAACCTTCGGACCTGACACCCTCTAATAGGCTCGGGAGAACGTCGATTTCGACGGGAAGATGTGTATCCGACAGGATGACAGATTCCTCTGGCCGGATGATAATATCAAGCTGCGATCTGATGAAGCGTCCGGCCAATTAATTGGTATCTTGCTGGCCCGGATTGCCCGACTACGATCGCAAATCGCTGTCGAAGGCATCAGCCTCGAAAGATCTCTGACAGTGACGAGAGGACTGACCCACCGGGGACTCTCGGGTAATTAGGGTCAACAGATCTCGTCGGTCAACGAGTTTGCGAAAATTTCATTTTAATGCGCACCGTTGCTCCTGCGACCACTATCAATTCAAATAGGGACTTCTCGAGCAGTCAGTTTGAAGAATTGATTTTGCGGAGATCAAGAATATTTGGAAAATGAGTTCTCGTAAAGTTTCGGCTTGGATATAATCCTTAAATGATTTTCGCTTCAGATTTCCTCCCGTTGCATCGTGCAAAAGTATTCTAGAAAAAAATATAGATTTATTATTGTACTATTCGATTTAACGAAATCATCAGAGTTTGAGTATCAGCAATTTTGCGATCAGTGATTAATTGTTCAAATACCTCTTTGATCCACTGTGCACAATTCCACGTATTTCCAGGGGAAATACAGACTGGCGAGCAGAATTGAAAGTGGCACGATTAAAAAATCCAATTACCAACAAACTTCCTCGCAGCTCCGGTAGCTTTCAAAGAGTCCTGGCCGATCGAAACGTCTGTACTAATAAATCCCGGTCTTTTCAATTTCAACTTTCATTGGGCCAGGGTATAAATCCTTTGGTCTCCGGCGTGTGCATCAATTAGATTCGGCTGGATTCCGCAAGCATCGCGATCATTCTCTGTATCGCCTTTCACCGGTCGACAATTCGTCACTGTGAACTTCACCAGAGAGTTTCCGGTCGCCCCGACGCGCATAAATATTCGGGGGCCGGAGTCAAAAGCGTCCTTAATCCAACAGTTTTGTCGCCGAATTTATCCCTGGGTATAAAGAGCTTATCCCGGCCGGCTATCTATCTCGACTATCGACGTGTCCCACCCCCGCAAAACCGCCCTTTCGCCTCGTTCTTTCATCCCTTCGCCGAAAGATGAAACGTAGGTTGGCCCTAAAGCTCGGTTCCCATCCTTCCGTGCTGCCGTCGGGATACGATTATCCGGCGATCGATTTATCCCACCCTTCGATGGTTAACCAGTCTTCTGGAACCGCGATAATCAGTTTCCGACACATCTTCCCAGCGTAATGCGCGAGGAGGGTCGAAGTGCATCACCTTTTATCGAGACTGGCTGTCTCTTTCAATCGCTGTAAACACAGGCGAGACCCTTGCGATTGATCGTACTTGTATTAATTTCTTGAACGAGCCGCGATTGCGATCAGATTCAGACGTGCTGAAAAGTCCAATTTTCGAAGGAAGAAATTTTATAAATTTATTTTATATATTGTATTACACGATACAATATGTATTTTATACATTGTATTACACGATACAATATGTATTTTATACATTGTATTACACAATACAATATATATTCTATATATTGCATATATAAATACAATTATAAATAAATTTATAAATTTATGAATCTATTATTATATAAGTTGAAGACATAACTTATTTTATCTCCGATATTAGGCAATGAGTCGAGACCGTCCGTCGCGTCGTTGTATTTTGGAAAAGGGTAGCTATGCGGTTTGAATTTGTTGAGAATGTGCGAGAGGCAAGTTTTATTTCCTTTGCGAATTTAAGAATGGCTTGCAGATTATGATTCTTTATTTTATACATATACAGAAGTCGAATGAAACATTGAAATAAAATCGTTAGTGTTCCACATGGTGTATTTGTGAGTTACGAGAATAGAGGAAAGAAAAGTCAACACGAAGAAACTATAATAATTTGGATAATTCGCCGGATAATCCGTAATTTTTAAGTGACGGTGTCCATATTTCAGAGGGAAGGATAAGCCACGGGCGGCTCCCCTGCGTCGATACCAAAGTTCATCCACCCGCGGCTTAAACCTTCAAGAAATTTTTAAGAGGATTAAATATTTCCAGGGTAGACTGGACGCCGTATTTTCGGAGCTTAGAATTATATACTGCTCCGTACCATTTGAAATTTGTAGAATCTCGAGCGGGATTAACCGGCAAGAAATGTTCTTTTCGCGAAGTTTGTGGTTTATGAGATGGTAATGGAATTAGAATGTTCCTTAAACGATGTTCCGCGATGACGAAGATTCGAAAATTTCCTTGAAACATGTTTCAAACATACTGTCAAATCTTTTCGCGGATAGCCAAGTTTTCGATGTCGTTGACATGTTTTCTAGCTGTTCGGTTTAACATCGATGAAGCGTGGCAAGGGAAGCAACGTGGCTGACGTTGGTTGAGTAGTTAACAAGAACCAAGAGGCTGTCGATAATTAACCAAGTGCCATAAGTTACTAAGTTCCATGGCTAAACGCGTCATATAGCTTCACTGTATTCCGTCATCGTGATTGTAATGAATTCTTCCACACTCCCGAAAACTTTTAATTAATCAATAACAAATATTTACGATTCTGTTTGATCAGTTCATCATTTATATTATTACTAGACAGCAGATCTTATGCATTTATGACAAAAATTTTTAGATGTAATTTAAAATAGTAGAAATATTTGACGAATTTAAATATATTGAATTTAAATATTATCAATGTCTACGATGCTGTTTGATCAGTTCATGCTTTATATTATTACTATACAGCAGATCTTATGCTTTTATAACAAAAATGTACAGATGTAATTTAAAACATTAAAAATATTTGAAGAATTTAAATATTATCAATGTCTACGATGCTGTTTGAGCAGTTCATCCTTTACATTATTACTAGACAGCAGATCTTATGCATTTATGACAAAAATTTTTAGATGTAATTTAAAATAGTAGAAATATTTGACGAATTTAAATATATTGAATTTAAATATTATCAATGTCTACGATGCTGTTTGATCAGTTCATGCTTTATATTATTACTATACAGCAGATCTTATGCTTTTATAACAAAAATGTATAGATGTAATTTAAAACATTAAAAATATTTGAAGAATTTAAATATTATCAATGTCTACGATGCTGTTTGAGCAGTTCATCCTTTACATTATTACTAAACATCAAATCTTGTGCATTTATGACAAAAATGTATAGATGTAATTTAAAACAGTAGAAATATTTGAAGAATTTAAATATATTTTATATTTAAATATATTGTATATTAAAAAATATTGTGATATATTATTACTCACCTACTAAATGTATTGAGAAAGAAAATAAATTTCTACTTTCAGTTCGTTGCAATTTAGGTTGAAAATGTTTAGTTTGCATAAAGATCCGCTGTCTAATTATTACAATTATGCAAGTCACTTTGGATCACAGACCGCTGTATACGTGATTCAACCTCGCAGCATCGCGACACGATTAGATCCCTGCTACTCTATAAGGTCATTGAGGGTCCTAGCTCACGTGCAAACAGAGAGGTGTATTTCGGTATTACGGTATCGACCGAGAAGAATCAACCGGAAGCTAAAAAACCCTTATCAGGTCTAGGTGGTTTTCTAGGAATTGGTGTTCAAACCTTCTGGATCTGGCTAGATTTTTCAGTGGTCGGTGATTACGTTGTTCGGACACTGAATAATCGTTTCTCGTGTCGGCGGTGCAATCGAGCTGGTTCGCGTTTACCGGCCAATTAGAGGTACTCCGACGGAAAGAGAAGGAGCAGAGGTCCCGATAACCGGATAGTCGGATATCTAGATAAGCAGGCTTTCAGGGCCGGCGCGGTGTCGTGCTGGATTTATAGAGTGAAGGTATTCTCGAGTCGTAAATTCAGGTGTACAGGTTGATAGGCAGAGTCACGAGGAAGCAAGCCCTCCAGTTCCGTTTGCAATCGCTCAACCGCGGGATAGGCACTCGCGTGTGCTCTTATCCGAGTCTTGTTGTTTTAGTCGCGCCGCTTTCTTCCGGCACACGGTCGATCGCTTAAATGAAATACTTCTTTTTTTTTTACTTTCTTATACCCATCGGGGCTGGAATCTATCATTTTATGGAAAACCAACCCCAACCGGCCATCTCCGTGTCGGTTACTTGCGGATGCAATCTGATTGCACCTTTCTTTGCTAACTGGTGATTGATGGACCTGTAGTCGAAATCAGTTTTTAAACCGGCGTGAAGAAACTGCCGCCATTTTTGTACGTCTCTACAGATTTTAGTGGACGATAATGTGCTTCAGATCGTAATTTATGCGGACGGATTTCTTGCAACGTCGATTTTATATCCATTCGCCGCAAAAATTCGTAGAATTTAACAGAGTAAAAAAGTTGAACTTTAAAACACTAACCTGTGAATATTAAAATTACAATATTTGTTACATATTTTCTGTTTTTTAACAGTTGCATCCCTGTGTACGGACACCGAAGAAACTGCACGTTACAATGAATTGTAATTGTTGGATTATGAATGCGTACGCAAATGCGCATTTTTATGAACTAATTTGCAGAATTTGTAATTAAACCACCCCTTGACCACGTGTATAGTTTTACCAAGTTTAAAATACAATGCGTGATAAAATTATTACAGCCACAATACGAACAGTGCATTTACCGCGCATGTGGTGGATAATGTTTCCTGCAGTATTACTAAATGTGCATTTGTAATTTGCAGTCGTGAATACTTCATACAAAAATAATAATAGTTCAGCGTAGCCGGATTTCCATTTAAAAGTTCAATTCAAGAGTATTCATGTATTATTTTCGACACATGAAAATAATTAATTATTTAGTTACAACTGTTCTGTTGCATAAAGATAATATAGCAAAAAGTTAGGGGGCAGACGCAGAGAAACGAAGAATTTTGGTAATGGTTGAATTTTCGCACGGAGAGATCGGATTAAATTAATTCAGTATTTACCGGACAAAGAGTAGTCCAGCGTACGGCGACACGTTCGCCGTTCGATTCCGAGCGAAGAAACAGGAATTCCTGGATCTCGAGGAGTCGCGTCCAATACGTAATAACGATTTAAATCTCTGGAGGAAATCGAGTGGACGCGTCGGGAAATACTTTCCATCGATCCGGTTCGGTGCACGCGGACCAGATCATCCTGTAACGCGGGGGTGGTGTACGGGGTGTCTCTCTCGCTCGGGTCCCAGGTAAACAACGTGTTCGGAGATAGCGACCCGTGCTCTAAATCAATCGCGATTCCCAAGACGACGATGCCCGGCCATCCGTTTCGCTCGAAACACAAGCTACAAGAAGAGAGATCCCGGCGAGCATCGAGCACGTAACCCTTGGAAATTGCGTTAGGCTGCGGTTTTCTGGCGAACTAACGTCCTAACGAACACGGCCGCTCCTAAACGTGTTTCAACACTATATTTCCGGTGTCTCGAACATTTACACTACTGTAATTCCATAAAAGAGGTCGCACTCGCAATAACCCATCGCTCATGTTGCTTCCGGTATATTTTTCCTTGATGTAACAAATGGGAAAGAGCGATGGTTTTCATTTTTGAAAGTGAGAGAATGAAACGTCTCTAGAAACTCGAACAAATTTTCTTAGTGACGGCTCTTTGCGAACAGCCCTTGAAACTTCGCGTACAATTTTTCTTCGCTGTTTTATAACAACCGTACACTTTTATAATCTAATAATATAGTTGTTATTCTGAACAAAGAAATACATCTTCAGATTAGACTGCGGATTCTCTGAATTTGTAACAAAGAAATGCTGTTTCAAATTATAAATAGTGGAAATAAATGTCTACACAGGTCTTGTATTTTTTAATAACAATCCGCAGTCTAATAACGAATAATTAAAAATATAACGCTATCAGTACATGATTCATGGATACTATAAATGGACCGTAAACAGCCAGAAAGATAAATCAATTTTCTGTGGTCGTCGGAAAATAGGAGTACAACAATAATGTATTTACCAAGCAAGTACACAGAATTTTTAGCACTCAGACTGACCCTTTTCTCTCGCGTTCCAGGACGTAATTGACGTATTCCTCGACGTGCGGAGTGGAGAAGGGCGGAGTGTCCTGCGAAAAAATACGTTCGCCGGGGAAAGCTTTATAAATTTCATCGAGTTTCCGTCCCGGTTTTTTCGTCCTCGGTTCCCTCTCTGTGTTCCATCGTGCGGGCAAGTCTCCGTTTCCGCGCCGTCGAGCTTCGTCCCCATCGACGTTGCTTTTAAGGGGGTGTGAAATTTTTAGTTCGTAAACAAGAGACTGCCGGGGAAGTTTCTGTATTCAGTTATCCCCGGTTAAGTCTCCGCCGCCTGTAACTTGACACGACCCGCTCGCGCGACGCGAGGAAACGCGACGGCCGAGTTTCTCCGCTCGGCTGTCTCGAGCCATTACGCTCCGGGCTTTCACGGAGCCGATGTGTCTGCGGAAGTTTTCCGGATTCGAATTTCGCTGTCAGCGTTGCCCGGCGAAACCTGCTTGCTTCCACACTGTCCCCTGGAAAATTGATACCGGCGAGCTGCGGGAAAAACTACGGTGAACTGGTCCGCCAGACATGGTGCAAACCTAATGTCAACCTTCGAGAACGGGAATGGTTATGGGAATTTATTGTGACCGATGGGTTGGGCCAATCTTTTTAAAATTTCAAGAATGCTGTACTATGTCTTAGAAATATCTAACCGTATTTTTTTTTATAAATATATTTTTATTTGCGGCGCCAGGTTCGATCAAGTAAGACAATGAAAAAGAAAGGAAGGAGGTGTTTCGTCCTAGACCCACTAGAGGACTCATCAGTAAGGCTATCTAGTGGGTCTTGCCTTATACACGATAGGATGCTAGAAGGCAATTTGAAAATTGTATTTATACTGTAAGGTGACATTTCAGTAAATAGCGAGATTTTTTTTAATCGGAAGGGGTTGGATTTAGGAGAGTTATAATGGCTGTGTGTGTGTGTATGCAATTCTGTTCAAGACGAAGGAATTTTGGGGATTTATTACAACTAGTGGGTTGAACCAACAATTTTTCATTTTTAAGGCTGCTTTACTACATTATTCAAGTAACTATACGTATTTTTTTAAAGATTAAATCTGTGATTTTATTAAGAACAACAGCAAGTTTGCAAATTAATTTAACTCAACGTTTCGATCCCTGTGTGGATCTTTTTCAAGAGTCGCGTGTTTTCTGCCACCATGAATGATATCCATAATTTTATGGCAACTCACTATATTATATTCTTTTTTTAATTATTTTGCCACAGCAAGTAAGTGGTTTTTTATTTTTTGTTCTTATATGTTTTCCCACAGCTGTGTTGCAAATCCTCTTTTTGTTTCTAGTTTTATTAGGTATTAATTTTTTCAGACGCAGAAATGTAGCTGTTGAAAAAGATCCAAACAGAGATCGAAACGTTGAGTTAAATTAATTCGCAAACTTGCTGTTGTTTTTAATGATCGAACCTTGCGTCGTAATCACAAATTTAATCTTTAAATAAATACGTATGATGAATAATGTAGTAAAGCAGCCTTAAAAATTAAAAATTATTGGATAAACCACTAGTTGTAATCCTCAAAATTCCTTCGTTTTCAACAGAATTGCATACATACACGCACAGCCATCATAACTCCCCTAAATCCAACCCCTTCCGATTAAAAAAATTCGAATAGATATTTCTAAGACATAGTACAGCATTCCTGAAATTTTAAAAAGATCGGCCCAACCAATCGGTCACAATAAATTCCCATAACCATTCCCATTTTCGACGGTTGACATTAGGTTTGCACCATGTCTGGCGGACCAGTTCACCGTAGTTTTTCCCTCAGCTCGCCGGTATGAATTTTCCAATTTTCCACAATTTCGATCGAGAAAAACCTTCATTTATCGTATTTTTTAGCCTTTTTTCGTACATGAAAGAAATATAATTACTTATCTGACACCCTCGTATAAAGCCGAAGCTCATTCGCGAATGTGAACGCGTCGAACCCAAGATTAATGCAGTTCACTTGTTTTCGAGAAGCGAAATCCGAAAACGGTGGTGACGCCATAGGACGTCACACCCGAGCAAACCGGGTGTAAAAATGGAAATGCGTTCGATATACCGAGGAATGCCGCGGCATCTTTCCTCCGTTGGCAACTTCAGATACAAACATTGCATTATTCATGATCGAGCGGGGGAGGCTCGTCTACGATTTTCAGAGCTGGACGAGGGCTTGTATCTGCCGGCTGAATAATTAACACGGATAAGTTACCTGCGGCACACGGCGTGTTGCAGCCTCGTCGTCCCTTCCGGGAAACTTTTCGGCGAGTGTTTGCGAACTCGACCCCCGCCTCGCCTGCTTTTCCCCGCGACCGTTAAATAAAAGCACAGGAACTTTGGACACCGACGCGACGACGGTAGGGCGAAGACACTCCTTGCGGAATAAATTTTTACCCGAGGAACTTTTCTTCGAGATTTCCCGCAGAGGAATTCCCACACCCCTCGATCTTCTACCGAGAACGAACGTGCGTGGTTCAACCCCCGGACGCCGGGTCTCGGGTCCCATCTGACCCAGAATTGTCGTCAAACCTTCTACATTCATATAAAAAGAAATTCAATTCGATTCGACGAACACTAACGAAGCTAAATATTAGTAATTTACAACGCGAACGTCCTCGTCAATGTAAACCAATGTTGCAAAGTTTTTTTTCTTTTATTTATTTTTACGTCGCTCTCAACTGTTTGCTAAGGTTACTTCGCGATGGGACCTACAGTTTATTAACCCTCATCCACACTACGTAGTACCCGGGTACCTACTTCAAATTCATTCACATAATATTTAATATTTTTCAATTGATATATGTCCTTCATCTTTTATGACATCTCAAATTTACTGTGGATGAATTAATATCCTTGGAATTTTATACAACATTTCATAAAAAAAACTCCCAAACCTTTTTTTCGCATTCGCTATGATGAGGGTACCTGGGTACCACAAGGCTCAAGTAGGCAAATTAGATCCTATATAATTGTGATTTATAGTACAACTATTTCTCAGTACAAATTTTATTGTTTCAAAATACAATCGAACTACATGTCACTACAAGTAATCCATTTCTCCACTTTTTGTGTACGCTGCACACATATTGGTCTTTTACAGACCGCGAGTCTCGCCAAAAAACAGTGGGGATGAAAACTTGGCGGAAAAGCTCGATAGTAGCGAAGACGTGGCATGAAAAATCTCCAGGTCATGCGGGGCCAGCTATCAGGTATACGCATGAACCTGAGGTAGATGGACCCGTCACGGAACAAGGGCCCTCGCTGGGGCCTGGTATACAGTATGCAGCAACCTATACAGGGTGTCCCAAAATTCGTGTACTTCCCGGAAATGGGAGGTTCCTTGGGTCATTTGAAGCAACACTTTCCTTTACAAAAATGACGTTGGCGGCTTTGTTCAGGAGTTATTAACGAAAAACACGGACCAATCAGAGCGCGGCTACAGCGGATTGATTCTGGCTCGGCCAATGGCGCCACCACGCTAAGCGGGACCTGTCGCTGAGTCGGACTCCGTTCGCTATAGCCGCACTCTGATTGGTCCGTGTTTTTCGTTAATAACTTCTAAACAAAGCCGCCGACGTCATTTTTGTAAAGGAAAATGTCGCTTCAATTGACCCAAGGAACCTCACATTTCCGGGAAGTACACGAATTTTGGGACACCCTGTATGGGTACCCGGGTACCTCGTCATGCAGAATCGTATAAAAAATTACCCGTGTGGATGAGGGTTAAGGTGGGTTCCGAAGCAAGGTACCCCAAGGGGGCACCACGGTATTTAGATAGCAGATGGAATATTTCCAGAGGTGCCGACGGTGAATGTTGCAAAGCTCTGTGGTTTATAAATAAATTGAAAAATACGGTGTTGTGCGAATACGTGTAGTGAGAATGAGAAAGAAACACAATGAAATAAGTGTGCACGAGGGAGGGTTTTGTTGGAAAAATTTGTATTACACGTAATATGTTTTGTTAAAGATATGGTTCGTTTATAAACATCGATAATTCCATTCACTGGTTGAACAGATGTTACCGCAAGTCTAGTTTTTCGGAGTACACGAAAGAAGGTTAACTCGATTTTGAAACCAATCGGTTGGAATACAGGAGTTTCGACCGCAACTCCACTGTTTCAATTCGCCATATAATATTTCGCGACGGAAGCCATTTAAGGCGAACAGGATTTCCCGTTCGAATCACTTGCCGACAGAAGGAGGGCTCTGAATCTCTCGCGATATTGCTGAGGCAGCGTTTCCACGATAAAAATGAACAACGGCCGTTGCTACCCCCGCCGATCCACGTTGGGAATTATCAAATGAAATCTGTCTTTTCACGGGGAACCGAAAGTCTGTTACAATCCCAGCCGCCGCCGTTCCCGTCGTTCCCTTGGAAACGCTGGTCTCCCCATCGCGTCCGTCGATGCTAACGTAATAAATGCGCGTTATGTACACTGTCCCGTCCGAGGGAAAATTGATAACAGCGGATTTAGATAACACCGCTAGCTATAGTTTCACCCCTGCGAATGGAAACTTCTGTCCTGATAAGGGACGACACGAGGATTTTTCTCCAGTTTAGGGGTCGCGTTGTTGCACCCGTGTACGATTAGAACGCCACTCACGCTAACGATGACTCGTTATTCTTCTTCTACCCGAAAGGAAACCTGAAGATCGATTTTTCCAAGGCATTTCCATGGAAAGGAATTTATTCGCGTTTCCTACGTCAGATTCCCGTAACCCGCAAGTCTGACGGTGACGTCTTCGTTTCCTGCGATTTAATTCGCTTTTTGAAGCTGTTCAGCTTCTGTTTAACATCCCTGCTAATGCATAAATTCGATCAATTGATCGAACCTATGTGCCGATATCATTAATTTATACTTAAAGCAATTTACGATCGATATTATTTAATATTTATCCCTGCTAATTTTTGAGGCTTTAACATGTCGAACTTCTTAAAAGTCCTACGAAATCAATATTCGTCAAATTTCAATGATAATTGCAGAATTCATTTCTACGAACATGTTCGCGATGCTGTCCTGATTAAAACGAGTCCAAATGTGGCATAATTCGAAGCACGAGTGGCTGTTTGATACACGATCATATAAAAATTCTTCAATCAGTGAATAGTAGCTATGTATCCAACTATAGCGAGTTTGGTGTCATTTCAATCAGAAAAATATCACGAATATACTGGTAAAAGTTCCATGAAGGTGAATTACAAAATAGATAGTTTTGAACCTCGATTATACAGGGTGTCCCAAAATGCGTGTACTTCCCGGAAATGGGAGGTTCCTTGGGTCATTTGAAGCGACATTTTCTTTTACAAAAATGACGCCAGCGGCTTTGTTTAGGAGTTATTAACAAAAAACACATACTAATCAGAGCGCGGCTATAGCGAACGGAGTCCGACTCAGCGACAGGTCCCGCTTAGCGTGGCGGCGCCATTGTCCGAGCCAGAATCAATCCGCTGTAGCCGCGCTCTGATCGGTCCGTGTTTTTTTTGTTAATAACTCCTAATTAAAGCCGCTGGCATCATTTTTCTAAAAAAAAATGTCGCTTCAAATGACCTGTGGTGGCGACTAGCTGACGCCACGTCTCCGCCATGTGTTTAGTTTTAGGCGACAGTATGCTTGGAATGAATGCATCGGATTGTGTGCTGCGCGATAGTGTCGAGTGGATGTTTGGACGTTGGGATCGAATGTCTTTTAGGGTGCGAATGTTTAGTTTAGTTTAGAGTGAAAGCGATTTGTATGTGAGTGAGAAAGAATGTTTTTCCTAGAATGCGTCTGAGAGCGAACGGCTAGTTTGTAAGACAATTCAGTTCGGCTTTGGAACTCTTCGAGAGCGGTCACACGCTTCGTGTATCTTGGCTCAGCTCTAATAAAGTCTATTGTTTTTGTTGTGTTGAATCTGTTTTATATGATTCGCTACCCGAATACCCGTACCTCCTCAGACCCAAGGAACCTCCCATTTCCGGGAAGTACACGAATTTTGGGACACCCTGTATGCCGATCATATAAAAATTCTTCAATCAGTAAATAGTAACTATGAATCCAACTATAGCGGATTTGGTGTTTTTTCAATCAGGAAAATGTCACGAATATGCTGGTAAAAGTTCCACAAAAATGAATTACAAAATAGATAGTTTTATCGTCGAATTATTATTGCCGTTCTGAATTTTCTGAGGACGAAAAATAATTTTTGACGTAATGAGAAGGGTCAAAATGGTTGTAATCTTAGGAAGCTTGTTGAACCGGAAGGTTGTAACACGGTCGCGAGGTATAGTGGTTGTCAGATCCGCGAGGGAAACCGTCGGGATAGCGAAAACAGGGATAGTAGCAACACTCGGCGAAACTCGGTGGAAATATGACAGACGGAGGCTGGCCTGAAACACGGTAACTGGTAACGCGGTATGAAATATACAAAGTTGGAAAATTGGGTTGTAACGGAAGTTAATCCCTCGGTGTGCTTAACTTTTGCGCCCGCGCGCGTGGAATATGAAATTTCAGAACTCGCTGGAATTCCGCTTTAATGCCGCGTTAATGGTGCATCGTTCTCAGCGATAACATGGATACGGAGACACCCGCGAATTCGCTTCGAAATCTTTTTGGGAGTCTTCGGAAATTATCTGTGTTAAAAGATACACGCCAAACTCGTTTTACAATTTCTCAAATAAAAGTTTGTGACGGATAGGGAAGTTACATAAAAATATCTATTTCTTATTTCAAAAATATTAATAAGTATAAAATATAAGTATAATAAGTATATAAGTATATAATATAAAAGTTTGTAACGGATAGGGAAGTTACATAAAAAAATATCCATTTCTTATTTCAAAAATATTTATAAATCGAAGAGAATGGTCAATATTTTTGTTTGTATATATTTATATCGCAAATTTGTATATAAAATTTAAGCCCCTAAAAAGATTGAAAGAATTTTAGAATTCTGTTAACAAATACTTTTAGAATAGTCGATATACTCTGAATAAACTAAGTTAAAAAGAAAGAAATTTTTGTTCAGCTCTTGCTCCTCACAAACAATACACAACATTTTATTTTTGCATAAACATCCGCAACTTATGCATCAAAAGGAAAGATAACGACAAACATTACAACATTTGACTTGGTCGCATAACTTTCAGAAAAATGAAAACCAGTCGCGATAAACATTTCCACGATCCCTGACACTGTACATTCATCCGGAGATTACAGGGAAAGAATTCGCGTAACAGTTCCATACATATTAAAGCTAATCGGGTGCAGATATTAGGTAGTAGTCACAATAAAATTACTCATGCCATAAAAATGCAACCTTTTAAATATCGGAATACATTGCAACCATGGTGGCTGCCTTAAATTCTTTCAGTGCGACTTCTAGTAACTTTATATAATCTGGTGCAAAAAATTTGCAAAAAATCAAAAGCATCGCTCTGTTCGTTGCAAATTGTGCCCGTTACTGTAATCTGGTTTCACTAAATTCGTTCACTGTAATAACCTGTCTGAATTATGTTTTCGTCTCAAACGTGAAATCATCTTTTAAAAAATGAGATGGTTACTAAATAAAAATGATGTTAATCAGAATAAGTTACAACAGAATTTAATAATGTCCTTATTTTCAACTTGTTAAGATTTTTATAATAAAGACATATGCCGTTCATTCGATACAGATAATTTTTATTATGCAGACAGCACCCTACATGTTACGCATAAGAATATTTTTCGCGTTCCGGGAGATCATCGTTTTTGCACGTCACAGTGTTTTCGAAAACTTAGAACCCACTGGAAGAATTCGGTATTTCGATACCTTGAATTTTCTATCTCCGTCAGACCTCCGGCATATCCATTTTTCATCATTTTCATGTATAAAACTGCGAGGCACGTCCCTTCTGTTTCTCTATCGAGAGTAGAATTTGAAAGCGCGGTTTCGAGTTCCCGAGGAAATGAACACCTCGATGGATACGTTGATGTCGGCCGTTCGATCGGCCGGCGTGTCCGATCGATACCGGGGGAATACGGTTTCAAAGTTGACGTCGGCTGTATTGAATTACAATTACACGGTACATCTGGCCACGTTCATTCGTCATTATTATCAGTGGCCGCCTTTGTCGTCGATCAAACGAACGTAAGCGACGCGAACCCATCGAACCGTTCGGACCCGGTAGATGCAGAGTCCATCGGCCGATTGTTCGACGTCGAGCCATTGTGCAAAACGCCCCGGCAATAAAATATTACCCGTGCGCGTTCGTTATCGAGCAACCAAGATGGCGTGCCACCGACGAGTCGATAACATCGGATCCATAAGTGAAAACGAGCAGCGAATGATTTCTCGCGCTGCCGAGACCATAGTCGCTCCCTTTCGTGCCATAATCGAACTGCTCGACGACAGAAAGACAAACGGCATAAATTAGTCTGCTTTTTTTCTAAGTGGCTGTCGACACTGACACTTGTCTCCTGTCCATGCTATTTTTATTTTATGCATCCTCTGTTTATCATCCCTGTTTCTGAATGTGTCTGTGACACTTGGGGTTTGTTGAACTGATTTTAGATTTTCTTACCGTGGGAATTGTTCGACTTGTCAGGTCTCATGTTGAAGCTGAAGAAGCACACTTCGTGATATGTTCATTTATGTTTCAGAAAGAAATTCGAAATCTTATAGAGAAATCGATGAACCTCGAGAAATAATTTCAGCATAAGAGGTTACTTTAAATATTTTTTAGATTGTGTTCCTGTGAGAATTCTTGGACTTTTCAGGTCTTATATCGAAGCTGAAGAAGCACGCTTCGTGATATGTTTATTTATGTTTCAGAAAGAAATTCGAAATCTTATAGAGAAATCGATGAACCTCGAGAAATAATTTCAGCATAAGAGGTTACTTTAAATATTTTTTAGATTGTGTTCCTGTGAGAATTCTTGGACTTTTCAGGTCTTATATCGAAGCTGAAGAAACACGCTTCGTGATAAGTTCATTTATGTTTCAGAAAGAAATTCGAAATCTTATAGAGAAATCGACAAACCTCAAGAAATAATTTGAGCATAAGAGGTTACTTCAAATAATTTTTTAGATTGCGTTCCTGTGAGAATTTTTGGACGTTTAAGGACTCAAATTAATGCGGAAGGATCACACTTCATGATAGGTGGATTTGTGTTTCAGAAAAAGATTGGATACCTTACAGAAAAATCGACAAATCTCGAAAAATAATTTACGTTTTAAACCACGTCAGTGTCATCTGAAAGTTTCTCAATATTTATCAATTTCCATCAACTGCTCCCAATAATACTTAGCAATAAATGTTAATATTTTCCTGTAAAGTGATCATTGATCTAACGTAATACATATAATTTACGAATTAATTGAATTCCTTCGTTGCACCGCGTAAACTCCTCCCGGTGCAAAATGTTACCGATGCAACGACACGACGCGAGAGGAACGTGTTCGAAAATAAATATTCATTAGCCATTGACGTAATTAGGTCGGCCAATGAATAATTGCGTTCGAATTCATATTTCTGCGGAAGAACCTGCAAGCAAGGAGCGAAGGTAAACAGCGGTGCCACGCGTCACGTCGCGGAATACTTAATGAATTCCACTTGATTGCTGCATCGGCAATTACGACTTCGATTTAAATCCCCTTTGTTTTGTTGCGCCGAAATTTATAGTATATCGATTAAGTCACTATGGAGACTAAAATCATCTAGCCCCATTATTTATTTACGGCGAGTATTGCCTGATTTAAAATGGACAGAAAATTCCACTATTGTGTTGTGGCGAAATTTATAATTTGTACTGCTCACTAATTGTAAGATCACGCGATTACTCTGGCTTTGTTTAATTATGGCAAGAATGACAGTCACCTTCGAGAGTACGTAATCAAAAATATAGATTTCCACTAAAAATTTCAGTCGCGATCTCCACAGATTTTTTCAAGGTTACTGCAATGTCAAACAAATTAAAGCATCGTCTCTTTTATGTTGTACAACTTTCGTGTTAAATAGTTTTTCGTGCGATGGAATTTTCTCGAGCGAACTGGGCTGTTGAACGCACTGTGCGTCGTGGAGGTCTGCATTCGCCAACAGTGGGATTTGCACTACTGGCTGGTCCGCGAGAATATCGAGCGGCTCCCCCGGTCGCGGCGAACACGCTCGAATCCCGGCGATTCCGTCCGAACACGGTTGCAACTCCGATGCAACTCTGGGTCAGGTCAGCCAGGTCAATCGCCCCGGCGAAGCGCGCGGCGCGGCGGTGGCTGCACTCCGCTGCACTGCTGTTCGTGCCGCGAGAGACCTCGCCGACTCTCGGCCCTTCAATCGCCGTGCACTGGATATCCTAGCAACTCGGGATAATATCCAGTCCTCCCGCGCGATACCTGTCGCCTAATTGTTATTGGAAACGAAAATTGTCGTTTGATGGACTGTAGCGCTCCCGCTATCGGTACTCAGGACACGGCATTACTCCAGGCTTCTACTTTGGCCGGTGATTACAACGTCCGAGACCAATTTTGCGTTTCGATAACCGCGAATATAAATCTGAAAGTCGTTTTCCTCTTGATTATTTTTTTGGAAAATTTTATTTTTCTCGGAGTAGAGTGAAATTGATTATCAGACCGAGGTTTTGATGAACTTATGACAAAGAGAGTAGATCAAACGTGAAACATCGAAAATGTTTAATGTTTTTAGAAATAATACTGTATTAATTCAAGTGTGCTGCACCGTGTATAAGTAGCAAAAGAAAGCGCAATGAATGAATACAAAAAATAAAATGAGTAGAACTGAGGAAGTTTAAGTGAATAGAAGAGACATGTACAAGTGAGTAGAAAGAAAAAGAATTATAATAAGAGAATGGAGAGTACCAAGAGAAAGAAGTAGAAAGAGAACTGAACAAAGAAATAATTGAGTAGAAAAAAGATTCAGTAGAAATAAAATTGAGTAGAAAGAAAATTGATTACAAAAGGAATAGAGTAGGAAAAAATTGAATAGGGAGTGAATTGAACAAAGAAATGATTGAGTAAAAAAAAGATTCAGTAGAAATAAAATTGAGTAGAAAGAAAATTGATTGCAACCGGAATAGAGTAGAAAAAAGTTGAATAGGGAGTGAATTGAACAAAGAAATAATTGAGTAGAAAAAAGATTCAGTAGAAATAAAATTGAGTAGAAAGAAAATTGATTACAAAAAAATAGAGTATAAAAAATTGAATAGAGAGTGAATTGAACAAAGAAATAATTGAGTAGAAATAAGATTGAGTAGAAAGAAAATTGATTACAACAGGAATAGAGTAGAAAAAAGTTGAATAGGGAGTGAATTGAGTAAAGAAAAAATTGAGTCGAAAGGAAAGTGAGCAGTGAAAGTATTGAGTAGTGAGAAAATTGAGAAAACGAATTGGTTAAGGAAAAAGTGAAATGAGTAGATTGATATAACAAGAAGTTTTTACAAGCACAAGACTGAATGAGTAGAGGAAGCCGTGCACACGAGTAGCACTAGAAAATAACGCGATTAAAGGAAGCAGGAATGCAAAGAATGTAGGTACCTGTACGAATGCGCTCATTCCGTACGACCACTAATCAGCGATAACCCTAATTAATGGCCCCGCGTTTCGTAACAATTTATCGTGTTCTTCTTTACCTGTCGAGCCATGCAGCACGCAACAGCCATTATTCTTTTACATTATACTCGTTTTTAGTGTCATACGTGAGAAGTGCATTGCACCGTCTTCTCCGTGAAACGACGTGGATAAACACAGGCGATAAAGTTTACGTTTTAGTCTATCAAAGACAGGTTGATGAAGCCATAAGGGGTGAACCCGTTGCTCTAAAACCCTGAGAGATACATATTTTAACCGTGGGAGTCTTGACTTGACAAATTCATGCTTCGTGTGGGAATGTTTTAACTTCTGACATCTACTTCTTGCAACAAAAGGCAATATTTTTTTATTAGAAAATCTCATATGAGATTTATTTCAACATAATTACAAAAAAACGAAATACGCCACATACAAAACAGAATATAGTAATTACAAAATAGAATGTGATATATTAGAGATACAGATATTTTAATACAGACATATGATTAGTTGGAACAGTATAGACAAAACTTCAACTTTAAAACCACAGCTCTTAAAAAATGATAACATGTAGTGACAAGCTTTGATGTTTGGTTTAGCTATTAATATTGAGACATCCATTAATTTGATTACAGTGCTGAAAATTTCACAGTTATTCGTTCAAACACCATTCTAATATTCTATTAATTTCATCAAACATATAGCTCAGCACAGTTCCATTACAACAATTACTATCGTAACTCAAATAGGTTATAATGCACCTGTTGGATCTTAGCAAAATTTAATACGCTCGATAGATTGTAGCAGAAATTGAGCTGCTAGAAAAAACCTGTCACTCGTATACGAGACTGACTTTAATCAAAATGATTAAGTTCTCGTCGCGGACACTGATGGAGTCAGCATTTTATTTACAGTGTCTTGATAACATCCTGATCGCGAACGTTCAAAGGCATCGATCGATGCTCGAATGCCCTCACGACAAACATTCGGCTCGGTTTATCGGGACGCATTAATCACGCGCATAAGTATGGAACGGTGTAAGGATTAAATATTAATGGTTCTCCGGGCCGCCGCGGTTTATCGTGTGTTTTTTATTAGATGCCATCACAGGAAACATGTAATGGTTTAACGGAGGAACGGAACTGTTTTCCGACCACTTTAACTGGTATAAAACGAGCGTGACTTCGCAGTCACGCAACGGGAACGGGCTCACGCAAACTGCATCCCTAAACCACGGATTATCTAGCTGAAACCAGACCGGCCAACAAAAAACAATTTCTTGTTTTGAATTCGACAAATCGTTTTCACTGAAAACACTCTTCTGCTGATCCTTGTTTCAGCCAACGATCGACATATCACATCAAAACGTTCACTCGATTAAATTCAACGCCACGCCACGTCGAATAATTTATGCAATTGGACTTGATAAACTGGCTGAGTTGTACACATTTACAGACTCGTTTCACACGTGTCGAAAATAAAGTTTATTGCTCTATTAAAAATGAATCTCCTCCAAAATCATTTGGTGATTCTTTCAATTGTTCTGTCATCATATTTGTATTATTTATAACATTTGTTTGTTTCTTTATTTTATTTATTTTCTGTTGAGTCTTTCAAAAGAACAATTTCCTTAAGTAAACTGTAAACTTACTTTCACATTTTTTTTTTAATAATTCTACAACGCCTGGGAAACAGCATATGTTTCTCAAATAAGATTTTTATAGAGTGAAATAAATTCTATTTTGGCAGAGATTAGAAGAGCTTTAACGTTGCACTGGGAATGCAGATATTCGATTTTCTTCTTAAATATGAAGCATTTGGTTTTAGAAATCACCGCTCATTACGCGGACGGGAGCCCGGAATCGTCGAAATTAATGATATTCAATTCCACCTATGTCACTTTTGCGACTTGTATATTGAACGAAGCAGAAATTCAAATAGTATCGCCATCAAAGGGTCATTACGTCGAAATTGCCGGTCGTGTAATGTTATACATTACGACAGACTGCAAAGAATTATGTGTTCCAACGCATATTAATTACGAAAACGCGTGTAAACTGAAAGTGAAATTTGATAACGCTTACACGTATTATAAAACGCTTATTTTAGAAAAGCTGCGCTGTGTGTCCATGTTAAATGCAAATGTGAAACGAAGATCGGAAGATTAAGTTAATTAAAGTGAACTTCATTCTCGAACACTTCACTTGTTAATGGAATAATCAACACCATGTATAATGATCAGCTGAACTACTTCGTGAAAATAAGACTATTCGCCTGCATAAATCTCACTTAGGAAGAGAGAAAGAGAGATCTGAGTAAGCTTAAATAAAACAATAATAAAACTGAATTCATACAGATTTTGCTTTACTATGTCAATAATCGTTACCTAAAAATCATTTGTATATTCTAATTTTCTATTTGTTCATGAATGAATGAAATTCTCACTGTTCAGAATTTTCAATAAATTTTATGCTTAATCATCTAGACACGAAGACAATTTTTTAATGATTAAAATTCCAGACTTAAAACAACTTTCCGAAGAAATATATTTTTCCGCAGTTTCAAAGAAAGAAATGAACTTTTGGTGCAGGATATCGATGAGACAAAAGACACGACTTTCCACTTACAGAAGACGCAAACGTGAACTTGATTCTTGAACAGCTTTTATATTGGTCGCAATTGGCGAATAATGGTACTGAAGAAGCCATTATTCGTCGACTGAAATAAAATCGGAAACCACCAACGACAGTACACGAAATACGCGTTACTTCGCTTCATTAAATTTCGCAATTCATCAGATTTATATGGCGCATTAATGGACGTATTACGGGATCTGCAAAAAAAAGAGAAACCATGACACCAAGCGACAGGCGGCTTCGATAAGAATATCAATTCCGTCTCGAGTTGCGCTTATCTAAAATTACATTTTCGGACTTCGTGAAAAGACCTGTCCATTATGCCCGACGACAAACATTTCCCGTTACCTGTCCCGATATTAATTAAACATTACACCGATCCGCTGCGAGCTGTCTTCACGACAAAAAGAATATCGATCCCGATGTCGGTCGTGCTTAATTAAAATTGTAATTCGAAACTGAAGTAACGTGTGGACTGATTTGATCTATTTTAATTTGATCACGCAGAAGATTGAAACAAGATGTTAATAAAAAAAGAGAATCGTTCGTTTGGACAATATTGATTAAACAGTTCATTCCTCTTATATTATATTCAACGTTCAGACGTATTTATGTATTATGTTTCCTTTGATTCTATTCTCTGAAATAACTTTGTTATCTGATCTTTGGGTTAATTAATTATTGAAAGTATATTAAAACTATCACATAACGCCCATAAAATTCGAAACGAGGCAGCGCTACGTTTCAAAACATTTTTCTCGGTTTAATTAGCTCGCTGCAGACCTTTATGCATTTATATATAACATTTTCGAAAAGTGAACTGAAATCGAATCGTTTCTGTTTGTTTGTGGCAACACTCGCTAATGGAAAATATCGAGTTCTACTCGAATTTTCGATTCTCTTTTCATTTATTTCATCATGTTTCTTGAATTCTCTGAATGGCAGTTTGTTGCGAAATTTCGGATTATACGTTTGGCAAAATAAAATATAGTTTGGTGTTAATATGATTTTGTGAGATATCGATATCCGAGATTCAAGTGAGAATTTGAGTATTTACATTTCAATAAGTTTTTTCGTTATTTCCATGTAAAATTGAATGAGTTATTTTTTACAATTTTAACACGCAATCCGATGAATCGACTTTTCGCTCGATTTCCAGAAAAATTCGGAAATTTGAGGTATAAAATGAAAAGCCGCGGCTAATTGCAAACAGGCTGCTCGTTAATCAGCCGACAGCGATACTCTAGGATTGTCAGAGTGATCGCTGGTCGGCCATTAAAGTTCACGGGCACTGAAATTCGTGGGGCCGGTGCCCTTCAATTTTATTAGTCGCCGGTCACTTCGAAAATCCGGCGTATCCGTTGATTGCTTCAACATTTTCGGCGCAAATATTGGGAAACCTGTTAACGGCACTGATACGCCGCGACGAGGATGCTTGATCGATTAATCTTTTATCGATTCGTAAATTATTTCCGCGGGACGTTCGGTCCCGCCTCGGCTCGACACACGCGATCATTTTCGCAATCATTTTGCGTTAATTCGCCGAGTTTATCGGTATCTTTCGTGCCCCATATACTGGGTGGATGAAAGATTACATTCCTTGAAATGTTTTAATTGTTTTTAGTGTTGGGAAGAAATTGCTCGACTCGTTTCAGCGATTACTGTGATGAATAAAAGATATTTGTTGAAGCGACACTTTTCAGAATTGTAAGGTTATATTTTTAACAATTTTAATAACATTATTAACTATAATGTATACCGTGATTCAAGTTAACTATAATCTATACCGTTTGTACAATTTTACTATTCAATGTACAATTTATTGAATTGCACACTCTTGCTGTTCAATACACAATTTATTTAATTGCACAGTCTTGCTGTTCAATGTACAATTTATTGAATTGTACATTTTTGCTGTTCAATGTACAATTTATTAAATTTTACATTTTTGTTATTCAATGTACAATTCAATAAATTCTACATTTTCGCAGCAATTAAATGTACAATTCTATAAAATCTACATTATTGCAGTAATTAAATGTACTGTTTCGATGTACACTAAATCGTACGTTTTCTGAAATTTCAGTGCGCTGAACAGAATCTAGTTTTGTGTTAATTTTCAGCTAAAAATTGCGACGCGTTCGAATTATTCCGTATGAATTAATGTTCGCGTATCACCTTAAACAGAAGATTGCGCAACAAAAACGATGCCTCTTGTCGTGTTTCACTTATTTTTCAGCCGTTCTAGTGGACCTGGCTAGTTCACAGTGTTTCATCCTTTGAAGGAAGTCAGTGCCGTGACAATTTAATTAGAAAAAAGTCTGCCTCGCAACTTTTGCCTGTTTCGTCGAATTCCTCCTCGGCGATCGCAAAGAAAATTGAATCCACGGCGTATGAAGTCTAATTGAGGGGTTACTCGAATCCGTGAACCGTTCGTGTCCATTCAGACTCTCAATTTCATCGATCGGATTCAACTATACGTATACACTCGTAGCTTGTTTTATTTCTACTGAAATATTGAATTTTATTGTGCCGCAATATTTCTGGTATCTACATTAAGAAATAGTTTTTCGAATTCATTTTACATAAATAGTATTATTTTATCAATAAATATTATTCGTTTTTACAATCTAATCATGTAACTAAAGACTTGCAATCTATTTATTTTTACCACTACGGTAACAGTGGAGTAACATCTCTAGTACAAAAAAAATGGTTTTCAAATCCATTCTTAATTATGTCATTATTCAAAATGCTATACTAGTTCAAATTAACTTAAAACCAGGGAGATGGATCATGGTATAATAGCAATATTGTAAGGAATACCCATATTTATTATAACTAAGCGTTGACAGACGTGTTTTTCACGGGCGCTTTCGTTTCGATCTGTCTTCTTTTTACAAATTCTGTTGTAATTTTCGATTTTCCACTTTTATAAATTTAACTATATATAAGGTTCTAGGATTGTCTACTAATACGCGTACATACATGCATTCAACCTTATCATATTTAGTCAAAACAAAAATTGTTTGTTAGTAACAATAGACAAGAATACTTTTTTTAAGGATGTTGTAAACCTCCACACCCACGGATGCCAAAATTTTCTGGGTCCGTTTTGTCACTCTAAGTTGTTACTCCCTCCCCCCGACCCGCTTTCCGCATTCTGAAGGGGAGGGAGTAACTAATACTACACATGTTCTTGGCATTTTAATGGACAA
Organism: Lasioglossum vierecki; assembly: GCA_028455595.1. Lineage (NCBI taxonomy): Eukaryota > Metazoa > Arthropoda > Insecta > Hymenoptera > Halictidae > Lasioglossum > Lasioglossum vierecki. The sequence goes on along the minus strand of CM052337.1, from coordinate 5,963,332 downwards.
GAATACTGAAACAAGTTTCTTTCTTCCTTTACGGATTTGATTAAGTCGACAATAAAATCGTTGATGAAACAAAGAAGTGCGGACTGGAGATGTAATAGATTATTGAGAGGCTCCGCACCAGTGGATTCGCATCTGCATAAAGATCCGCAGTCTATCAAAATGAATTAGGCGACTAGGCGGCCGGAGTACCGTGAGGGACATGTCTCATGGAAATTCTGAGGGAAATCTGGCCAGAAATCCAGGAGGTAATTTCGAATAACGAAAGAAAATCCGTCAACCGTGGAGAGCTGCACCGCTTCTAGATCTCGGACGGGTCTCTATCTTCCTGATAGAGGCTAACCCTCCATGCATATCTTGCAGGTAACGGTGCAATCGCTCTGGTGGCAGCCTGTTTACACCGATGGTACTCTGATAAAGTGGCGCCAGATGGAAGAGATCATGCAGGATGGGGCTTAGTGGCTCATAAATCATTGACGACATCATTCGAGGAAGTGGATCAGCCCATAAGACATTGTCAAGGAAGCGGGGAGCTGCTTCCATTCCGTCGCGATGCTTCATTTCCGCTCCGCGATATTAATCGGGATACCCGCTCCGCCGTGAAATTTCGATTTTCCTGATGGATATCGTTGAACGACTTCCAACGGGCACTGTCGGCCTTATCAATTACGAAATCAATTTGCAATCGTGTACGACCAGTTTCGTCGACTCGAATTCGTACAAATTTCTATAATAATGTTACTATTGAAAGCCTTGAACCAATTTCATTATAATTAATTTCTAAGAAATATTTTACGAATGGTTTGTAAAAATATTATTCGGGGTTGAAACAATCTAGTGCCTTTTGGGCCACCCTGTATAAGCTGATCTCATTGAAACATACTGAAAGATATAGGAAAAAATATTCCATACTTGTTTATTTTATCGGTCGTCTCAATTTAGGGGTAAAAGAACGTTTCTTGAGGTACCTCGGAAAGTAGAGGGTGCAGAAGAGTCGATGTTTTTAAAATTGTGCTTTCTCGAATGGGGAATGTAGTCCCGTAAGAAAATGTCGAAACAAGTTGTTTGTTTAAACACTGCCTAAGGAAATTTAATCCTGCATCTCGGTAACCAGATATCTTGAAAACGAGAGGATCTAATTTCGATGAAGAAAATGTCATGCTTAATTATTTGTTTAAACAATGCATAAATTGGTCTATTCTGTATAATAGAGATTCCATTATTCGTTGCGGCGTGGATTTCTGTGATTTTCGTCACAGGAAATGGAAATCGAATCACGGCATAGTACGTCAGATCCTCGTCCAAATGATCCTTCTCTACTATTCGTTTCCCTTCTTCGGCCCGATAATAAAGACAGATACGAGAAGGACTCACGCGTGACGGAAATTTCGAACGACGCGACGGCTGACGAGCTCCGTTACTCGACGACGAATTCCAAATTCCTCTTGATACTCCCACACCTTCTTTCCCCTCCCTCTCTCTCTCTCTCTCTTTCACTGTGCTTATAACTTCTATCTTCAAGGAATTCCGAAAGAGGATCTTCAAATATCCGTGCCAGCCTGAATCTCGTTCGCTACTCCTACCTATGTGTGTTAGCTAAAGGTGTTTGATATAATGAAATTAAATTATCCTGGAAATCAAGAATTGTGCTGGGATGAATGAAGAATTTATTTCACTCCTCTATTCACATTCATATTGAAAACTTTATTTGGAATGGTTAATTGACGCCTAATTATCAAATTCTTATTTGAAATTGTTCTGAAGGTGCTGCAAGAGTCTTAGGATTTATTGGTGAGTTTTAACGTAAAGTAACTTCTGAAAGTAACTTCCACTGTGATAAATAATTTTCCATCAGTTTCTACCATGTATCTGTGTGGATATATGCGGTGAGAATGAGAAATAAACATAATGAGTTTTGTTTGAAAAATTTCTGAGTGGTTGAACATCGTTTGTGTTACATGTAATATGTTTCAGTAAATACGTGGTTCGTTTATAAACATTGATAATTCCATCCACTGTTCGAACAGGATCTCCGAAGTCTTCTCAGAACTCTTCGAGAAAAATTCTTGCCGCAATTCTTTTTTGATCAAGGAGGAGTCAGATTAAAGGAGATTAGTTCAGAGACCAAGGCTCGGGAAGTTTTACCAAGCCGTCATCCATGTGAAAGGACACCGTTAATTTTCGGTTTCAATTTTCGAGCCAGACCAATGCATTATGTTGCTTTCTTGCCCCTCTCGGTCCGATGACAAAGTGGCGACTGTAATTCATCCGGAATTGCATTTCTTTCGTGTCTGCGGGATCCGCCCACCCCCGCAGACCGCCGCGCACCCCTACGTGACATTGTCGTTTTACTTAACGGCCGCCAACCACGACCGAGGTATTGGTCGTTTGATATTAAGCGAATTAAAACCCCCGTCTACGATCTACCTCCTTGGAGATGTCCTCTGATGTCGCCGCGCGGCACTCGGAATAAATTTTTGGAGCGAGGTCCCGCTGCGATTCGAGAGTTTGATGAGATCATGTTGAATTATCAAAGCTCCAGATATGAAATAGACGGGGAGCACTCTTGAATGATTATTCGCCGCTTTGACGTCAGTGAATTTTCATTTGGGAATCCAGAGGACTTTCTATCGATTTTAATTTGGAAATTAGGACTCGAGTTCCGGTTGAGTTTTCGTTCTGAGATGCTTCCGGTTCTAACGGAAAGAGGTAATTCTTTATAGCATAAATGTTGCCCTCTATAAATTGCTTTTGAAAATGAACACTCGAACAATAATTTTTTGAACGAGGCAAGTTATTCTCGGGAAAAAAATATTCTGAGCTGTTCATTAATTGTACAAATTTAAAAGTTAATGTTTACGAAAAGGTCGATGCACTATATTTTAATTTTCCATTTTTATTACACTATGTAAATGATTTTGATTGTGTGGAATTTTTGAGGCTGTGTCTGGCAGAATCATCGAATCAGTGGTCAGATTATTTATCATTGGTCTGGCTGAGGGAAGCTGGTTATGAAGTATCGATTAATACTTACCCCTCGTTTCCGGCGAACATTGGCGTCTACCAAATGGCCTGGGAAGAGTGTCTGGAAAGCGTACCCTCTCTCTTTCAAAGAAAACAGTGGACTCCGTCGCGGAATATTAATGAACCTTGTCACCGTGAATATTAATGATCAAAATAATGAAAAATTATCCGATCTGTGGTAACCCCTAGTGGTCAATCTTGCCCCTTTTTTCTGCAGCCTGTTACGCTCTCCAGCCAGCTATGATTAAACTTCAAATTCTGGACAGATGAAACATATGAGAATCAGAAATCAAAAATTTAAACGGAATGTAGAATTAAATTTATAATAAGTGTAATACAAAAATATAAAACTTAAATGTCTGCTTTACTGCACCAGGTAATATAATTCGCAATAATAATTAGCACTAATTGATATAGCAGTAATCATTACTGTAACGAGTGGAAAATATAAAATTTTAATGTCTACTCCATGATACATGGTAATATATGTATATCGCAATATTAATTCGCTCTAATGCATATTGCAATAATCATCTCTGCAACCACCTGAACGCAAAAATACAAATTTTTAACTCCTCTTCAATGATAGGTGGCAATAATCGTTCACTACGACAATTTATAGTAATTTGCATTAATAATTTGTCGCATACGATTTACGATAATTTACAGGAACAACATTTGTGATAGAAACCACAACGATTCGTTCGGTTTTGGAGGGTTTCATCAATTCGTTTATACATCAGAGCCCTTCGCCAACATTTCGGATCCGTTAATGTACGACTATCGCTCGTTCGAACAATCGTAGAAACAATTTATATATTCGGCTACTTTCTCCACAAATGAAAAAAGTTACGGTCAAAATTAGCGAATTTCAAGCATCAGGTAATCCAATTCAGGCGCTGTTGAACAATAGGTAAATGCTCGAGCAGAGATCGGACAAATTAAATTCTCCCGCTATTGGATCTGAAAAGTCAGATTTTTTAACTGCAAATTTTTCTGTAGGCTTAAAAAATAATTAGTGACGTTTTATATTTATATTATTATTTTATAATATTTTGATTTGATCCATGGTGGATTTTGATTTCTCGGCCGTTTTCAATGAATTTATTTCTGATTTAAAGTATATCATTTATTTAATTTTGACTTTGATTTAACCAATACTTTTCTGTGAATATTTTTCAATGGAATTTTTAAGCAATTCATTTCAGCACCTGATATAATGATGCTGAACAAATTTTGAAGAAACTTCGGGATATGTTGGAGTCCAAATTGTCCACTTGGAAGACATCGACAATATTGTATCATGGCCGATATCCGCTCGTAGGTACCGGCCTTTGTTCTGCCCGCGACACTTATCGGGCATCCGATATTTTCGGAAAACGCGTTTCATCGTCGTCCACGTTCGCTGGTTTCGACGAGCTTAACAGAGTTCATCGTCGACAGCCACTTTGACAGTGTCATCACGTTTAATCGGCCCTACAATTCCGAGAGAGATTTCCGAAAACGAATCACGTTTTCATTAATTAACCCCGTGAGATTCAGCCTTTGATTGCTTCATTGGACCGCCGGTGACTAACGATAAAGTCTACATAATTCATTCTGCGATATAAATACTGAATACTCAAATTGTGATCTGGATTTTTATTCATTTCTCGCATTTCTTTTTTTTTTTACAACAATTCGGCATTCCAAGTTATGCTCATCGTCTACTCGTTATCACCAGGGCGATTGATAGCACGACTTCCTGCGGCGTACCCGAACACGGCCGTCCAAAACCCCGCAAATAATAATTACGATCGCGTGTGAGCTGGTTATTAGCACGAGTACCGGAAACTGCCTCCGTTACTAATGATTATGTTCGTTATTCAAGTAGCAGCCATTAAGAGTGCCACTTAATCAGCACCACTTTGCAAAACGTGTTGCCGATCCGGTTGATCTTCTAAGAAATCTTGCAAAAATCGAACGAAAAACAAAGCTCTCGATGAAGGTGCGATCTCCATTGCGCGTCTGGACGCAGAGTTTTGCGATCCATACTCTATTCGTCATACCTCTCTGTAGTGCCTCTGGATGCACAAGTTTGCGTTCCTATGATGCAATTTGGTCCCTCTTTCCTTGTTTTTACCAAGTTTTCAGCGCTTTTTTATTAGCTCGCTTTCTTCTTTGTCTGTTTTTTCGGTACCAATCTTGCAATTGATTTTAAACTAACTTCCCGAAATGAACTAGAGACTTGACACGTTCCACATAGCTCAGAATTAGGTGAAAATGCAATATTACAAAAAAAATTAAAGAGGCCGCGTTTAGGATTTATACACTATTTTTAAATATTTTAAATAATTTAAATATTTTAAATATTTCTACTCCACTACTCACTCCCACTCCGACTCATATCCAATCCACGGACCCACTTCGGGCAACAGGAGCTCAGTGTATTTACGTACGCGAAGGTAAATAATAATAAATAATTTCTACCATCCACTGTTCGTTCACGCAACCGCTCTCGTTTGTCTCCGATATTCACGCGTGTGAATTCCATTGACTTTATTGGTGCTTTGAAACCGATAATTTACAGTAAGCTTGGTGAGTATATAAAGTATTAATAAAGAGTGGTACAAGTATTAACACAAGACTAAAAAGCTGGAAATAATTATTTTATACTTTTTAGTCTGTTTTTAAAAACGTGGTATATTAAAAAAATTTTTTTTATTTAAACAATTAAGATATCGTAGATAGTAGATGATCGTAGAAGGTAAAGAGTGTAGAAGATTCAAATATTTGAAGAATTCCACCAGAAAATTCCGAAAGAAATGAAACTAAGAATGTGTTTTCTTACTATGCTTATTTATGTTCATTTTTCTGAAAATGTTGTTTTAATTTCTTTAAAAATATTTTTCCCTGAAATAAAATACAAAAATTGACTTTCTTTCATGTTTTCATCCTAATTAAAAAAAAAAACATGCATTGAAGCTTTAACTTACTGCAATGAACTTATTGCATTCACTGCAGACGATTATAATTTTGAACGTTTCTTTTAATCATATAAATACGAGAGATAAAATCGTAATTAGTTTCGCGTTCTTGCAGCTGGCGAAATGGAGATTCGCAGCATTATCGCCGAGTGTGCAGAGCTGTGGAAGCGTGAAAACAATTTAGCTCGGCCACGGTGCGGCAATGTATCTAAACACTCGAAAAACGGTATCTTTAAGGATCGGTGGGATTTTATTGGCCATTACCGCGAGCACAGAGGACACGACAGCGAAACAAAGTGTGTACCGGTAAAACAATGCCTCGGGTATCCGCAATAATAGCCGCATTGCGTAGAACGTTACCGCAATCGCATGATGTAAACGGCCGGTTACATCGAACCGGAACCAAAGGAGGGTGAAAAAAATTCTCGGGCGTTAATCTACTGTAATTGCACGTCTAGAATTCTAATACCACCCGGCGAGAGCTTGGACGTGCTTATTATTCAGAGACGTGTGCGACGTCCACCGCGTGAGACATCCCTTGAATGCACCGCGGGAAATACGAGCTTTATTCTCAGCCAGTATGAAATACCCACGAGTCATTTCACTTCTGGGAAAGAAATTATGTTCGACAAAAGGTACGATTTCCCGCGATCCTTCTTGTTTAATGAACTGTCCACCTGATTCCTCCGGGCAACTCTGGTTTTACTTTTTCACGTAGCACGAGGATGGGCGTCAAGGATTTAAAAGTGTCTAAACGTGTGCTTAATTTTGTGGAAAATATTTTTGATTGGCAAAGAAGACCTAAATCTTGGTTTAATTATTGTGGAGCCACACAATAACGAAAATGAGTAATTACAATTCAATTCAGTCCTCATTTTTATTCCATAATACGACTAAAAAGAATCGTACGTCAAGTTTGAAGGTATCGTTAGAATGGCAAGACTTCAATCTTTAAATTCATGGAAGATTTATTCACGAAAAACATTGTATAATGTTCTAGTAATTCTGTGGAAAATATTTTTGATTGGCAAAGGAGACCTAAATCTTGGTTTAATTATTGTGGAGCCACACAATGACGAATATGAGTAGGTACAAGTGGGTCGCATGCGATAGATAATTGATGCATTTTGCGCCCCACGTTTTTCGTTTTAAATCTCACAAATATTTTCACAGCTATTCAAAATTCACAATCACAAATTTTCAGGACTATCTGTACGAGGTTAGGAATCTGTATGGCACTAAGAAAAATTATTTTATACTTTTTAGTCTATTTTTAAAAACGTGGTATTTTTAAAAACTTATTTTTATTTAAATAATTTTTATTCCATAATACGACTAAAAAGAATCGTACGTCAATTTTGAAGGTATCGTTAGAATGGTAAGACCTCAATCTTTAAATCCATGGAAGATTTATTACGAAAAACATTGTATAATGTTTCTACAGAGGTTTCACTTTGTTCTCGTCTGCGACATCGTGCGAAAATATCTTCGAGGAAAATAAATATCGGTGTCCTGAAGTCGAATAGTCAAGATATAAAATGAGTCGATGTTTATTGCTATACGATTGTTTTTCACGAAATCACAACAGGTTCAATATCGTCAGAAAATTTTGTGATATTCTTTGGTACTACATCTTCGATGTAGTACAGTTAATTTTTCATTAATTTTGTTGCACAAAAGTTTTGAGGTATAAAGGGCCAAGTGTATTATTGCTATACGATTATTTTTCATGAAATTACAACAGGTTAAATATCGTCCGAAATTTTTGTGATATTCTTTGGTAATATATCTCCGATGTAGTACAGTTAATTTTTCATTACTTTTGTTGCACAAAAGTTTTGAGGAATAAAGGACCAAGTGTATTTAATATTAACGTTTGACGGGTCGTGCAGAATTTCGCGCAGACGCGGCTCGATGGACGGTTCATTTGTTTCCGCGCGCCGGCTAACAATGGCCGCGAGAAAGAGACAGAAGTAGCTAAAAAGAAAGAAGAGCGAATTTTTACTTGGCCCTTAACTTTCCGTGCAAACGTAAAAATACATTTCCGCGGGCCGGAAATCCTGGCTCTCAAACCGTTACGTAATAAAAATAGCCGGCGGCCTGTCTTCGTTAAAAACGGCCTTAACGCTTCTTTTTTAACACTTGCCCCGGCAGCTACGCGTGTGTATACGGCCGTTGTAAAATTTTACGATGGAGGAACCAGGGGATGGAAAACGTAAAAAATTGGTCGTCTACTATTTCGGACATTTGCCACGTAGCAATGTTCGCGAAGGCAGCTGGTTTGCAACGATCCGGATCAACTATCAGCCCCGGACACATTTTGTCTGTCACGGTGTTCGACTCGCTGGGGCTTTCATTTGTCACCGGTTTTTATTCCCCCGACGGCGGGGATCGCCGACTTATTATCAAAGATTAATGAGCCGGGGAAAAATTGAAAAATTGACAGACTCCGCTGAATCCCGCTTCGCCAAATCGAATTCGAGAATCTTCTCTCGCAGACACTTCTGCAAATGCAGTATCCCTTTGACAGAGAAATGTTGAAATTTGTTACATGACACACCGAAGGGTGAAAGATTTTTTTAATTAATTGCTGTTTGAAAATTCGATCTAATTCAATGCTGAAATCAGTCAGTCATTTTTGAAAGTCAGTGCTGAAAATTCTATTTGAATTAATGTTTAAATCAATTTGAAATATTTTTGTAAATAAATATTGTTTGAGCTGACCAAAATTAGGTTAGCTGTTTTAATTTTTCTTGGTAGAGAAATTATATAAGAATTCAACATGTAGCTAGACTTGTTCCTTGAAAATTGTTTTATTGTAACTTTCACCGGAAAATTGATAAAATATCTTTGAACGTTCATTTTTCAAACTCTAGTTAGGTTAGCTGTTTTAATTTTTCTTGGCAGAGAGATTATATAAGAATTCAACATGTAGCTAGACTTGTTACTTGAAAATTGTTTTATTGTAACTTTCACCGGAAAATTGATAAAATATCTTTGAACGTTCATTTTGCAAACTCTAGTTAGGTTAGCTGTTTTAATTTTTCTTGGCAGAGAGATTATATGAGAATTCAATATCTAGCTAGACTTGTTCCTTGAAAATTGTTTTATTATAACTTTCACCGGAATATTGATAAAATATCTTTGAACGTTCAGTGCATCTGTTGGTGAGCAGCACGTGAGGGTTAAATAAAGTCGCCAATAAGCGAAGAAGCAGGATCCAATTTTGCACAAGTACGTCCAGATTCCCTATCCGAAATTCAGCCTCGAACTTCGCCAATCTGTTTTCCTTCGTCGTATTGAATTGTACAGAGCGCGCTCATGCATCGAATCAGTCGGGTAAATAGGACAAGTTATGTCTTTCGTTTCGATAGGAAAACGTGTAGAAGTAAAAATTGAAAAGAAAATACATCCACTGTATGCAACTGCGAGCTTTTGTCACGGAAATATATATACATATATAATTTTAAGGTAGATCGATCGTTCGTAGGCTTTAGGAACATTTTAAAGGAAAAATAAAGAAAACAAACCAACATTTTTCCAGGGGCGTACGAAGCGAGAAGTTTAATGTGTGTATGTGTTCGTATAAAAAAGGAAAGGAACGTACGGGTTCCATTTGAAACGAAGGTGCAATTGCACTTCGCTGGTACATCGTTGCACTTGCGAACAAAGTGACGGCACGAGATAAAAATAGACTTTACCGCAACATTCAACCTCCTCTTTTCGCTTTTCTTACCTGTGTGGTGTACACTTTAACACGCGAAAACATTCCATTAGAAGACCACATGATATTGCATCTCGTCTTTGCGGAACGAACGCACAAGAAAATTGGATATAGGAAACAGGATATTTAGTGATTTCATGTGTCTAAATGAATTTTTAATCCTCAAGCATAATATTTAAAGACGTCTAAATAAATGAAGGAATTATCTTTTTTATGGAGAACATCACGAAATGTTGCTGGATCAACTGGTCCATACCGACAGTTTTTATTGGATTCCTCTTCGTTAGAATTGATACAAACAATTTTGATTCCTCTTCCCTGGAAGTTAAAATTTCAAATTTTTATTTACTTTCTCTTCGTTAGAGTTGAAATAGAAAATTTTTATTGATTCCTCTTCGTTAGAATCGAAGTAGAAACTTTTCATTTTGTTCCTCTTCGAAATAGAATATTGTTATTTGATTCCCCTACGTAAAAAATTAAATAGGTATATTTTATTCGATTCTTATTTATTATAAATGACATAGAACATTTTTATTCAGTATAAATATTCTCAGGCGACGTATAAATACATTCGAAACATTCATGTCGTTCAGTAGTCGCACGAAAGGTACTACAATGAATTTTTTATGTGCATGGTTTAAGGGTAGCGCTAGGGGTGCAAGCGCAACCTTAAAAGTCACCCCGTATAATCCTCCCTTCCGGAGGATGGAATCGAGCCACGATACAATTCGGTAGAGCACGATGGAGAAACGCGAAGGCATTATTACCCCACTTTTTCAGCGAGCTTCCGCCAGCGAAATCGGCATTTTTCACCGCATGGCCCTTCAAACCACCCTTCGCGCCGTTATCGACGGGGTTGAGTGGTAAATCTCGCACGTAGCCACTCTCGAAAATCCTTCTAATTATTGTAACCGGTCCCCGTGAACTTGCCGACGTATTTAAAAGGCACTCACCTCGTAATTATAAATTTTATACTTACACATCCGACCCGCAACCCCTCTCCTACCCTTTCAAGGGGGTTGAAAGCTGGTCCCTGTAAACGTCGCGCTGCAAGGGTAATAAACTGGAAATACGGCCGAGCGACGATCTTTCGACGAGCTATATATTTTACGGATTTTCTTTAACGAAACGAAATTCCCCGCTCTATTTACGTTCTACTGTCGTAATAAACATCTTGGAATTCTGCGGAATCGTCAACCTCGCTTTTAAACTGCACTCAAAATCCATGTATCATTTTTTAAATCCGACGCACGGTATTATTTTTCATATTTACCAAGATATTTTCCAAACGTTCCAATCCATAAAAATTCTGGTGGTGTAAATATTATTTTAAATCGGCTAGCATTTTTTGAAAATCTAAATCTGCTCGGAATACTGTAGCATGCAATTGATGACAATAGTTTTTATTTTGCAAAAAAAAAAATACGGATGGTATACAATACAGTTGGATCTCGATTATAAACCAATACGCGTTTAAATATGATGACTTTATGAAGGGAAATTGATTGTCGAAAATAAAAGATTTATTTTGGAATATAATGTATATTTTAATTATGACCCTCGTGGATCTCGATTATCCATGGGCCTTAATTTATCCGGGCAGTTTGTCTCTTGATCAAACCGGTTAATCGAGGTCGTAGTGAACTCGTAGAAAATCATGGTTGAAAGCGTCGAATTCGCATAATCATCCACGGATTATGATAGTCCAGCGGGTTTGAAAATTCCGATTAGAGTCAATAGGTGACCATCGAAGTGACGAGGGATGAAACGAGACCGGAAAGCCGGTCGTCATCGTTGTCGGTGGCGCTCGTGTTAATTTGCTTTAATGATCGCTGGCCGAAATAGAAAGGGCGCGGCGTATAATTGCTGAAGGTCCCCTCGTTGCCGCGTTCCAGTTACATTTTTTCTCTCTCCCTCTCCCTTTCGTTCTATCCATCTCTCCCTGCAGTTCCGGCTGGCAGAAATTCTAAAGACACTTATTTCGTGAGCTTTGCCCGCTCCTTCGTGTAACAATGACTGCACTTTGCGCGCGCGGCAACTTGACCCACTTGCCGCCTCTTTTCTTCCTATTTATTTTTTAACTTGCGCGGGGACATGCGCCGCGATTAACACACGCGCGCCGCACCCGCTCGGCCCCACTCCTCTCCGTTCCGCTTTGCTCTACGAACACACATATTCCAGCGGCGTTTTTGTTCGAACGCCGCGAGATACACTAACGACGAACGAATTTCTGCCGTGATCAGTTTTTCCCTGACCAACTGGAATTGGGTAGTACGACTGCTGACTCGACAGTCGTAACTCAATAGCGGCTCGAACCCATCACTCATGCCAACCGTCGAACCAACGAATTTCGATTGTTACTCCCTTACGCGTTCATCCCTACCTGAACCAGCTACTTCGCAGATTTTCCGGTATACAGGGTGGTTTGTTTGAAGTTTCGCTCTATTTTACACTTGCTCCACTGTATACTAACCTGTATGTTGTCTGATCATTTGTAGTCTAATACTACTTGTACTAAAATTTTCTAGTAAATACTGAAAGTATTCGAACTTTATTTTCAATCATTTCGAAGCACGTCAGACGATGTAATGAGTAATATAAATCACCAACTAAATTCGTATAAACAGAAATTCCCTCTAATTGCTAATTAGTTGAATAACTATACCCTTGATACAGACATGTATCATTGATACCCATCGACGCAATAGATTACAAACTTGAAATTAAACTGTTGCAATCCACATAATTCGCAATCAAGAACCCTAATATCAATAATAGGAAAAATTATGTAAGCAATCGAATCTTGCTCAAATCTTTTCAATAAAATCCTGGCTACTATTCGCAACAATTCTAGTGAAGTATAAGAACTCGTTGCACTTTGTAGATCATCAATAGACTGGAGATTTTTGTACTAAGTGAAGATTTTCTAACCCATTTAGAACAAATAATAATAATTTTAATAAATTGGAAATAATATGACAGTTTTGCATGTTCATTTTTATCATAAACGCATGAAACGAGCGATCTAGCAAAACATCTTTACATTCTGGAGAATTGTAAAATAGAAAATCTGAGATCTGTCATTCTGACGGGTTTGGTTGTTCGCGTGTAAATAAATCAGCTTGACGCAGGTTGCCGCTGAAATAATCCACTGAAAAATCTTCGGTTTAATTCCCGTGTGCGCAGAACAAAGAAACCCAGGACAGTGTAAACCTCCGACCAATAAAACACTGCCTCGAACGGAACACCGTGAAAATACGAAAGTAGCCGTCATTTCTCACCCCTAATTCCCTCGTCGTCACGATTTTTCCAAGGTATCAGTACGCCAAAAAACTTTCGCCAAGAAAACCGGCTCCAACCACCGTTCCGTGTAACACGTCGCCCGTTTAATATTCATAAAAACATTTTCTCGCGTAACGCGAAAAACTGCGCAAAGAAAGATTTGCTAGTTCCCCTTTGAATCCTGGATAAATTAGTTCCCGTCCTCTATCTTCACAACCAACATCTTTGCAAACATAAATCTGTGTTATTGATGCGTGTTTTACAAGTTCATTGCAAATATAATGCACGAACGGAATTTCACTCGAAACACGTTGGTTGTTCGTACCCATCGCCGCGTATTTATTACGTTCCGAAGATACTATAAATCCCAGTAATCATTAATAAAAACCTTCATTTTACGCGCAATAAACCATTCTTCGCGATGTAAACGCATAAAATCCGGAGTTTGTTGGTGATTTATGGAGGCGATTGTAAAAATGGTATTTCGCGGAACGAAAAAATTGATCAGAAATAAATTCTTTACAGCACGATAAATTCTTTGGAAATGCGAGAATTAATGAATCGCGAATATATGGTGCGTTCTTTCGATGCTACCGCAGTTTCGAAAATCTATTATGTCGAAGTGGAGCACAGAATCGTATTTAAATCGAAGACAATCAGCCGTATTCCAGAAAAATTGAAAATAAATCATTCTATAGACTCGAAATAAGAGACTTTTGTTCTTCCATCAACGATACAAATTATTTCCCTTATTCTAAATTATACAGTGACGTATGGAAAAATTTTCATGCACACTTTTCTCATATTGATTGGATTTTTATACGTACGTGACTTAAAAATTTATATTATTAATAAAATATTATATACAATAACAAAAAAAAATTATATTGTATCCTATATTTATACAATTTCTCCTACCTTACTTGAACCTTACTTAAATCAAATTGTTATTTAATGAAACCAAAACTGATTTTTAGTTTTCTTTAGTGCGTTACATTAAATATTAAATTTCTAAACCTGTTCAAAAAATAGTGTTATCTAATGATGTACGTGGCGATGAAATGTATTAATCGTGGTTACTGAAATTTCCCCAGAAAATTAGATCATCTTACACGATCCCTATGCCATAGATCTGCAACCTAATTATCGCTTTCGAGGCATTCTCTCTCGACGTGGCAGGAAACCGTGTAAAATACAGTTGGAAATTAATCTGTTACACGGCGAGGCTATAAAGCATTCGATCGTGCATATCGCAGGGACGAATGCTCGGACTTGAACCGCAACTATCTGCTTAAGTTTCGACATAAATACGTCGTGGCGGCGCGATGCAAACAGGAACCACGTGTCTCGTTTCGTTACGGCCGCGCGGGGCCGGAAATTAAATGCAGATACCTACCCCGATGCTCATTTCCAGCTTTCGTAGTTAACTGCCAGTTTATCAGGACACTGCTCCGCGAGGGCCGTCGATTAAGAACACAGATACAATTATCTCTTATTTTAGCACGTCCACCGAAAATTTAACAAAACCCACCGAATCTATCTAACAAAACAAAAGCTACACGATACAACAAAATTTTCGATATTTGTACTACGACCATTTTGTTAAAAAAAATAGTACAGCAATGTACCTGAAATCATTTCGAAGCTTGAAGCCTTTTCTTTCGCAATCTATCGTCCACTTTCATTTAAGATGTCTTTTCGTGATCAACTAACTGGGAAACTGAAGACACTTTTTTGGTTCAAAGTGTTGCGGATTGAAACGTCTTTGAAAACGTTGAAAAAATTTTCAGATGACTGAAACCAAAGCAGAATTAAAGATTGAAGCTTCCCCTTTACAACGAGTGCTTGAAACTTGATTTACGGTTTTTTGTAGTTTATTTATTGAGCTTTGAATGAATAATGAAATGATAAACAGAAAAGAATGAAAAGATATCGTACAACAATTTTTAAGAGCTGGTTATAAAGAGAAGACTTCAGCTTTCAAATCAGTAATAGTCTCAGTATGGTGAAGAATTTTTTAAAATTCTTGGAAACGTTTAAATTTTCATCTACTACATCGTGCATAAATATTCTAGATAAAATGGGTTAAAATTTATGTCTGCACTATTATTTTCACGAAATTATTATAAATCAAATGTTGAACTCACTGCACAATTTCGTCCACAAAGTGAAGATCAATAATTCACCGCAGTAACGCGTTAAAACATGAAAAGCTCCTCTAATGCGAGCGATAGTCATTAATTTAGCACGACTGGCCTAAGAAGCATAATCGCTTAATATTCATACGCGTGCTTAATCAGAACATCGTTGAAAGCTGCGTGTTGCACGATCAATATTTATCGCTTGTTTAATTTAGCCAGGAAATTGAAAAGAAGTTCGCAGGGAAGCTACGAAATTAAATAGCGCGTACGTAATTGACGGAAATGAAGACAAAAGCCTATTTGAAACCTGCCTGTTCCGCGATGCCGAAACACAACATTCTTCTGCTTGGTTCCTTTATTTTCCGCACGGTTCCTTTCCCGCTCGCGGAAGAGAAACTTCGGTCTTTCTCTTCTTCCATTTATTTATCGCATCGGGGAATATCGCGCGAACGGTTTTCTTGCGGTCGATGGAACACCATGAAATATTGCCGGGCCACGTTCCGCTGCTTATACTGGCAATTCATGCTCCCCGGTACCCGATTAGTCCGCGATTTAATATTTTAAAATCGAGGCGACGATTTACGATTTCTCATTAACTGGTTCGCTCTCGATGATCACTCGACTGTGGATTTTCGCGATTGAGTGGATCCGAGAAGTGTTCGTCCGTATTTAAACTGTGATGATGAATCGTCTAACAATTAATTTCGACTTGTTCCAAAGCTGAAATTATTTATTTATTTATTGCTTTAAACCAAATGGTTTATATAGCAAGTACAGTATTATTACATTTGGCTTACATTAAACAGGTTTACATTGTTTCTAAATTCTAATGGAGCATTGTTTAAGGAAATTATAAATTATTTTCAGACCTTTTATATCAGGTTTACATAAGAAGGAACTAATACAAAGAGGAAAACAGTTCTTGTCTTTGAGGAGCTTTGTTTCTAATGTATTACGTTCACTTTCATAGTCTGGGTATTGCCATGTAACATGATTTAGGTTCATTTTATTCAAATATTTAGTTTCATAATCCATCATTCATTTTATTCTGAGATATTTTCATGCTGTACTGGACGAGTAACTGTAAACGCGTTTTTTCCTCGAAAAAATATATTTGTACGTTAATGAGAAATATTCCGTTTTGTCGATCGTAACGAATTAATAGAAATTAGTTTATGTTATCAGCACACAGGTTTGATCCAAAAGTCAAAACCAAAGCAATTTTGCAATTTATAAAATTTTCCTCAACGTTTTGGTCCAAGTATGGATCATTTTCAAGAAAAATTTTGCGTTTTCTATGTGTAAACTGTCTATATTAAGTATTGTAGGAACTGGACTGCAAAATTGCTTTGGTTTTAACTTTTGGATCGAACCTGTGCGCCGATAACATAAACTACTTTCTGTTAGTGAGAAATTCGGAAAAATTTTGTCCGTAACTGAAACTACACAGATTTAAAAATTGAAGTTTTGCACCATTTTTCTACATCGCTTGGTCGAGCTTTGAATGAGAAGTGTAATTCCAACTTTACAGTAAGTAGTACTTGTTCCTCATTTCTGTCCCATAGAGAGTGCAAAAATTTTCGAAAGATTTTGTAGACCTTTGAAATATGAGGCTGCAATAAAAATACGTTCGAGGAAAATGAACGTTGCTTCGCCAAAATCGAAGCTTGAAGCTTTGAAACGATCCCAGACTTATGGCCGCAGCATTTGTTGCTACGAAATAATCACAATTTAAATATCGACGATTTTTCAAGAAATTTAGCGTTCGGGAAAGCTAGGAATTTCGTGTTTCTGTGGAAATGAAATTTACGCAACCGATCGTTTTTGATATCGGATGTCGAATTTATCGCTCGAAAATTACGCGCGCTGTAAATTTCCTATTCCCTTTTCGCAGGTGGAAATTCGTGGCCGATATATCGGCGACGATAATCATCGGCAACGCGTACGTTCTATTTCAGCGGACTCGCCTAATTACATCAAGCTATTATAAATAAACTAACTGCCGTCGCTCCCACCGGAATTATTCGGTTTTAATTACGTGGTGGGAGTGAGAGCGTAAAGACGACGGTAGAGGATCGATTAGAGAGGGCTAATTGAGGAGGATCTCCGGTGTACCGGCTAAAACGTAACGCTGAAGTTAGGCCCGTAACATAATCACTCGTCTTTGACTGCCACAGGCTACGCGTATAATTATCTAATGCAATTTCTGGCAGCGTCATCTCCTATTCAAAGCACGAATTTCGACGTGAATCCGCGCGCTACCAATAGCCTCTGGCCGCCACTCAGGATCGCAAAGCTACCGCCAGATCAAGATCACTATCGTGAACGGACAACAAAGCTTCTATGAAATTGCCCATGGTTGCTTTGTAACCGCGAAAGATCTGGTCGATTGAGTGAAACGCAGCTCGAGGCTACCATATGTAAACATTCGGTTATTTTCCTTGATCAGTATGCTTTTGAATGGGCATCGTTTGTGGCTCGAAGTTTGGGAAAGCAAATGGAAAGCATAAATGGAATTCTTAATAGCTTCTGCACACAAAATATGAAACGTACCAGGATCTGCCACGTTTTATTTGAAATAATATATCATTTTTATTCGATAAATAACATTAAACATCTATCTAATTCAAATCAATTATTTTTACATCATTTTTATTACAAGTACTAGGCTAACTGAGATGTAGAATAATTACTTCATTTTACAGTTATGTACAATCTGTATTTTAGAAGCAGTTGACGATACTGACAAGATCGAATTGAACATTATTTTGGACAGACAGTATATGATAAAGTAAAAAAAACAGAATGGAAAATGATTTCAAATAAATTCCAAGTAACGGAATAATTGAGAAGAAAATTATTTGTAATTGTTTTGAATATTTAACCAAATGAAATAATATCCAAGTCTATTTATCACGCGAAAACGGCTTATTCATCTCACTTGTCGCAGATGTAAACAATTTTTATTCCGCATAAAAATCCGTAGTTATTGTTAACCGAAAAGCGATCTGATTCTACACCGTGCGGTCAATTATTCTGCTTGTTTGGTCCTATCCATTTCGTTCCCCAGCAGTCCAGTCTTAAATTTCGTGTAGCGTGTCGCTGGCAGGTTGAAAGCTCCGTGATCCCGAGCCGTTGAAGGGAAAATAACCGGGACCGATGGGGTAAGAGTAGGAGAGAGAGAGAGCGAAATATGGGGGAGGGATGGAGAACGTTTTCCACCATGCAGAAGAGGGAATTTCGCCGGCGAAATTCTCGTCGACCAACCGCCAATTTCCTTCCGCTTTCTGCGCCCTGTTCTGCACGGCCCACATTTCCTCGTAGCCCGGGTGTGCACACATCGCGCGCGCCGGATATTAGAGTTTTATTGTCACGAGACACAATTATGTCTCCACTGTTTGCCGTCATTTCATTGTTTTCGTCTGGAATCCGTCTTTGACGACCGGGGCCCTCCATCATTATGTTCTCCCCTCACCCCCTATCGCGGCTCACTTTTCAGCTGAAACTCCGGACCAGAAACTACTCCACTTCGCATTCTCGCCACGCGAGTTATCGGCAATTATCGATCGGAATTTCATTGAATTATTCGAAGAAAATAATTGGACAGTCCCCGGCTACTTTCGCGATGGAACGCTCGATACAACCCGATTCTCTCTGCGATGGTTCGATTAATCGAATTCAGCTACGCCAGGCTACCCGATGCGTTTTTCAGTTGATTATGTTTATATCCAATTTAATGAATTATTCAGTTTTTATGCTCGCGCGGTTCTAGTCGTCTGAAAATAATCGAGAGGAAATTCTGTTCCGAGTGAAATGGAGGCCATTTTGTTCGAATAAAAATGCAAGATTCGTCCACAGTAGCTAGCAGTATTTTTACAAATTTTATCTGTGCGACGCCGATAATGGAATGACCCATCGAACAATATTTTGAGAGAATAATCGATGTTCGTTCGAATAACCGCTGATTTTGTTCGAATAAATTCATAGCTCGTTATCAAATTTTCCGAGTGTATATAATAATTATTTAGAATACGTACTTTCTAAATTTTTAAAATAGATCAAGATAAAAACCATCTATGTAGAAGTTCTAATCTATCCGTGACTCTTGTAAATTAATCCTTTTAACTTCCCGAGCCATGTCGTTTTGTTACACTTTCAAAAGGTTATTTATTATTTCGAAAAAGTCGAGTTCTCTCTGAAAGAGTGCGCGACACAGTACGAATATTAATGGAGGTTGGCGTACATGAAATTTCTATAACAGTCCAGCATAGGTAGTTGCGGCACGTAGGTAACTCCCGACGCAATTACGTTGTACAGCTTTCGGTGTTTGTTAACAAGTTGGCGCAAAGTACACGCGAGGAGGACAGAAGTCACACGGAAATCCCCATAAATTTCGAACAAATATTGAACGCGTTAACGAGCGAAGTCAAAGGAGCGTAATTTTACTGAACACACCCGCGGAAGTTTCAGTGATTCGATACCTACCCGTGGCAGTCGCAACTTTCTTACTCGCCGCGAAGTCGGTCTTGAAAACAGCACATGGAATGCCCACGATGTTTACCACTGCGTCTCGGCTCGGATAAGTTATGGCTAGACTGTGGATCTTTATGAATTTACAGCAAAATTCAGTATACAAAATCCAAAACCGTTGAAGAATTCAGTATACATATATATAATTTCTACTCTATTAAAATCATTGCATGAAGAAATAACATTCAATTTAATTTCAATTTCTAGCAATCGATGCAAACAATTTTTACTTTGCATAAAGATCCGCAGTCTAGTTAGGAGCAAACTGTGGACCGTTATGCAAAACCAAACATTTCTGCGTCAATTACATGAGACAGCAGCTACAAAATAGATATTATTTCTCTATAAAACCTTTTAACCCCATTCACCCTATTCAGATTGTATCAATGAGCATTGTGACCAAGCATGATATAAATCCGACCACGAACAATATATTCTTCACACAAACGCTGCAACCCCTTTTCATCCCATTAGGGGATGAATTTTTTAAAATGCCGAAATAGGTGTTTGATTAATTATATCAAAGAGCATTAAGACCAATTTCAAGCAAATCCGACCACAAATAAAATATTCCTCATAAAAAGTTTCAACCCCTTTTCACCCCCTTAGGGGTTGAATTTCGAAATATCTTTTCTTATTCCTTGTATAGATCATAAAGGAAACCTCTGTGCAAAATTTCAGCTTTCTATGTCCAAGGGTTTAGCCTAGGCGTTAATGAGTCAGTCAATCAGGACTTCATTTTTATTATATATATATAGATTGTATAGTCATCAAATATAAATTTTTTTTATACGTATTGGAATCAATCCTACACGGAAAAATAATTCAAAAAGACATGAAGAAGTTTTTTCCTACGACACACCGTTTCCAAGATAATAGCGATTAAAAGTCAGCTAGGCACGCTAGTAAAACGGCTAACGCGTCTGACTACTACCGACCCAATCTACTTCTCGCGCATCGAGCACTTTCAAAGTCGATTATCTCGTAAACGAGCAGTGATACAAAAAATGGTCACAGGACACTTTCTCCTCAGTTTTTAACGTAGAATAGCCCCGTCCGTCTAGAATTCCAGGAAACCTCTGTCAGTCAGTCAGGACTCATTTTTATATATTATGTATATAGAAGATAGATAACTTGAGCAAGTAGTCCTTCCTTTAACGTACTCGAAGAGCAACCCTTATTCTTCAAAGAGAGAATTGAATCGAGGGGAATATACCCCGTCTTCCACGACAGACACGGAACTTCTCATGTGACACGAATGACGTGTGACAGAAACGTGGGGGAACAGCGTTGCAGAGTGGAGACGCAAGTCCTAATCTGGCGCCTCCGGTGGCGAAAGTGTGGAGCCCCGAGGCGTCGATGTCGCATGAAAAGGGGAGAAAGTCGGCCCGTTTGTCCCCGTTCGCCATTTCCCAGCGGAACGTAAGCTCGCCGATATTTCGCCGCGTAATCCCGGCGAGGAATAGAGCGTCCCGTAACTTCCAATCAACGGTGGGCGAAGTTTTCCCTGGTAAGTGCACGGTGTCCTCGAAAATTACACTTATCGGACTTCCGGGACGAAGCGGAAGAGGCTTCAGGATTGTTGTCGAAGACTCCGGCGCTCTTCAGCAGCGAGTCCCGGGGTATTCCCGTGGAATCCCGTGAAAGAATGCCGGGACACGAAACCGGCGAGTCATGAATAGATGAGAGCTAGATAAAATTGAAAAGTTCGCCGGTTCCGCAGGGATCGTGCACACGGTGTGTCTCTCTGAGTCGTCATTTTTGGCTGCGCTTACTTTCTCTTTCTCTCTCTCTCCCTCTGGGTGTATATATGCGTTTGTTTCTCGTCGCTCTCTTGAAGCTTCCGGCCAGCGGTGAGGCTTATAATTTTCCCTTCCTTCGTTCGACCTCCTCTTGTGCTCCTTTTCCATCCACCTTTTTTTCAGGGATTATGCGAGCGAGTTTATAAGCGGCGCACATTCAACGCTGCCACACGATTTCCGATCTGACGAGAGAAAGAGCCTCTTTAGCGCTCAGCTTCTTCGGGCTACGTGACCCCGTGTGCCTGGCTATCTTTTGATTTTCCTTCTACGGTGCTGTCACTGCTTTTTAGCAATTTCTCCGCGATCCACGGTGAAAGGGAACGGAGATAAGACCGGCGACACGCGGCTGCGCTAAAATTCGAAATTGGACCGACCACCCCAGGCCAATCTCTATCGAGTCATCCGGGAGATGATGCAGCGTGGATGTTTATGCAATTTCCGGGCATTGATGTGGAACAGACAGTCTGTTTCTAAGCGAAAACATACCGCACGAACGTGTTGGCGCACTTGATAATTCTGATAACCGACGAGCTCTTATACGGGATGTCTCTCGGGGTGCAACTCCCAGAATATCTCTAATTTTGACAAAGGAAAAATTTTTTTTGTGATCCCCAGAGGGATTGTTATCAAAGGTTATCGATGTTTATAAATAATAACCTTGAATTGACATTGACTGAATTTTGATTGTTTCATTATGAAGAATTGGAGATGAAAGAAACAATTTTAATCATTATTTGTTTATACTGAATGAATTTTCAGGTAAATCTGTCATTTTTTCCAAAGTTTCTCGATTTAACAATGTTCCGAATGTTTCTTTTGAATCCCCATTATACTGTACCCCGGTTTGAGATATAAAAGTAATGTGGCCGAGGTCATTGGTTTATCGTTAAAAGTTGTGCAGTAAATATGTCCGCGAGCGAGCTGTGCTTGTAGCAGTGCGCGAATGCCAGACAGGAATCTGCACTACCATTTTAATGGCGGCTCGAACGATGTTTGTGTGGATTTTGAAATTCTCATAAAAATTTGAGGGACACTATAAATCACCTACAGATAGAACATGATATTGAACACATTGACTCAGCGACCACAAATATTTTTTTTCGCCAAAAGTAAAAAGAGCCTTAAAATTCCTGGAGCTATTATTTCATTTGAAACTAACGATTGTGTTATCAATTTTCCAGGCAACCATCGCCAGGATCAGGAACAACAGGCACGTCAACGGTCTCCTCGAGTGGGCCGGACGGCGAAAATGGCCAAAGTATCAGTTTGTACCCGGTGGGTAGTTCCGGTCCGCCGCAAGTGGACCCAGCGGCTGTCACACCGATCACGACGACAGCAACGATGTCAATGGCCACACCTGGCACCGTTGCTGGCTCTGGGACCGGACCCAATGTTACCAGAAGCGTGTCAGCACCCTCCGCACCCAAGCCACATGTACAGGTGACCAGCTCTGCGAGCAATCCTGGCACGCAGAGACCCAGGCTAAGGAGGAACATGAGTCGAACGGAGGCGATCAGGAGGTGAGTATCCTCCACAGCTACAAAAAATATTTCAAATAGCAATTTTAACCAGCAACAACGAGTAAACTAATTATCAGGGCCACTTGTACATAGAAAATCACGCTGACCTTAGTATGGCCTTTACCCCCAGATTCAAGGCCAAATTGGCATTATCTTTTATCTGAAAGATTTTTTAAAAAATGATTTATTTTTGAGACATTTGAAGATTCTTTAGACACTTGAGGGTTTTTAAAAAAATGATTTATTTTTGAGATATTTAAAGATTCTTTAGACACTTGAAAGGGACAGATGTGCACAGCTAACATAAAAAAATTTGCCACCGAACAAACAAACAAACAAACAAACAAACAAACAGACAAACAAGAAAGCGAGCTAATAAAAACGTGGTAATAAGTTCTAAACTACAATTAATACAATAGATCTTTGTTTAAAAAAATGTAGATCTAACAATGTTATTCCGGGTTTCATAAGAAATAATGTCATTAATAGATGTAATGCTTTCTACACCACTTCTGTTCTTACCTTCAATAAAATGTTGAATTTACTAAATAGGCATATGAAAAAATTACTTAAACTCGCAATTAAAGACACACATAATTTATATAAATCTTTGTTAAAAAAAATTGTAGTTTAAAACAATTGTCGATCGAGATTCAGAGAACTGTTATAAAATAAGTTCATTGATACAGCAGGGAAACATGAAATTATATAAATTATCTTCATCATTATGTTTTATCTGAAAGATTTTTTAAAAAATGATTTATTTTTGAGATATTTGAAGATTCTTTAGACACTTGGAGGGACAGATGTGCACAGTTAATATAAAATAAGTTCATTGATACAGCAGAGAAACATGAAATTGTATAAATTATTATTCGTGCAATAAATGACTTTTCATGTCGTACAACGTCTCCGTTGGCTAAAAATTAAGTATTGATGCTCGTAGAGTGAAACCGCTAATATATCGTTTCAGTTACATCAAACGCGAAACCGCGCAATTCTTCGGCGTGGACGAGGAGTCTGAGACCGCTGAGAGACAAAGATGGCTGGACCGAAGACGGAGAATGGCGTCTAGGAAATACGGTGCCCTTGTTCCGGAACACAGACCACCGGATCCTGATATTACAAGGGACGTGCCAGATACCACGGATCTGCCAGAGGTAAGCTGCCTGGTTATTAACCTTTCGAGTATGATGAGCTGCCGTGTTTGACAACCCGCCGGAAGTCACATTCCCCTGGGAGCTTAATTCCAGACACTTAATTATTGTTTATTTCCTCCCCATTCGCGAACCCAGAAATACCTCTCTTGAATTATAGATAACTCGTTATCCGAACTCGATGCTCAGCAATTACATTTTCTGTCAATTCTCGACTTTAATTTTGAAGAAGTGCATCTTCTATTTGAAAAATTCTTTTTATAGTAAACGTGAAATTTATGCGAATGATTTTACACATACAACGATATTTTTTTTATTATCTTATGTGAACGTTGGAGAGGGCTTAATTAATTATTTAAGAGACACCTTTGAAGTGAATTTTCAACTTTAACCAGTTTCATATAAGTAAAACCGTGGAAGTAATGCGAATGATTTCAACGTAGAACGATTCTGTAGACCCTTTAGAATACAACAGTATTTTTTGTATAATATTACGAACATTCTTATATGTTCAATTCATTTTTAAAGGCACTAAGACACTATCGACGTTTCTTTTTGTACCATAGAACTCGACAGAAATTTGTTAATTCGGAGTTTAAGTTTGCACATACAATTCCACGTGCAGTTCAATTGTCGAGCTCAAACATTGAGCTATTGGCTCGAGTCCCATTAAAACTTGTTCAGAACGGAAACGCGACATGCGCCCGTGAAGTTTTGTAATAGCGTGGGAAGTATACTTTTGTTTACTTTTTCCGGAACAGTTTCAGTAACTTCGAGCTACGTTTTTGCGCGGAAGTGCTGTATAAAAAGAACTGCGTCTTCGTGTAGAACGAATCGTTTCCCATGAAAATTGTGCCGTACAACAACCGTAGACGTTGTTCTTCGTTATGAAATGGACTCTTGAAATTTTTCTACCGCGACCTAAAGCACTGGAACTGTACATTTTGAAATTTTCTTAGGTGTTTCAGCGTCTATTGACGTTTGTATGAATTAAAAATATTGTTTTACTCTTAAATTAATATCAGTCTTTGTAATATCATATTTTATAGTTCCTCTGTTTGTTAGAACTATTAATATATTAATATATAATATAATATTATATATAATATAATATTAATATATAGTATAATAGTATATATAATATAATATTAATATATAATATATAATAATATATTAATATATTCATTTCTTATCAGTAAACCGCGAGTCTTTATGCAAAATAAAACTTTATACCATTTACAAGAAGACATTAAAAGTTCGACTGTTTTAAATTACACTGAATTGTCATGAATATTAGTATCCACTAATAAGGCGTCAGGTGTTTCTTTTGTTATGAATAAAATTATTGTTACTAGGGCGTTACACTGAGAAGATGGCAACAACCGGTCAGAAGGAAAGATTCTGTGGCAAGAATGACGCTTTCTGGTCTCCACTACGTCGTCGAGGTGAGTTTTCGATAAATTATTCAATTACATTCGATTAGAAAATTAATATCATCCAACGAATAATGTTTGAAAAAATAACCTTAGAATATAAAATTACTTGGAAGAAAAATAATGCCATAAACTCGAGCATTAAATTGTAAGATAAACTTAATCTTGAAATCCAACGCAGACTCACGAATTCATTCTTACATAAAATTTCCGGGAACGCGAGCTCCCAGCAATCGCAGATTCGGATCAGTATAAAACTCTGCAAAACAGTTCTCAAGCTCGCCGGGATCATAAATTCCGAATGGTGCAAAATTCGAAGCCGGGTCTAATTATTTCCCACTCCCTCGCTCGCGTATCTCAAAGGATTAAATCGCAATAAAACTTCCGGGGATCGTGAATCTTCGGCGGAGACGGTGGGATCTGTTTCCGCGTCTCATTTCCGGTTATGGCCGATGGAAGTCAAACCAGAAGAGAGTAGCCACTTAATCTACGTTACCGATGTACCGTTCTGGGGGGAGTTCAGCTGCCGACGAGTTAAGTTCTACGCTTTCCCAAGGAAGCCTTGCACGAGATCATTAAGCTAACGAGGCAACGGTAACCCTCCCTTCCGGTTTTCGGGGATCGGCCTGCGCTCGTACTTGCGCGAAAACGCAATTCGCTGGCTTTGATATCCGGCGAACTTGCGCACGGCGTCGAGCGAGCGCTCGGTTAGTTGCTGCTAATTTCGGACGCGCGTTAATTGCGATCGGCAATCTGCGTTCATTAGGGATTTCGCAGGATTCCCGCTTAACGAGACTCCAATTGCTTTCGGTCCTTCCTTTCGCGTGCTTCGGACTTATTTTCTCGGCAACCTTGAATCACTGTCACTGATCGAATGATTAGACTCGCAGAAATCTACCATCTCATCTGTACTACGATTCAATTCTTTTCTCTGTATTAACACTAGATTGCCTAAAGAAGTCATTTTGACTGCTTTTCAATTTCAATTAGAAAAACAATTGTGTATATAATGACACAGCTTCTTAGAATTTTGTGACTCTTTGGACAACATATAAATGCGTTTATTAATCATTGTAGTTGCCTCCCCTCCTCTTTCATTTCCGGTATATATATGTATTATACCTGTATTGCCCAAAAGAAGTCATTTTGACTACTTGGGAGATTTTAAATAATCGAATGAATTTTATTATTGAATTGCGTAAATTTCTTATATGACCAGATCGGCTCCGAATTCGCATAACAGTTTATATATTTTTTGATTACCGTCTTGTAACCTGATTACCTTGTCGATTACCTGATTGTAGGATCACTTACTGTAATCGATACGCTTTGATAGAGTGGGAGGACCGCGAACTTATTAATAACTTGTCGTATGACTGTAAATAATATAAGAAATATTAAAAATTAATTTTAAACAAATTTCTTTACACATTAGTTATTCTTTCACAATAGAGTCATTTTGATTGCTTTGGGGCAATTTAGGTATATACTAAGTTTCAGTTTTTCTAGTGTTCAGCACATAGCAGCTATGGCTTTACTAACCAATTTTATTTCACTTATTTTTGTACCTACTGCCTTGAGCCCTTCTTATTGGAGCTTATTATAAGAATTATATGGACAGTTTGTAGGCGGAAATTAGTTCGTTATGTTGAGACTCGTAGCCGTGAGTCAATTTTAAAAAATGCTTCATTGAGTCTCGAGTATAGCGCAAGATTCCCTTTCTAGCGTTAATCAAATGTTCATTTAAAGATTCTTATTCCATGATGCTCAAAGAGTATTTGCTGATCGTCACAGCTAATTTTGGGATTTGGAAAAATTGGCTTACCTCCGCCATCTTTACTGCGATTTAATTTTTTCATCAAAGCATCAAATTCTTGATATTTCGGCTAAACATCTTAAACTCTGGGGAGGACGCAATCTTGTGTTATGTGGCAATTCATTGTGAATACAAACGTTGTACAAATTGTTTTTTCTTCCACGTGATATCAAAATTAATTGTAAAACGTGAATTAAAAATAATTCATTAAAATGATTGCACATAAACACGTACTATTTGCAAATTTTTATTGACATATTTATTTATAAGTGGTCGCTGCAGAAGAGAATAGACATTTAATTTTTAATTAAATATTAGACGTTTCCATATTAAAATGAAATTGCACATTCACAATTTCAATATCAAAAGAGTGCAACGTGAAAAACTTACCATTATCGCAATTTCACCTGTCGCGGCGCCAAAGGAACGAAAACGACCAAGCACACCTGGGTAATTCATCTGTTACATGCGAAAGGGAAAAGCGATTTAATTAACGCGAACATATTTGACCATTTCAAGACCGAGAATCGTAATTAATCCTGCCATTGAGAGCGTTCAAGCGTTTACCTCGTAAACACCGGGGCGAATTTGATCGAGCGTATTTAACTTTTTCATTTAAAATTATCAAAGTTCCTCCGCAACGAACGTTTACCCGTATCAAACTTTTAAAAGTCGGAGCTTGTCTTCGTAAATCGGCGAAGTTTTTTCATTAACACAGGCATCGAATAATATTCGGCGAAAAGCAGAAGAAAGCGACGAGTAATAACTTCTCGAGTGATTATAGATTGTAGAGTAACGGCGCGCTTAATTATGCTCGATTTCGCCCAGCGAAATTCTTTCCTTTTTCTTTCTCCAACGATTCTTCTGTTTCCTCACTCTCTCTCTCTCTCTCTCTCTCTCTCTCTTTCACTCTCTCGTTCTGTCTATACTTTCCTCGAGGAGATCGTTCGTCTTTTATTACGGGGCTCGCTGAAAGTACACAACAAGTTTCCATTGAGTGAAACAATCTCGTTTCCACATAACTTGCAGCGGAAATTCCAGCGAATTTCCATCCGCGGGAACTAGCTCGAACTTATCTCGTATCTTGTTGGCTAATTAGTTTTTTGACTTTGTTTCGAAATTCCATCGCGGGGGATGCTCGCCCGGGGAAGATATGAAGGGACGCCGAGAGCCGCGTCGAGAGTCGAATAAATGAAACGGCTCGAATTAATACAAACGCCCGAGAGCCCGGACGAAACCGTGTTTCCACCTTTCAAGTCGAGTAAAAACTGTTAAAATGTTTCTGCCATTCGGCTCTCTCCTTATCTCGCGCAAAATTTCAATGCCGGACGAAAATAAATCCTGCGGGTGTTCGCGGAAGACGAAACTTTCCTCATTCACCGCGCACCATTTTTGCAAAGATCTGCCCGTTAAATAATGTTAATTAGACTAAGGATGTTTACGCGGTAGCTGCTTCCAGACGTTCTCTTTTAAAAATCGACGATGCCCTTTCGCTCACTAAATCCCCTAAAGATGAGATTAACCCCTTGAACGACAATTTATTTTCAGTCAGCACTGCTCTGGCAGACGATTTAATTTATTATCTTTAATTTTTAAAGATTTTAATTTTAATTTTAATATTTAATTTAATGACTTACAGATACTGCTCTCATAAAAAGCATCAAACCTCAATCATTTCTGGCGAGTCCAGCTCGTCATTGTCAGTTTGTTCAGGAAAGTTTATGGCGAGCTGGACTCGTCATTTCCGTTCAAGGGGTTAAAGTACTATATTATCTATAAAAATAAGAATAAAAATTTTGTCTCAACTGTAGCAACAATAAGAGAAAACTACTATGCAATGAATAAATCTACTCATTCGAGCACGTGTTATAAAAATTGCGAAAATCTAAGTAAACTCAATTTTTCACAGAAAAATCATTACATTTCTGTTATTCGGGGCGGAATTATATCAAATTTGAACATTTTTTAATATTTATGTTATACCGCATTACTGAGAGCTACACATATATTTTTTTATTGAGATTTATTTGATGGCTGCAATGTTTTATATTAGTTCAGAATATTTTAATATGATGTGCTAATATGAAAGTTCAGGGACATAAAGCTGCGTTTTATTTGCATACACAGTGTGCAAGCTGCTTATTGCTTAATAATAACGCTTAATGGACTATAAAACTTTTAAAGCACCTAAAAGCGGTGTTAAAACATTTTACTTCGAACTTTCGCGATTGGTGCATTCTGTAATAATGTCGTGCCGGCATCGCTAGTGTAATAACAAGCTTCTATTAACATTCTCAATGTTCGACAAATTCTAGGACCAGATGCAAACTACACCGTCATACTTCAACAATCTAAAACTCAATTCTCGTGTAATTATATTCATAGCATATTCACTAAAAAATCCCAGATCTTGAACAATTGTAACATCAAAAAATTACTAAAATCTGTACGTTGTTAAAAACTAGCGAGTTAGAAGCATTAAAATAAATCGAGATAATATCAGAATTGTGCAATGAAAATAATTTACGTTCGGAATACCTACTCTTATAATTTTGGTAACACAGCAGACGACCATAAATTGACATGAATATTTAAAAATTTCAAACGTTTGAGGAGAATGTTGAAAGCACTAAAATAGAACAAGAAGATATTAGAAGCATGCGATAAAAATAATTTCATCTCGCAGCGCCCCATTTTGTTAATTTTAGTAGCACGGTGTTTCGGAGGGTCAGGTTTTAATATTGAACAGAAGTATCAGGTGAGACTCCGAAGGCACAATTAATTATTTAATCTAGCGGACAAACCGAATTACGTTCGCGGCGCGTGATAAGGTCGTCCTCCTTGCTTTTAAGGCTGTTTCCAACAAGCGAACCTCACTACCGACTTTCCAACGGTGGAGAATGACACTTCTGTCGCTTTATATCGCGCTGTGAACATGAGCCGAGAGGCGAACAGACAAAGAAAGTACATTTAAACTAGAGACGAGGACAACATGTAAACACTCTTTGACACTTTTCTTCGACGGAAGTTTCTCCCACGTTTTCATTCGACGGCTGCCGCCGGAGTCGCGTGGAATTGACAGAGCAAAAACGTGTTACAGTCAATCCATAAATTCGATTCCTTAACCTTCGCAACCGGTCTATCCATTTTACCCGAAACTCACAAATACGTTCTTCATCCAAAATACGAATTATCTGTGCAACAATTTTGCAAGTTCTGAGAAGTATCATAAATTTCCTGATTTTTTGCTTCGGAAGATAATGCGAAAAATACCATCTACAAGAAAATCTGCAAGAAAAATCAGTAAAAATATATTTGAAAAAATCAACAACTAAATTTTTATTCGCAGAAAAGTTATTTAATTTTAATTTTTTAAATTAATACGAGGAAAAGAAAGGAGGTGTTTCGTCCTAGACCCGCTAGAGGACTCATCAGTAAGGCTAGGACGAAATACCTCCTTTCTTTCCCTCGTATTAAAACATTTTAATAGCTAACGTGGTTCTCGAACCTGAAGATTCAAATCTGAATCCAGCGTTTAGTATCTCACAAATATGGATAATTGTTGTTGTAAACGATCGAATCTTTGCGCCGCGAATAAAAATTTGTAATATCCTGAAGATAAATTACGATCGATAACCAATTAATTAATTATTAACAACTAAAGCTGCGAATTATTTGCGAGCGTTAAGAATTCGCGTGGCAAATTTGTGGCAAATCTTATGCAAGCCGAGAAGATTCGTTTAAAAAAGATTTGTTTGGGGAACGTTTCAGAGCAGACAGGAATAATAAAATACTCGTCAGTATATTTTCATGGTTTTTGCCGGATCCGTCGCGCAGTTTTAACACCCAGAGGCGGGTTTACGCTTCAGGAACGTAAAGACTTGTCGCAAAAACGCTTTTTCCCCGGCGATCGTTAAGTATGCAACGCGCCGGAACGTTCGCGATGAGATTCGCCGGAGCTCTCGAATACAAAGATCCATTATGGAATTTACATGGCGGCGTAGTATGCATTTAAATAAGTTGAATCACCTGGTTATTGAGACGGGAGAGTCAGGGTAGTTTCTATGGCGGGTGATCCGCGATCGGCTCTTGCGCGCCTCGCTTTTAACTGGCCAGAAATCCCCGGTTAATGACTCGTAAAACCACGCGGATTCTGTTAAATGCGCGCAGACACCGGGATGACTATTCGAAACGTACAAACGCTTCTGTTCTCGGACAATTTGCCAGCGTGTTTGCACGACCGAATGATAATTTCGAGTGCTTTGCTGTTTGTAACTCCGCGAAAAATCCGTAGAAGTAACTGTGCTAATAACCCTTTTTAAACGACTTCGAAAAAGAAGGAGGTTACTCAATTCGACCTGCATGTACTTTTTTTTCTACTTCATATTCATAATTTGATAAATTCCTACTTTCTGGAACCCAGGAAATTGCTTCTTTTCTGGACCCCTTCGCATATTGGAATTACTCACAATGAAAAGGTTAACGTTCTAGCTAAGGAAGCATCCTTGTTGGCTACTTTTACTAATATTGAGCAAACGGAGTCCGACTCAGCGACAGGTCCCGCTTAGCGTGGCGGCGTCATTGGCCGAGCCAGAATCAATCCGCTGTAGCCGCGCTCTGATTGGTCCGTGTTTTTTCTTAATAACTCCTAAACAAAGCCGCTGGCGTCATTTTTGTAAAGGAAAATGTCACTTCAAATGACCTAAGGAACCTCCCATTTCCGGGAAGTACACGAATTTTGGGACACCTTGTATATACATTTTAATATATGTGTGAATTAATGCATAAAGTAAGTTGAAAACAAGGATATATTTTAGAAAACTTAAAATATGTTGAAACCACCTGTACATTAACGAAGAAAATGGACAGTCTACTTTTTTCAGAAAATCGTTCTTGTTCTAGTCCCGTCAACACACAGCTCGATAAATTGTTTAGTGGCTGGCGGGATGGAATGGTAATTTCGAGCACCGTGTATACGAGCAATTTCGACGGGACATTTCCTGTGGATTTTTCAGCAGTTTCGGCCCATCTGTTGGCCCCGAGACGTCTCCATTGCGGAACCTCCGTGTTTAACCGCAAACATGACGAAAATTGGAATTATAATTGGATCGTGCGGAACAATAATTGTTATATCCGGGACGTCGTGTATAACGCGAGATTTCTCCTCACTCGTAAAAGTCTCTTATGTCTGCTCTCTCGTTCCCAGATTTGTATTGGTTCTTGATCATACAGTAGTGGTGTCCGGCATACCATCGAGCACTCGAAATCCAGCAGAGAAATGAATATCGTTGTCCGATTCACTTTAATTAGGATTCGCTAATCGAAAATCCAGGGCGAGAACGATCCGCGGGAAATGATAGTGTATAGTCGAGTGTGTGCATTTCGGAAGATAATTCAAACCTGCCGTTGCGGCAACAAGATAAGGAAATGTGTTGTGCAAAGAAAGG
This sequence comes from Lasioglossum vierecki, assembly GCA_028455595.1. NCBI lineage: Eukaryota > Metazoa > Arthropoda > Insecta > Hymenoptera > Halictidae > Lasioglossum > Lasioglossum vierecki. Next base: position 5,930,493 of record CM052337.1, on the reverse strand, counting down.
TCGGAACTCTCTTGCTGCAATTTCCATGGAAATGGCTCCGTGGTCTTTGGCACACTACAGAACTCTGTGGATGCCTCGCTGCTCTTGGGGGAATGTAAATTACGAGGACGTAATTCTTTCATGGTTTCTTATTACTTTCTTCGAATTGTTGAATATGTAACGATCTTAGATGCTGCGGGGAAATTGGCGAATAAAATAAACAGGTCAGCTAAAGAGATATTCTTAGGGGATACCACACTTTACGTATAAACACCATAGGCTTGACAAGTACACTGAGCTTTGACCAAAAAGATCAATACGAGGTAAAAATTAAACGTTTGTGATTGACCCACATGTTGCTGCTTGGACAGTCAGCATGGAAGTGAAGCAACGTGAAGACGTTGGAAATAAATATGATTGATCGTATATCGATCTATTAGTCGGATATAGATTAGGCGGTAATTTGAAACCTATATTTACTAAGAACATAACATTTTTTTTACCTAGGTACCACTTTTTTGCGGTATTCCTTTTACAAGATTAACATTCAATTTGATATAACCATTTTTATATATACATTTTAATGTATGTGTGAATTAATGCATAAAGTGAGTTGAAAACAAGGATATACTTTTAAAAAAATGTATTAATTATAGTTCCTCCGTTAGTTGAAAGTTAGTATAATCGACGACGTTACAATACTCGATTCAATTGATTTCTGAATCATCATCGAATATCGTCTCCGATCTCGACGAGTGGATCAGAAATCGTCGTTCATTCAATTAGTCCGTGTCCACCGTAGGCTTTTCCAATTTCTAGTCGGTGGTAGGCGAATTCAGCGTTGTTTTAGCGTGCGATTTCCTCGCGCACTTCGAATTCCCTCTTGGAATTCAAATATTAGCGCGGTACCAACGCCCGGAGGACTTAGCTTTCTTCGTTACAAGCGTAGGAAACGACGTTGTACACACCGGGCGGGCCTGGACCTGTTCTGGCTGGCGCGCGGCGTTGTCCGGCGGAAGTTTGGTCCGCTAAAGTTCTATAGAGACTAGCTACCACGGACGACCGTATTTCAAAACTTGCCACTTAGCTCGACTACCGGCTGAAACAATCCGGACAACGACCGGGGCCGCGACGACGACGACGTTACCAGCTCGTGTCGTGTTCGAGCCCGAGAGAACTGGACCGTTTGTATACACGAGCACCCATTAGAATATTTTACGCGTGGCCTAGAAAAGAATAACCCTCGACGGTGTCCTTAAACGTACACAGAGCCCGCGGATTCGTTTGCGAGATGCGCACAGAGAAATCCTACCGCGATACTTCCCCTCGAAAATTTTCGGCTACCTCAAAACTTTACACCATTTTTTTTGCATTTGGCGATGGTCGAGTTTTTATTAAATATTTTTCTTTATTTCTGAAATTCTTAAAAATAAGTAGATTTAACGTTAGACTTTATTCGATTTGTGTCCTTGCGATGGTCGAATTGTTATTTAATATTTTCGCTTATTTGTGAATTTCTTAAAAATGTATAGCTTTAACGTTAGACTTTATTCGATTTGTGTCCTCGCGATGGTCGAGTTGTTATTTAATATTTTTGCTTATTTCTGAAATTCTTAAAAATATATAGCATTAACGTTAGACTTTATTCGATTTGTGTCCTCGCGATGGTCGAGTTGTTATTTAATATTTTTGCTTATTTCTCAAATTCTTAAAAATATGTAGCTTTAACGTTAGACTTTATTCGATTTGTGTCCTTGTGTAATTACTTTCCACAATAATTTTATCCCTTAATAGTTTTGATATATTTAAAACAGCCTGACAACATTCTTAAATTTTCGAAATCTTTTACTGTTTTATATTTTACGTAGCCAAGTTCGTAGTGAATGCATAGCAACCCGCAACTCAAAAATAAATCGTTTGAAATTCGATCAACAATTTTCAATTTCCAAATGAATTACAATTTCCTCCCACAATTCTGACACGACTTGCACTCGTTAAATAACCATAGTATTTAAAAACACGCTACGTTTTCGAGCGAGGCAACGCAGAATACGCACCCCGTAGCGTCAGGACGGAAATCTATTAAAATCTGTCGCTGTCAATAAAGGTCGCCATTAATCGGCTTTCAGGTGAAATTCTCTCGGTAAAATATGCGTGTCGGTAGTGTAGATATAAAGAGAAAGAGAGAGGAGAGGAAGCTTTAGTATTTACGCGTTATGAGCAGAGATGCGACAGGGACAAAGTACGGGTAATAAAGAGCGACGCGGAGGCTGCGCGGACCGAAGAGGGAAAACTGGTAAGAGACAGAATGTCGGCACAATGGGGGCATTCGGATACAGGAACAATAGCTGAATCCTGTCGGGAATCAATTTCCTCTCCCTGGTCGTCGAAATTACAACGGCGAATCTACATTTATTTAGCTGGGACGCCGGGACGACCGCGCGAGCAAACAATAATCCCGTAATTATACGGGAATGCGACGGCTCTTTTGTGGCCGCGATCGCGAGAAAGAATCGTTTTCACGAGCAATTTTATCCGGTTTCTGCGGCTACCCGGCTACAACGCGGGAACGGAACTCCAGAGACTTTTTTGTTCAATTAAGAACACCCGATGTTTTATTCAACTATTTATTCGCCTGCTTGTTCAACCCTTTTGGTCCAGGCTTCCCCTATTTCGAACCTCCGCCCTCTTCCAGCTGGATTTTCTCCCGATCTATCATTTAATTCAATGAATACATTCTATGCTATATTCATCATATTAAATTGTATTTAATGCGCCGCGTTCTATACGCAACTTAAATTGGTTTTGTTTTAAAAATAGACTATACATACATTTTCGTGAAATGTTAAATGGAAAGTATCTAATATAGACAGA
>CM052337.1:5896721-5919149 GCA_028455595.1 Lasioglossum vierecki | reverse complement strand
GGTAACATAACTATTTGAACAAACGACCAAAGTTACGAAACGGTGAATCGTCCCCAAGAGCTGCCGAAAAAGGTTGAAACCACGAAGGCCAGTGCACCGACGTCCAGTTTCTTACCTAACGATCACAAAAACCGTGTAGCACACATAAGCGATCGAGCTGAGCAGGCTCGAATGATTGAATTGTCCTGTCCGGGCGCGGCGGCGTCTTTCAACGATTGTCTCTCAGCACGTACGGCTCGTCTGTACATGTCTTTTCTTCGTGTTTCCTTCGTCGTGGTGCGTTGCGGATCACGTGCGAGGGTCTCTGGCCTCGGCTGGCACACGCGATGCTCTCTGTTCCGGGCGCGAATTAACGGACAAAGGGAGATAGGAATCAACGACCGATGATGGTCGGCTCGTCCGCCATCGCGATCTCCTCTGTCGGCGCTTTGTCCCGCTTTCTCTTCCGCGAGAACAGCATGAACGCGCATCCTGCCAGCATGTTGCTCAGGAACACCGCCCAAGCCAGGATCAACGAGAAACCGTACCTCAACTCGTATTTGTTCTCGAACTCGATCGACGACAGCAGCACTTGGATCACCACCATGTTGCACGCGGCTGAAACAGTAGACGCTTTGTCATTTAAAGGGGTAGGCTCGTTTTTTCCGGGTGGCAAGGGTGCGGGATGCGCCTTCTCATTTCTCGATAATGCAAAGATGGGGGTTTTCAGTAGTCAAAAGCGCTAGATAAAAGATCAGGCCGCGATCGCCCTCAAAAGTCCTATTTTTATGTTCACGAGACATAATTTGCATTAAGGATGTTCTGGAGGTACAATGGAAGACAAAAGTACAAGAAATTCGAAATCTATCAATATATTGGCAATGAAAGCCATTCATGAGTATATTTGCAATTAAAAAATAGATTAATTTAAAAGCTTTCGTTTAATTAGTCAATTTCATGTTATATTTATTTGTTTAATCGAATTGTCTTTATATTATAAACAATTGTAAGTACTTTTTCAATGATTGATTGATCATTCGTTTTCATGCTAATGAGAAAACAACACGATAAATTTGAAGTTTTATAACAGTTTATAATTTTTTGCTGTGTAACTGTTTAGTGAATCGTAATAAATTTTGAACATAATTAATTACGTAATTTTTACTATATATAAAAGAACTGGAGTTTCTAGTTGCGTTTTTTCAAGGTTTAAATAGGGTTTGAAGTGGAATTTTATGAATTCTCCATAAGAACACGTGTTACAATGTGCAAACTTTAAGTTGTTATAAATATTAAACGGTGTAGTGAATCGAACCGAAACTTTGGTAATTGCATTAATTTAGTAAGAATTATATCTTGTCAAATTTTCAAAGATTTTATTGCGTTTTCATATATATATACCTCCAGAACATCCTTAACCCCTAACCTACAACTACGTGTGAGTATAGTATATCGGTCAGGACAAATGTAAATATTATGTTTTCGACCCAGGATGTTGGAACGTAAATCGTAGGTTAAGGGGTTAAAGATCATTTAAAGGTTCCATCGTTTTTATTATCGTTTCGATCTTCGCTTAGATCATTTTCAAGATTAATTAGAATTGCGTCTGTAAAATATTTTACAATTTTCAAAACACTTGACGAAATTCATTCATTCAAATATCATCTACGTTATTCAGAAAAATTACCCGCTTGGTTTGTGCTGAAACAATTTGCATTATTCGCCAGCGTAGGTTGCATTATTCGGAAACATACAGCTGCAAGTTTAGCTATTTTCATGAAGCTGAGACTCGAAAACGTAAAAATAGTATTCATATTAAAATAGTATAACAATAAGTATTCTCTCCAAGTCTCTAAGAATTCTCTAACTGTCGCGGTGTAACCTCTACTGTAACTGTTGTATCCCCACGACTGGGGGACCCTCCTTGGAACCAGTCAAACGGTAAATGCGCTAACCGAACCGGGGAGGGTTCCAATATCGGTGAGACTGACACTACTGAACTTTTATTTATTTTTATAAAACTTTTGCCATATGAACTTTATCGGAATGCTTGGCAATCATTTTATTACTGTTATCATTGCTGTTTCGAGAGATCTAATCATTCTAATAGTAGTATAATAATATAATAGTAAATAATATAATAATTCTAATAGTAGTAGTATAATAATTCTATAGTCGCGTAACTTTTCAAGAAAAATTGTAGCAAATTAATGATGTTCTTCAAAAAATTGAAGCACAAAAATGAGGACAATGTACTCGGATGAACTACCTCCACATTTGACAAAGAAAGAATAAAATGACGGTGTATTATTCAGCATCGAGCTTAGCATAATACAGCAATTCCGTCGTGCATAATCACAATAGAGGTTAGCCTGTAGTAAATTTGCCAGTTAATTGATCATTTATACAAATGGTTCGAACTAACTCCATTACTCGAACTGTATGTATGTATAAGCATCATTTACGAAAGTTGCAGCAACGCTGGTCAGACGGTTAATCGGAAGATAATTACCGCTAATGAAATGTAGCCCACCAGCCAGTCGTTTGAACATGTATCGTGGATTGCGAAACGTATAGATCGAGAAACAGAAGCTCATTATCATCACGAACAGGCTGATTATTGCGAATGACACTTGGGTCCTCGAGTAATCTGCAAACGGTCGGAATATATGTCAGTTCGCCTGATTAATCGATCGTCAAGCTTACTCATTTCTTAATTAACAACTCTAATGTTCTGATGACAATTTATTTGATGAAAATAATACTATTTTGGAACACATGATCGTCACTAGTGGATCTTCATATAAAAATGATCTGAGTCAGTTTTGAGATATAGAAATTAAATAGAAATTTATTTCCCATTCTAATGATTTTCACAAGCCTGAAAATAATGTAACAATATTCTCAAACTCTCATAATGTCTCTACACTCTACAATTCTTTATTTAGTATCTATTAAAATAAATAAAAAAATTTTTAATTGAAATAGATTTGTCATTATCAAAAAGTTTTGAAATGTTATTGTCCTTTTTGAAAGTGTTCGACTGATGGTAAATAATTAGGGAAAAAAGATGTTTCTTTAATTGATTGTAATTAATTCATTACTTACTGACAACAGTCCTGCTCAGTCCAGGGTCCATCTTGATCTGTATTTCCGTGGGGAACATGTTCTGATTCTTACACTCCTCTGAAACAGGACAACCGATAAATAATTATCATCTAATCGATCAGCCTAACTCTCTAGGGACGCACTAGCGTGACGCCTAAATCGTGGAAGCATAAATCCCCAGGTTTACCGGTGATCACACCATCCATTTCCCACGCAGCCTTCATTTACCATTTCCTTATCCCGACCATCTTTCTCTGCCCAGTTCGCCTCATTTGTGTCCCGCGTCACGATAAGTTACCAACAAACGAGGCCTTTAAAAGCAGTTTCCGAGGCAATAACACTCTGATCGGTGTTTATATCCTGGCTAATAACCATTCGGCCGCGATCGAATTTCCTTCGGGTCGCGCTCGTTTTATCGTAAATACATACATGCACTTCCAGTGTGAACTATAAAACGTTTTATTCGTTTTGTCCCCGCGCTAAAACCCATCCCGAGATTTGCTTCGGTCGTTGCCAGAAACCATTCGGAATAAGCCAATATCTAGAAATTAATTTCATTTCAATATTTACGTTTTTAGATATTTAACACGGGGTGACATCGAAAATTACGACTTTGGAGAAAATGCAAAAGTTAATATATCCAAAAATGAAATAATATTGTATTATTACTAATAATAATTTCTATTCCATTTTCAAATCGAGCACAATTTTTGCAGTCATCTAATATTTTTTATATAAACCTTATTTGTGGTTTAAAGCAATAAATAAATGATCTAATATTTGGTCCATTATGTGAAATAAAAATTGTTAGAGTCAATTGTGAGAAACACAAGTTAAATGAAAAAATATATTGCTCTTATCAGCTATGTTAATAATTAGAAAATCATATGAAAATATTCTTAAATTCTTTCCATTCGTGTCATAAATATATTTATGAACATTCTTCAAGCATTCTATTCAACTGCAATGTTCCAATAGCAGGTATTTTGCAAAAACAGACATCGAAAAGATTTATCAAATAACACAGTAAAGGATGGAAGCTGAGCTTTGCGACCGATGCATGTAATTTCTGGCACGCAAATGAAATCTGCAGGCTATTTATAAACATTCACCTGCAGAAAGCTAGAATCGCAATTGAAAAAGCGGATGAAAATTTCTCTTTCGAGAACTGGATTGTGAAACAGAAGTCCATCTTAAAAAGCGGGCAACCTCGTTCCAAAGAACAATGGAAAGTGTCGTGTTGTAAAATGGGAAAAGAAATTCAATTGCTGTATAATTTTTCGTTTACGATGTTTAAAAAGGAGAGAAAACAGAAGCAATTTCTCGATGTGAAAAAATGCGGTCGAAAGTACAGCTCTCTGAAATGTGTATTAGAAAGAGTATACATACATACAATTTGTATTTGCAATTTTGTAATTTTCCGCCTGGTAAAATGATAAAAAAATACTAAGCTTAATATCTGTGAAAATGAAACATTTTTCGACATGATAAATATTACAAAGATATGAAAAATTGTATTTCGAAAGAATGGAGGCATGACGAATTTTCCACGTATCGAATTTTGATTCCACTGCATAGAGAATATCAAATATTTAAACGCGGAAGTGTAAATTATACGTAAAGCGGATTAATTGCACCAGAAATGATTAGCAGCGAAATTTTTAACAGTCGGAGAAGGAAAAATTCCAAAATTCGATACCATCGAATGTATCGCATTCTCATTTTACCAGGTAAAAGGTATCGAATATTTAAGTAGAAATATGTACATTTCATGGAACGTTCCAGCTGGTCCTTTTGCTAGAGCAAATATCAGAAAAATGTTTTAATCCAAAAAGAACGGATATAGGAAATAGGAAGCTAATTTTATCTTTATAAATAACATATTTCAATCGATTTATTGAATTTAGAAGAGATTAAATTCTTGAAAATTATCCTGTTCTCCAGTTTCCAAAAAACAGAATCTTGTACGACATCTGGTTGTTACTTTCCCATATATTTTTGCACTCGAATTGCCTTTCCCTATTCGCTGCCTAAGCAAGAATATTCCTCGCATAAATATTTATACATGGTAATGTCTTCGACAGGCATCGTAACAGCTCCATACCAGCAGAGCAAATAAATCTTCGTATCAAATACTCGATGCGGTTCAAGTAGGGTATCGCGCCCATAAGGCTCAGCGGCTATTTCTAAGAAAATTAATAGCCAGTTTGTCTTAAACCTGTCCGAAACACGAGAACGTTACACGTAAATTACATCCAACCGGTGCAAGGCCGCAGTGCACATTGTGCGGACAACATGAAGCATTACTATTTAGTCTACTTGCGATTAGAAAATAATTATTGAACGTGAAAAAAATACAGGTTAGTAAAAAATTCGGAAAAAATTCACAGTCGGGTGTGCTACCAAGTAGAATGTTGATGAATTTTTTCAAATGATTCATTATAGCCTGTACTTGCCATGAAGTACACACGTATGAATGAAGTACCATGAATGATGTGAAAGAAAATCAATTTCTAGTCATATTTGACAGTTTCAGCAAATCGAATCAGAATCATTGAAATCAGAGTCTAAAGCTAGGTCGAACTGCATAAGAGAGTGCAGAAGAGCCAACGGTGTTCTTCACTCTTTTATAAAGTATACAATGTCAGGTCCAAGCCTCTGTAGAAAATTTGTATACAAAACGAAGTCTTCTGACTATGTCCACCATTATTTAGGTCAACGATCCCGCCTTTCTTGAAACGGCGCCACACTGGTCTTCAGCTAGAACTATCCTTGTCACAAAGCTTTTGTGGAGCTTTAATTTAGGATCGTCGGAACGTCAGGATATTGTCTCGATGAAGTCGTGAAATTTCTTAACAGACGTCTCAAGCAACGCGTGACTACGGTGCTCTCGAAAACGTTTCTCCACTATAAATTACCTGTAGCATGTTTAATTATTGGGAAAGCATGCGAGCGAAGCTACCAGCCAACTCAAGCAAGATATCGGAGCGAATAGTTGGCGGACACGGTTCCGCCGCAGTATTTTCGTTAGAATTTCGTTACCACCGTTATATTCGACCGTGTCACACGCATCCAAATTACTTTAGTTAATAAACAGATATTGCTTGTTTCGCGGAACGTCGAGATAGTTGTACGCCAAATTTTGCTGATTCGAAAACATGATTACAGTTTCTTGAATATAATTAATTGAATCTTTATCATTAGATGGATCAGGATAACGCCAGAGAAACAGCATGTGTGTGTCGTGAATTCAACCTTCAAATTAAAAGCCCTTGACACTAAAATTCTTTAAAAATTTATTAATGTTCCAGAAGAGTTTATATTTGCAATAAACATCCCCATGACTTATTGTGATTAATTAGACAGTCATAAATGGAGTGTGAATTATGCAAACAATTCTTTTTTTACATCAATGGCAAGAGATTTAATTCTTTCTTGTGAATAATAATCATGCTTATTGTGATTGAGAGAATTTAAGCGAATTATTGTTAAGAATATTAAAAGAATGATGTTACGATGGACGAGCTTGCTATAAATTTCCTTGTCGTCGTAACAATTACTGTTTCGCAAAATACAAGGTACCCGAGGCACGCCGACGGTCATAATAGCTGTTCTCTCTACTCTAGTTACTCTAGCACTCTAGACTTATAACTTATGAGTTACTAGAATGGAGTAGACAGCTGTTGTGACCTCAAAGTTAGAGTTGTGAACTCGTTTGTCTCGGGACCGATTAATTCCGAGGGAGAAGTTCTGATATATAACTTGTTTTCTTGTTAAATGTAACCCTGTTACATGTAACAATGTTCCTGTTAAATGTAACAAATTTCGAAAAACTTTGTCGAAAGTGTATTGCACATGGCCACCAATGACGAAAATATTTTAAAAGAATTCATTCAAGTGCATCGTTGACCACTCGATTAAGGGTTGAAGCAGTCTATCATTAGGTACACAATTATACGTTCATAATTTAAGTATCGGAATGAAAAATCAGGAGTAAATAAATAATTTACCTAAATTAAATAACAGTTGCCCAAGCATTTTTGCTACCCCTCAATTATTTCCAAGTGTATTTGTGGATTCTATTTTTCATACAAATTTTTTTTACCCGATTTAAATAACAGTTTCCCAAGAATTTTTGCTACCCCTCAATTATTTCCAAGTGCATTTGTGGATTCTATTTTTCATACAATTTTTTTTGCCTGAATTAAATAATAGTTGCCCAAGCATTTTTGCTACCCTCAATTATTTGAAGGGTATTTGTGGATTCTATTTTTCATACTTAAAAAGTGAGATGCTAAATAATAAAAATAAAATATACTTGTTAGGTTTAAAAATTAATTATTGCCCTAACTAGGTGGCTGAGATGATCACTGACCACGATGACTATTAAATCGTCATTTTCTGGTCGATGGTTTTGTGGCATTTCGTTGTCGTGCTGTTAAAAATAATTTCTACTTACTGTAGGGCTGCATGTTGGTGGAATTGACGGATTCCGGTGCTAAACCATGCGTGCAGCCTCCCCAAAGACCCATGTGCCTGTATAGAAATCGCTTGCCAGCTTTGCTAGCATCTAGAGGCAGACCTGTCTCGTTCGGCGCTCTCAGGGTATACCAGTGATCGGTTCCGATAGCTACCGACCATGTGCACACGGATAGTCCCACGAGGATCGTGCAGCCAAGTAGCATTCGCCTCTCGAAGATTACCTGGGTGTCATAGTACTTCACAGTTCTCTTTTCAACGTGACCATCTTTCAATATCAGCGTTACAAAATTCAACGAAACATTCCCGTGAAACACCTGATTAGAATTTCTCGAAAATCCAATTTCGAAGGAAAGATTTAATGAATTATTCATAAGAAGAAGCGTCTCACCTGGTTGTACAACGACTTCATCCGACTCGCCATTTTATTGCTTTACTTATCTACTTATCGAGAGCCAAATCGACCGTTTCACTATGCTAACGATTAATCACTGTAATGTATTATGCATTCTCGTTCACTGCTGTCAATTTCACTTTACACTGATTCAAGAGGTTTATTTTACATTTTTTCGTTCCTATCTCCAAGTTTTCTCAAAATCTGCTTCCTGTTTCCAACAAATTAATTTAGAAATTCCACAGAGCTATTTGAACACAACTCCTTTGACTGCGCAGACACAACAGCTCCCTTACATTACCGCACTCGTTGCACCTCCCGTATTTTTCAAGTAAATACTCGTTCTATTAAAACACGGTTCCCCACTTCCTCCTCTATCACACGGATATTTTCACAGTGAACCAGATGCTTTGATATACTCTCGCCATGCGCGGTGTGTTTTGCTTTTTTAATTTAATTATCAAGTGCTCTCGTTACTTCTCCCGGGCACTCATTCTGATCACTCTCGTCGCTGTTCAGCAAGTTCCTTTCGGTGACTTCCATTTCCTTCCGTGCGGACACGGCAATTTTTCTTTAAGCTGGACTAGAATCTTGATTACTTCGCTAACTATGCTCCCGGGTTTATGCCAGCGCCAGGAGTCGCTGCGCACACCTGGAAACAGTAAAAAACTTTGATAGTCTTAAAAGCACTAGCCCGTAAATCTTGCGCTAACGAAATTTACTTCGAAAAGTATTGTGAATCAGAATATAGTAAGATGAGCGTGTCTTAATTATTTTTATTACTGGTGGACCGATAAATATTTGTTACAGACGTTACAGAATTATATAATTAATTAATTAGTTATCGATCGTAATTTATCTTCAGGATATTATGAATTTTTATTCGCGGCGCAAAGATTCGATCATTTACAACAAAAATAGCTGATTGTTGTTGTAAATGATCGAACCGTTACAGAATTACAATTGTTTCTGTCTTCTTTTTGAATCGAGCTTTCTGTATCACCTTCAATTTTTCCACCAAATAATGCTTTTCAGATTTAGTTATGAGCTAAATGAATTGATCGTTGAAGCGATCGTTCGCGTGCCATGAGAATGGTATTCGATGGATCAAGAGCAACAAATTTTGCAAACGACAAACGTAACTGTGGTCAGTACAGAATTATTTGGCAATAGAACGCGCTTCTGTCGAATCGTATTATAATCCTTAACTCCTGCTTTTATTACGAGACTCGCACGCATCAAAGTCAGGCCGCCAAAGCCAAAGGAAATAACGCGCATTGCCAAATGGAAAATGCTCCGCACTATCACGTGAACTGATGCTAGAGAATTTGTAGAACATCTGCGACCGTGTTCAAACAATGCGAGCGTTAACTAAAATATTTGACGTGGATACGACAATTGTTTTACACGGGCTGACCCGGTAACAAACATGGTGAAAACTTTATTTGTTCGAGCAATTGTCAAAAAGATATTTATAGACGATTTATTATCTAAAAACTGCAAATTCAGTTTACAATGAAAAATTGTGGTCATTCGCGGTTCTGTTCAGTTTTATACACAAGTTAGTTCACATAAATAAATTACATGAATCTGTGGAAAAGTTCTGTTAAACTTTTGGTGATCGTTGATTTAATAGCATTCTTTATTTTTCTCTCACAACAATTTAGCAAAGGGAGGACTAAACTTTTCTGCAGCCCTCCTCTTAGAAACGGCTCGGTTTATTTAAAGCGTTCTCTTTGTTCGCGTTTCGCAATTATTGGCCAACGCAATGTACGTCAGGTGAACAGCCACGGACTCCGCCGTCGTTATCGTGATTTATCACGCTATTGTTCTTCGGCATTTCGTTAGGAAACTGCGTGCAACGTCGCTTATCCTGCGAGAAACGTTGACTTAATTTTCTGAATTCGAAACCGAGTGAACTGAGAATGCAGTTTACACAAGCAACGTGCATAAGAAAATCGAAAAGATAAATAACAAATAATAACTAACAGGATTTTCCATGCCGCGTAGCGTCTAACGCGGTTATGCGAACACTTATGCATCTTCCCCGGTGCTGTTACATTGTAACGAGATTTGCCCGTATTTACGTACCGAATAATTCGATCGGGACCAAGGAGCAAGGAAACGCCTGATAATAAAATGTCAACGCGCAGCATTTCGAAGACTGAATTATTATAATGGAAGCACCGTCGGGATCCCAAAGACCCAGTGGTCGGTAAATATCTGCTGCCACTTTGCTATAATTGTCTACGTGGACCAAAAATAACAGTCATCGCAAAAATTTATGTGAAACAATCGGAAACGCAGATAATCAGCGCAGCTTATAGTTATATTATATTATATATTATATTATATATATTATATATTATATTATATATATTATATATTATATTATATATTATATTAAATATTATATTATATATATATATATATATATATTATATGTTATATTATATATATATATTATATATTATATTATATGTTATATTATATATATTATATATTATATTATATATTATATTATATTAAAATGAGGAGATCTATTTTCAGAATGCAAAGGAAGCATTTCAAAAAATTGCATAATTAAAAAAATAGAACAAACGGAAATGACAATCATAATTAGAGTTCTATGTGACAATCGTAAGAGTAGTATAAATATGAGAGTGAATATTAAATATGATATATTAATGAATTGTTGCATGTTTCAAAGTCCCTTTGAGGATGAAAAAAGAAGAGAAATTTAAGAATAAATATAAAAACATTAATGGATGCAGAAGTTGTTAAAAGGTTCAAAGTAATTATTTACAATAGAAAATGATATGTTGGAGAGAATAAAAATTCTGTGAAAAATCGACGAAGCTTGAAAATGGTTATAGCTGTGGCTATTTTGGTTCCAACATAGTTGTTCGCAGTTGTTCAGGTTCGTTTCAGAAAGACGACTGCATTGTTTCCAGTCTGTCGTGCCAAAAAAGCGAAGAGCCTCTGTGTCGCGAAAGAAGAGAGCAGCAGGTGAAACGAGAAGAAAAGTCTCGAGTGACGAGACGGGGCAATGATGCCAGAAAATAATGGTTAATTCCATTTTCCGTTAAGAGTCGGCTTGGCGGAGGAACCGAGAAGCACACGTTTCGCAGTTTAGATGGATGGACCCGTAAATTGAGTGTAGTGAGGCCCGAGGTTTGCAAAACTGTTTTAATTTCCATGAAATAGTCACCGAAGGCTGCCACATAGAATTATTCGTATATTAGTTACTGTTCATGTTGTGGAATATCAGAATCTCTATTGTTCAAGCTGTGAATTGAAACTCTTCAGTTCTTTCAAAATTAATTTATGGAATCGACTAAAAGTAAATTAAGAAAGAAACACAAATTTTTAAGAAATTGTGAAGGTCACTATTTATACGTGGGACTCTTAACGCTAGACCTTCTATTCTTAAAGCACTAAATTAAAGCATCGGAAGAAAATTAAGAGAAAAATAACAAGTTGTAAAGGGATCTAAAGATTTATGAGAAAGGTTTAGCTTGATATATATCTTCGGCAGAGTGGTTTAAAAGAATACTTCACTTGTGAGGCCTTAATAAATGTCAAAATGAAAGATTTACTATCATTTTCAGAATTCTTTATATTCAGAAATTTATGGGTAGAATCATGAGTTGTAAAAATAACAACTTTCATGATAGTCGAAGATTTTATAAGCACTTAATACAATGAGATCCGATCTTAATGAAAGAAAGTACATAATAAATACAATTTAATTAGATTATTATTTTCTTTTAGTTTCAATGCAACCCTGCTAGCTTTACTAGAACACTGAAAGTCACTATTTTACATTATAAAAATAACACAAATGTGTATCCCGAAATTGTTTCCCGCCATTTCTTTATAATAACTAAATTTCTTGAATAATTTCATTATCCATAAATTGAAAATATTAGTGGAAGAACCAAATCTTTGTTTCGTTTAATTTTCAATGCATGGAAGTTTCTGCACACAAATTTACAGTCTACGTATTTCACAAATTATTGCATTAGCCTCTTTGTAGCTATCTGCCTAATTATATGTATTATCAAGTATACTAATCGACCAGTATACAGAGAAAATAGAACACGAATGTAGACATAAACAGTCGTGTTAGTGTACCAGTGAATCTGAATAGTTCGACTGCGAGCAGAATTTGGCAAGCGAGGGTCAACTGGCAGACATCTCATTGTAAATCGAAGTAATCTAATCTCCGTTGATATTCACAGCGCTGGCAAAATATACATTCCAATGAGACAAACGGTTAATTAGAATCGTTCCAATAATTAACTCGCGGTGATTTCATCGGAGAATGTAGCGAGCGTAACGTTTAAATATAAAAGGAAACAATGAAGGTTTGTTACACAGTCTCGCATAATTATTGAGTAATTAGTCGATATCGCCGAGAGTTTGAAATTAGTTCGTTAGATTCGTACCTGATGCGTGAAACAATTATTTCGTTCTTTCTATCATTTATTGAACTTGTGAGTGACTGACCAGTGCCTGTTTCTACTGCGAATATGAAGAACTGTATTCGTTTCGCAAATATTGTTCCGGGGTTTGCGACAACAGTGGGACGATCGAAAAAATTCTTTATGAAAAAAATATATATATTCATCGTACTCTACTAGCACTTTGCAAAATATTAAAAATTAAAGATCAGAAAAGCCCGCTGTCTAAAATAATTTTAATTGTGAAACTCGTGTTTTCACAAAAAATTTTGTGCAGCGTTAAAGACTTGATTATAATTTTATTTTATAAATATTTTATAAAAGTCAGAACAACTAGAAAAAATGTCGAGGTAAAAAATAAATTATTTATTTTGGTTAATGTTGTACACAATTACTGTACGATCAAGGAGATATTTCTTGCGGCAATAACAATTGATTTTTGTTAATATTTTCTTGTATTCGAAATCCACAGGCAAGTGACTACGTTGAAAGATTTACAACATCTCCATCGTCTCGTTAATGGCGTAATTAAGCTGAAGCACAAGATATGATAAGGAAGTGCTCCTTCAATTTTAACATCAATATTAACTGTGAACGATCGCGATAACGTGCGAATGAGAACGCAACTGGCAATCGACCGATCACCAAAGGTATCTTAACGCCTCGGCTTGTCGATGGACGTGTTTATCATAGCCACACGTGCAGCCCCGAATTTACGAGATTCGCGAACGTGAAAAACGATCTTCACGATCAACCTGTGTATATGAATTATTATATACACACGGAGAAACGTCAGAGTGCTTTGACTATCTCCGAATCCCTCACTGAATGAACTTTCAGCAATCGAATTAGGAATCATTTTATAATTAACTGAATTTCCGGGTAACCTTACACATTTCTTTTGAACTCGTTTGCACGATTTGCGGTTCAGTTAGACAGACGGTATATCATTTAGTGTAGCCAAAAAGATTAAGCGCTCATAACTTGTTAAAAATAGCGATGTCAAAGGAATACCACAGGAATCTCTCGCTCGGATATTTGGAGCGTCTGTGTCGAGTTTTGCTATTATATCATGCTATTTCTTAGAGAGCAGACGTGCTACGTGCAATTAGAATCTTTACTTTCAATTAGAATTACATATTTCTACTTTGCCATGGATTTTTATTAATTTATGAAGAAATTAATGAAGTATAAAACAGTGAAAGATTGGAAAAATCTAAAAACTGTTATGTTGTTTAAAAAATGTATATATTAAGAGATAAAATGAATTTTTAGAATATTTTTATTGAATTTTAAAATCGGCACTGTTGTGCAACGAAACGAATATGAACAACCTACATGAAATTATCTATTCCTTATTAGTAAACATTGTAAATTGAATTACATTCTCTTCATAAAATTTGAAAAACTAAGTTCATTCTTCATTGAATTAGTAAAGATTTTAAAATTATGAATATTCGTAAAAAATTGGAATACACAGAATTACCAGTTGCACGTGAAAAGTGCATAACGATCCATAGTATAATAACACAGTTTGTATACCGAGCTATTCGCGGACGCAATAAGCACATTATTTTCCTTGAAACGTGAAATGTTTGTACGCATAACAAGAACGACGTAGTTACAGCTTTTCATAACAAGAGTGCAGTCAACCATCCGTAGATCTAATTAAATCAGATCATCGATTCTACCCCATTATTGAGAGTGAACGAGATGATTTGTATATCATTATAATTACATGGATGAATGCCAGCCTTACAATTAGTAGAAGTTCACATAACCGACATTGATTGCACGTAACTCGATTAGGGATCCGTGCATGTAGCTTTCGCTAGTTCGCGAACTACAAGAGTGCTCGACAAAGATTAGAGATTATGCGTTGCATCTGCAACATATTGAAACACGAGATAAACTGTACATATACAGTGATTAACATTACTTGAAAATTATAAAATCGTGTTCCTTAAAATGAAATTTGTTTCACAAAATTTTTTTTGGTAATTATCAATAACTTTTAAGTCCTTCTTGGTATAATACATTTTGATGCAGAATATGGTGCTTCGGAAGAAATAATTTAAATGTCAATAATTTTTAAGTCCTTCTTGGTATATACTTTTTGATGCAGAATTTGGTGCTTCCGAAGAAATAATTTAAATATCAATAATTTTTAAGTCCTTCTTAGTATAATACTTTTTGATGCAGAATTTGGTGAATCCGAACAAAACTGAAGGTGACCCTCCCATCTCGGTAACAAAGCAAAATAATAAGAAACAAATTACAGCACATTTTGTCCCCTGGAGACCATGCAACATTCGTCTGAACAATTTTTTCGTACTATAACTCGAAAGTTATTCGGAGTCACGTTATGAGATTTTATGAGACGTGCTCGGAGAAAAACTTTGAACAGAAGATTCGTTGCACTTTCGAAGCCGAGACACGGTGCTTGACGAAAGCAGTAAATAATTTGATTAATAAAGCAATTGCGGGAGAAGTATATGGGTCTATCGTCGCGCGGACAAGAATATAAAAGGTCCCTTCGCGCTACGGAATTACCGGCATTTGGCCTAGTTCGCGAAACTCGTGCCCGCTTTTTCCCTCATTCATACCGTACTTATGAACGCGGTTCTTCCCCCGCGGAAGTTCAGCGAATGAATTTCGTTCTGCCGATGGAATTCTTTTTTCATCGACGAACTAATTTCACGTCGAATTACAGAGTACAGAAACGTGAGCTTTAAAATTCTAATGAGTGTCCACGGATTTTCTGATACAACACATAGTGGTGCAACTGAATAGGGGATGATTCTACATGCAAATATACGTCGAAAATGTAGAATACAATATATTGATACGAGGCTTTATTTTCGAGAAAATCGACGTTGAAGTCGAATCAGTAGAATAGGTTATTCATGCACAGACTCGTCAGACGATTTTTCAACTCAATTTTCTCGAAAACAGAGCTTTGTATGAAAGAACTATTCTTCATTTTCTACTTATTTTTAATGTAGTATCCTCTCTGGTTATGTTAGATTAAACATGACAAAGTAATTGTTTAACATAACAGTGAGTATAGTTTGAATAAAATATTCTCCATTTTTCTATTCAAACAAAGGACCAATATATTATATACATGTTTTATTATATTATATATTATAGTAATACTACACTAAACATAATAAAATGATTTTTCAGTATAACAGTGCCAGATCATTGGATACAATAGTTTGAATAAAACATTCGCAATATTCTTTTTTAATGGGACTAATGTGTATTATAAAAGAGTAGGAAATTTCATTGAAATATATTTTTATCGATTCGGGATTACAACGTTTTAGGGAAACAATCAATATTACAAGCGAAGGTACGAATTAATGTAACCTCTTAATACATGTAAAAGTCTCTAGATCGAGCGACGTCCGCGAGAAAAAGCCGACGACCTAAATATAAAACTATGGCGTGAGAAGCCATCCCGCTCTATTTATTATGTACGATATTGCGTGTCGGTGCTCGTCTCGTCGCTGCCTCGGAGATTCGTTCAAACGTCCGATGAATTTTTAATAACGTTCGTCGTTCAGCTCGAACGCACGATAGAAGCTGGTTTTATAAGTCCCCCATCGACTGATGTGAACAAACCTAAGCACTCCGACATGGTTTATTGGCCTCTCGAAGTGGTGCGTTTATGTAAGTGTCACGCGACCATTTTAGAAATTGCATCCCGTTGCAGTGAAATTAATGTACGGCATTTTCTTTAGTCTCGCACGGTTGACAGTAATCTGTGATCAAGTAGGTGCAATTTAACACTAAACGTACCACGGCCGGTCAAATGACCGGTCTTAGATTTTTAATTTTATAATTATTGAAACTATAACGTTGCTTACATGGAAAATGATTCGATAAATTTCTTTATCCAAGCACATATTGCAATAAAAATTGCACGAAATCTAAATGAATAGAGCCTTGTCAATTTTATCAGCTAAAATATTTTAATCGCTTTTAGTGCTCGGTATGTTTAGTGTTAAAATAGATCATTGCGAATATTTAGATGGGCAAATGCATTATTTCCAACTATTTAAAATCACTGAAGAAAGAAATCATTTTTCGTATGGCTTATTTCGCATAAAAATCAATAGTGATCACGTTCAGAAATTAATTTATATCATGATATATTTGAATAAAGAATTTTGCAAATTTTAATTTTGCCATTTCGATTTTATTAATTACATTATAGCATTTTTTGCTACCAAAAGAATTTTTGTTAACTTCTGAAATTACAATTTCATCAAATTTTCGAAGTTTGATTATTCTGTATTTTTGAGTCGACATGGTAATAATGTTCCAGATTGTAGCACAATGTTGCAATAGTGAATATTGTAATAGTGAAGTTGCTAGTGACATCGCGTATTTATCGAACACTGTGTCCGAACTGGGACGCATTAATATTTTTCCCACCACCTTTGATTTTACACAGTTTGTTCCCGTTTACAGTTGGCCTTGTAACAATAAATGCGTCTAAGCAACCTAACGTCAGTATTCATACGATCGCCTAGTAAATTATGTTAGAAAATCTTAAAAATGTAGTCTTTCTAAATCAAAAGAATTCAAGTCGAAACAAATCTTTCGAAAAAACAAATTTTAAATGATATCCATAATTATTTCATTTTGTCTTCAGTATTCTGTAAAGTGGGTGATCAAATGATTTCTTTGCAATTCAGAAATATATATAATTTTGCAGAATATGTACGATTTATACAGATCTACAAAATTTATTTTTTAAATTCAGCTTAAATTAAACGTTTAGTATTTTGTCTGTAGTCACTTAAACTAATTGTTCTGACTTCTTAATTGAATCGAAGTCGCACGGTCTTTTAAGAAACGTGCTAATATTATTTTGATTCACCGTAAGAGAGGGCTCCATTAAAAAAGAAGTGATGGCAGCCAGGAAGGATCTCCGCACCCGAAGAAGTGACACTTTTATTGACGCTGCGAGTAATTCCGAGACGACCCACGCGAAGATCGTACAAAATGGAGCGTCCTGTATATCCGAAATTAATGACGCTTCACATTACTTGGCGTCCGAGCACCCCGGCACGTTTTTACAGTGCCCCCTCTGTCCTCTGCTTTTGACTCGAATCCATTCAAACGTTTTATTGACATTTTCCTTTGATGCTTAATATACCCTACGCTGACAGCTCGTTGGCGTTTAATAACGTCGTCATAGTGGTCGCGCCTATTCTTTATGCTCGCATAAAGTGTCCGTGTGATGGTTCCACCACTTGCATCCATCAGCCATAGGGCTGTTGTTTGTGTCGCGATTAAGCGAAATAATGCATCATCCGATTAGGGCAACGAAAAAATTCTGTTAGTATGGATGTGCAGCTTCCAATTTACGACAAAACTTCCATCAACTTATTATTCAGATTGTTACGTTGCACATGTACGATTTTAGCCGGTAACGTTAACACGATTTTCAACAGTAATTTCATCTTGTATTATTAACCTGACAGTAATTCAATTTTTATTCATTTCTATCTTCCTTCCTGTCTTTCAATTAGAGTGAAATAAAATAATAAAATACTTTTAGAAATAAAATACTTTTCAACAGTGTGTGGAAATGTGAGACAGTGAATTAAACTGTATATAATTTGCCCTGAGACTTTACTTTTAAAAGTGTCCCCATTGAAACGATCTAATCTGCAAGTTCTGCGAAGGTTGAAAGTGTTGAAGACACTCTGAGAAGCCTCTAAGAAATAAAATACTTTTCAACAGTGTGTGGAAATGTGAGACAGTGAATTAAACTGTATATAATTTGCCCTGAGACTTTACTTTTAAAAGTGTCCCGATTGAAACGATCTAATCTGCAAGTCCTGCAAAGGTTGAAAGTGTTGAAGACACTCTGAGAAGCCTCTAAGAAATAAAATACTTTTCAACAGTGTGTGGAAATGCGAGACAGTGAATTAAACTGTATATAATTTGCCCTGAGACTTTACTTTTAAAAGTGTCCCCATTGAAACGATCTAATCTGCAAGTTCTGCGAAAGTTGAAAGTGTTGAAGACACTGTGAGAAGCCTCTAAGAAATAAAATACTTTTCAACAGTGTGTGGAAATGTGAGACAGTGAATTAAAGTGTATATAATTTGCCCTGAGAGACTTTACTTTTAAAAGTGCCCCCATTGAAACGATCTAATCTGCAAGTTCTGTGGAGGTTGAAAGTGTTGAAGACACTCTGAGAAGCCTCTACGAAATAAAATACTTTTCAACAGTGTGTGGAAATGCGAGACAGTGAATTAAACTGTATATAATTTGCCCTGAGACTTTACTTTTAAAAGTGTCCCCATTGAAACGATCTAATCTGCAAGTTCTGTGGAGGTTGAAAGTGTTGAAGACACTCTGAGAAGCCTCTAAGAAATAAAATACTTTTCAACAGTGTGTGGAAATGTGAGACAGTGAATTAAACTGTATATAATTTGCCCTGAGACTTTACTTTTAAAAGTGTCCCCATTGAAACGATCTAATCTGCAAGTTCTGTGGAGGTTGAAAGTGTTGAAGACACTCTGAGAAGCCTCTAAGAAATAAAATACTTTTCAACAGTGTGTGGAAATGTGAGACGGTAAATTAAACTGTATATAATTTGCCCTGCGACTTTACTTTTAAAAGTGTCCCCATTGAAACGATCTAATCTGCAAGTTCTGCGAAGGTTGAAAGTGTTGAAGACACTCTGAGAAGCATCTGAGAAATAAAATACATAAAGAGCTATGATATGGCTTTCGCATAATTTGATGCAGTATGTGGAAGCATAAGACAGTGGTAGTATTTCGGAAGCCGGATAAAGGGCGGGATACGGGTGGCACGTAAAGGAAAAAAGGCAGCAATACTCGAAAATAGCAACGGTGGGCGTCGAGACTGTGTCTGTGGTGTAACACAGCGGCGCAATGTTCTCTTTATCAGCATTTATAACTCTCCGTGCGCAGTTCGTGCAGCTGCAGAGCGCGCCGGTTAAATAAACTGCGTGCAGCAACGGTCCGTGCTCTGCCACTGGTAAACGAATAAGACAATGGCGAGTGTATTGACGTCATCAACCGGGCCAATAAAAAACGAGGAACAACCGATAACGCTCGAGTCGCTCGACTTTTACGTGTCGTTAACGCTTTGAGATGAAATAGACCGCACGTACACGCGGCCGCGTGTAACCTTACATGACTCCACCTTACTTCGCTGCCTTCTCGTCGTTGACTACTTGCTAGATGAAATGTCTAAAGTAGCTACACTATTTCAAAAACAATTTAACTCGTCAGACTACGAAAAATTATATCGGTCTTTATTTTTACGTGGTAAATGTATTTTTGAAAGCACCATGTAAAAACTGTGAAACAAAAAATATTTGCACCAATCTGCTTCTAGAAAAATTGACGATATTCCACCAGATGTAATTTCGTAAAAAGTAATCGTATAGCAACAAACTTGGAACCATTTTACATCTTGAAGCATCTAATTTTGCACAGCGTTGTTCGTTTTCCTTCAAGATATTTTTACATGACGTAGCAGATGGAAAACTGAAGTCCCATTTTCTTCTGAAAAATGCTGTAGATCGAAACCACTGTGGGAAATATTAAAAAATTTTGTTCGTCACTGAATTTTCCACAGATTTGAAAATTGAAGCCTAGTCTTTACAAGGAGCCCTTAAAAATTTTATGGAAGAAAAATGAGGACCAAGTACTGTGTTGTTCGCTGCAATCTAATAAAGTTAATTTTAAAATGGTGTCCATTTAATTTTCACTATTTCAAAACTGTGTAGAGAAAGAGTTGAGTGTATTTGATAAGTGCTGGGATCGCGGTACAGTACCTTGCCCCAAGGAGCACATTCAGACATGCCGGCGAAAGAGGCAGAAAATTCAATTCCAGGAGAAACTTATTTCGCTTTCAAGAAGCTCTATATCCTCGACTGTCAATTACGGTAACTTTTTAATACCAGAAATCGCCCAATAGCCGGCCCCGAAGCTTTCATCCCGTTGCACAAAAGGGGTGGTCGATGGATCGGCGGTGAAAGGGAGATAATAAAAGCTTGCAAGTTTTCATAGGACGACGGGGCCAAAGAATAATCGCGACGTGAACGTGCAATGCTCGTAACGGGTTGTCCATTGATTTATCGTGATCGACTATCTCCGATGATGGATCGTCCCGGTATAGGCCCGATGAGATTCCGCGAGTCTTACTGTCAAATATAACCGCGAAACACGAAGTATAGCCTTCCTAACAGTTCGCCAACGATGCTATTCTGGCGGCGAGGCGCCAAAAACAAGTCGAAATAGTACGTTCGGAATAGAATTGCCGAAGGTGTCTGTGGTCCACGCATCGGTTTGTTTACCTGTGGCCGGATCCGCATTAACGAAAACAATGATTGATTGACAGAACGGCCGGGCACCGCGATCATAACGATCGGCGATCGACGATCGAACGACCGCCACGAATCGCGAGATTATTTTTGGCAACGAATTTCTGGAAGCTTCGCAGTAGAAAAGTCCGCGCTGGTCAGACGACAACGAGACTGGGCCTCGGGATCGTTTTAGACAGGTCGACGAACCGGTGAAAGGTGGCAAAAATAAAAGTGGCAAAATGTAGCACCGTGGGTCCTCTCGGTCAGACAGACTTTGCTGGGAGATTCGATAATGTTAATATTTTAGAAACGATTCGTTATTTCATTAGTTCCAAGACTTACGAAAATTAAAATGAGAACAAAAAATTGTATCAATCAGTAGACTGCGAACCATTATACAAAATAAAAATGTTCATCATTCGCAAGAACCAGGAACTACGTGTACAAATTTTTTCTGTATTTTATGATTATGATCAGCAATATGTTCGAATTCTTAAATTCATTTGATTTGTATTGTTTTAAATGTTTACAAATTGCAAACATATTTATATTTCTATATTTATATGTATATATTTTATATAGATAATAATAACATAATAAATAAATATAATATATATATAATAATATATATATATTTTATATTATATTGTATGTAGTTTATATTTTTATATTTACATATAATATATAAATTATATTTCGAACGCGTTTTTCTCAACTTTTAAGTTCCAGAATAAATTAACATATCCAGGTGCATTTGATTTGGTGCGTCTAGCCACCAGCAATAAATCTATTCGCGATCTGAAGTTAATTTCGAGTTGCGAAACGAATTTGGAATTTATGTATTCCAAAAGGAAGTAATCATTCGTTTACAGCTGTCATACTGAAAAAAATTACCGGCTAATTCCAGATCACCGAGCGTAATCATTGACGCGGACGATTTCATTCGTAACAAAAAGATTTTTCGATTTTCCTTGGGAAACCCCTTCCCTCTCGCCCACGGGTCTATTTTAAAGAAGTAATATTTTCGTACTATTTCCGTCTTTAATAGCACCAGGCAGAGCAATGGTAGAAAATTTCATTTCTTAACGCAGACGCGTTTATTTATTTATGCTGGTAGTTCGAGAAATCGAACAAAACGGGATAGAGGATTTTATTTTCATCCAAAAGGCCTGCTCCGCGGAAATTAATACACTTCCGATATCTGTAGGCACGACTTTTTGAATTCCAGCGGAGAGAGTAAATATTTATCAGTCTGCTGAAGCATCGGTATATCGTTGTTCAGTTTATAATTATATGCCGTACGGCAATTTCACGCGTGACGTCTTCTCGCCCGGGGGATTATTATTCTTTCCCCTAATTTTGGTTCGTATCAACAATCGTGCTTCTTAAACTCGCGTGATCTGCCTTTATTTATTGATCCCGAAAGTGTATGAAGTCGGTGAGGAACGATGTCAATGGAAAAAGCGTCGCCTCCAAGTCCTTTAAACAATTTATCGACATCAATCTTCATCAATAAGACAACAGAGGTGGACGAGATCGCACAAAATTACGCCACAGTATAACGTTACAATTTTACTTCGATTTAAAGATACAGTAACGAGATTAATTGTCTTCTAAAACAGGATTACTTAAAA